>JALIZH010003692.1:0-149224 GCA_030522465.1 Rhipicephalus appendiculatus
GGCCATTTCAAGCTATCCTAGAATGCCTCCTGCAAGTAGAGTTGCCGAGTTGCCACTGCGCCATATTTCTTCCTATGGCGTTTCTGCAAAGTACCCACCACGCGTCCATAAGTTGCCACGCGCACCTGCGCAGTTTGTCGATGTTCTTGCTGACAATGACGCTTAATTATGCTTGGAGCATGAGCCTTTAAAGTGCCAATGACATAAAAATTTTGCATCTTGCTTTTGCTGTTGCAATAGGTAGCTAACGACCCACTCATCCCGGCTGTAATGCTCGTTTGCATTACGAACACGCCACGGTTAATTATTTGGAGACGGTCTTATAGCGCTCAGTCGCAGTTACGCTTTCAGAGAGCTCTCAGTGAGTCAGGACCCTGAGTGGTGCTCGTGCAAACGTAGCTGGCTACGTGAGAACGCATAACCACGTGCACATAAGCACCGCGTTGACAAATCTTTTCAACGAAGGCTACTTAGGTGCGGCTATCGTCCCGTCTGAGGGTGACCCCGCAAAAGGCAGTACCGTGGCAAGGACATCATCCTTTTTACTCCCGTGCAAGTCTGCTCCCTTTTTCCGTTGAAAGGAGAGTGCGCTCACAAGGGTCGTGGCAGCCAAGACAAATTCGTGACGCAGGACGTGGTTGGTTGTTGATACGGACGTGGTTGGTGTTGTTGAATGACAGCCCGCTTATCTTTTCTGCATAGCCTTTGTGCAAAAGGGTAAACATAACGCCACTGTCCTTTCTAGGGAGGTTGACGTCAACAAGAACGCGCCACACATCGGCACATGCTTTGAAGCCCATATTTGCTCCTACAGTTGCTTTCACTAATAGCATTTTTTTCAGAGGTCGGTATCAGAATGGAAACATCGTCCAGAGTTCATCGTTCAAGCAGCCGATTTTCATCATTGTCTAGAAGAATAATTGTCAATGAATCTGTGATACCAGTGTGTTTTAAATGCGAAGCATTTCTTTGCGTACTGCAAGCACTTTGAGCGTTTCTATGTACGTATCTGTCCATCTATCTATCTATCTAGCCGCCTACGTCTAGATGCTCTCGTTAACGCCTTTTAAATGCGAAGCATTTCTTAGCGAACTTCGGCGACTTTGAGCGTATCTATCTATCTATCTATCTATCTATCTAGCCGCCTACGACTTTGTGCTCTCCTGGCCGTATCGTTAATGGGATTTATACCAAATTTGGTATGGCATAACATGACTGTATGACGAACATAAATGGCTGGTCATATCATGAAAATCATGACTAACTTGTCATGAAAAGTATGATTTACATGCCACGCTCATGGCGCGCTCGCGGCCGTTCTGTTAGCTTGATAAACACCAAATTTGGGATTCAATGACATGACTGTATGACGAACATAAATGACAAGTGGTAATATGAAAATCATGACTTCATGAGTGACATGACTTGCATTCCACGCTCATAGCGCGCTCGCGGCCGTTTCGTTAGCTTGATATACACCAAATTTGGTATTGAGTGACATGACTGTATGACGAACATAAATGACAAGTGGTGATATGGAAATCATGACTTGTCATGTGCGACATGACTTGCATGCCACGCTCATGGCGTGCTCGCGGCCGTTTCGTTAGCTTGAGATACACCAAAATTGGTATTGAGTGACATGACTCTATGACGAACATAAATGACAAGTGGTAATATCGAAATCATGACTTGTCATGTGCAACATGACTTGCATGCCATGCTCATGGCGCGCTCGCGGCCGTTTCGTTAGCTTGATATACACCAAATTTGGCATTGAGTGACATGACTGTATGACGAACATATATGACAAGTGGTAATATGGAAATCATGTCTTGTCATGTGCGACATGACTTGCGTGCCACGCTCATGGCGCTCGCGGCCATTTCGTTAGCTTGAGATACACCAAATTTGGTATTGAGTGACATGACACTATGACGAACATGTATGACAAGTGGAAATATGTAAATCATGACTTCATGAGCGACATGATTTGCATTCCACGCTCATGGCGCGCTCGCGGCCGTTTCGTTAGCTTGAGATACACGAAATTTGGTATTGAGTGACATGACTACATGACGAACATAAATGACAAGTGGTAATATGGAAATCATGACTTGTCATGTGCAACATGACTTGCATGCCATGCTCATGGCGCGCTCGCGGCCGTTTCGTTAGCTTGAGATACACCAAAATTGGTATTGAGTGACATGACTCTATGACGAACATAAATGACAAGTGGTAATATGGAAATCATGACTTGTCATGTGCGACATGACTTGCATGCCACACTCATGGCGTGCTCGCGGCCGTTTCGTTAGCTTGAGATACACCAAAATTGGTATTGAGTGACATGACTCTATGACGAACATAAATGACAAGTGGTAATATGGAAATCATGACTTGTCATGTGCAACATGACTTTCATGCCATGCTCATGGCGCGCTCGCGGCCGTTTCGTTAGCTTGATATACACCAAATTTGGCATTGAGTGACATGACTGTATGACGAACATATATGACAAGTGGTAATATGGAAATCATGTCTTGTCATGTGCGACATGACTTGCGTGCCACGCTCATGGCGCTCGCGGCCATTTCGTTAGCTTGAGATACACCAAATTTGGTATTGAGTGACATGACTGTATGACGAACATGTATGACAAGTGGTAATATGTAAATCATGACTTCATGAGCGACATGATTTGCATTCCACGCTCATGGCGCGCTCGCGGCCGTTTCGTTAGCTTGAGATACACGAAATTTGGTATTGAGTGACATGACTACATGACGAACATAAATGACAAGTGGTAATATGGAAATCATGACATGTCATGAGCGACATGACTTGCTTTCCACGCTCATGGTGCGCTCGCGGCCGTTTCGTTTGCTTGATATGGACCAAATTTGGCATTGAGTGACATGACTGTATAACGAACATAAGTGGCAGGTGGTAACATGAAAATCTTGGCATGCATGTCATCTACAATGCCATTTACATGCCACGATCATGGTGCGCTTGCGTCCAGTTCGCTAGCTTGACATATACCAAAATTGGTATATCGCGAGGTGACTGTATGACGAACACAAATGACACGTCGTAACATGTAAAACATGACATGCAAATTATGTAAAGCATTATTTGCTCCTTACTGGCTGCTTCGCATTACATCGATTCCCCACAGTGCGTGGGATCTGCCGGTTTTTTAACTTGAGGTCGACCAAAGTTAGTATGCAGGGTAAGAGGATTTGACAAATACGTCTGGCTGGTAGTGACTTGAATAACGTGAAAATCCTGTCGCGTACGTCGTCAAACTGTTTTTTCCAGACACGTATGGCTCATACCCGTATACCACGGGCCGCGGCATGCGGGTATGCGCCACAGGAGTTTGACAATTTATATCTACCCACGAACGGCGAGAACAGACATTGGTAAATTAAACGCGAGGGCGTTAAGAGAAACCGACATCTGTGGCGTTAATATAGGTAATTTAAAGGCGACAGCATTAACAAAAACTGACATCGGCTGCGTTGAGCCGACGAATGCAAATAATAGAAGTGAGAGTCCCAGCAGGAATCGAACCCAAGCCTTCTGCGTGGCAATCAAGTATCTACCACAAAGCCACGTTTGGTCTCGAAAAGTTCTTTGAAAAATGACCCTAGGCATGCACAATGTTGATGAAACGTCTATTGTTGTTACAGTGCTGGATATCTAATTTAATAAACATTACATACGTACTCCTATGATAAAGGCGTCATGTCGGGTTGACGTCTCTTGTGTACTTAAGCGCCATCCACTGTAGTTGGTTTACGTAGCCCTATCCAGGGCTACCATCCTTGCAAGCACAAGCACTACATATCGGCTTACGGCTTCTGGTGTTGGCAATACCCCTGTTTCTGTTGGCATCGTTACACAACTGTAAACAACTCTTTATATGAAACATTTGCGACTGTTCAACACATGTCAGTGTGTGCAACATTTGTACATACCTTTAGCGTAATTTCGTAAAGTTTCGCTAAATAAAAAATTACAATCCAATCACCTTACCTCCGCATGCTTCGCATAACATCGATTCCCATGGAACTTGGGATCTGCCTAATTTTAATAATAATAATAATAATAATATCTGGGGTTTAACGTCCCAAAACCACGATATGATTATGAGAGACGCCGTAGTGGAGGGCTCCGGAAATTTGGACCATCTGGTGTTCTTTAACGTGCACTGACATCGCACAGTACACGGGCCTCTACCATTTCGCCTCCATCGAAATGCGACCGCCGCGGCCGGGATCGAACCCGCGACCTTCGGGTCAGCAGCCGAGCACCGTAGCCACTGTTCCACCGAGGCGGACCTGCCTAATTTTAAATGCGAATGCATTTCATAGTCAGGGCTATGTCAGGCATCCGGCGTTGTGCGGCGTTGGCGTTGTGCGGCGTTGGCGTTGTCCGCGGCAGGTGTTTTCTCTCCGCTCTGAGTGGAGAGGATGAGCGCGCCCTGACGCGGGAGGGCGCTCGCATCGCGGGAGCTCGGCGGAGCTCCCGCGATGAAAAAACAATTTAAAAAAAATTAAAAAAAAAGAAAGAAAAAGAAAGAAAACACAAAAAAAGCAAAAAAAAAAGGCGCTGCGCCGTGCTCCCGACCGGGCTGCAAAAATTAGGCACCTTTTCCTTCTTCGAACCACAACAACCATATATAAATGGAGTGAAGCGCGCGCGAAATGCCTTCGCATTTCCTCACGATTCCCTTCGGGGAGGTGGGGGCATTTTTTTTTTTTGTGTCTCATGTGCTAATTCTTTTATGCGTTTTTACATCTGTGTGCTGCTTGTAATCTTACCTATTATTAATGCGTCATTGTGGTGCTGTTGGTACGTACAATTCTTTGAAAGCCCTTTTTGTAAATGTAAATTCTGGATAGGCCTGTTCATGTTAATGTAGATATGTATGTACGCCCCCCTTGGGCCGGCAACTTCAGCCCGCAGTATGACGAAATAAATAAATAAATACAGACACCCTTCAGTCTTGTCTACACCCGCGCGGTGGTTTCAACGTTAGACTCAATGCTCTCTCACGATATTGAATGCCACGACACGGACGCTCAAAAGCTCACGCAACATGAACATGAGGCTCGGCAGCTTGCGCCGTGGCAAATCAGCGAGCAAAAGGACTATGACGGGATACACTACCAGCTCAGTCGCACGACTGTCGCATACAACGTGGACAATAAAGTTTGGGCCTGTACACTTGTTCGCCGGCGTTGGCTCCCCGTAAAGCTTCCGTGAAGATAATTCGGGCTTTGCGTTGTTTTCAGACGCATCCGTGACATCATTTATGATGTCGTTCCAGAAGGTCACACTTTTGGGGAGACGCACTAAAAACACACGGTCAGATACACACGGTACACGCGACGGGCGCTGCCTTAATTCGTCTTATTGCCATCACCAGAGCAAATGGCTGAATTTTTTTGTGCGACAAATCCCAATCTACCCGAACCAACAAACAGCGACAAAAATAACTTTTCAAGAATTTGTTT
The DNA here is from genome assembly GCA_030522465.1 of Rhipicephalus appendiculatus. NCBI lineage: Eukaryota > Metazoa > Arthropoda > Arachnida > Ixodida > Ixodidae > Rhipicephalus > Rhipicephalus appendiculatus. The sequence goes on from JALIZH010003692.1 coordinate 5,532, forward strand.
AGCTAGCAGAGAATTGACCCGGAGCATGCGAGCAGCAATGGAAGAGGAGCAAACGTAAACCGAAACATAACATGTGTTAGACGCTTCGCGTGAAAAGGCACGAACACGATAAAAGTAAAACATTTCAGAAAATTGAGATCTGCAAGTGAAATAACGATGCATTCAATTAAACCTGTAAGTTAATGAGTTTTTGCGTCAGACAAAAGGATGGAATGCCTAACGCACCTAGGCCCGGTTTTTTTATAGAAAAGAAGCTTCCACAATTTCGCGCTCAATATTTTCTTTCCTTTTCTTAAGGAACTGCGTACGTTGAAAATCAGGAGTACAGACGCAGCGCTTGCAATGCTCACCTGGAAATCCCGTTTGATTGCACGAGGCTTAAAGAATGTTCTTCAGCTCTCTCATTATAGCATCGACCGATCTGATCGATGTGTTGGCGACCACAACTCAGTGGAATGCTGAAAACAACGTTAAAGGGACACTAAAGGGCAAAACGATTTTTCTTGTATTAATTAAGTACAATTTCACAATCCCGAAAACACCACTCTCACCGCGACACGACGCTTGATAACCGAGAAAATACGCGAAAAGAAAATGTGGGTGGAGATGCCACCTTGAGATTCCCGCACCAACTACTGTGACGTCATAGATTTTGAAGGCGTGTACTGAGTCCTGCGTAGCTTTTAATCGACAAAAATGAGGTGCATTGTCTTCTGTGGGTGCCATAGACCTAGCGTGTGCTGGGTGTACTCCCCGCGTGCTCAGAAAGAGCTCCTTCCATACAAATCGGCTCATTCTAAGACTATAAAGAGAGGCATCGCAACACTCTGTTTAGAATCTGCGCTTCGGAAGTCCAGCATTCACAGTGTGCAAGATAGTTATGAGCTACAATTGGAGAGGCTTTTTTCTGCTGGTTTTCCTGGGTCGGTCATCGTGTCTATTGCTGAGAAGCTTCTTAAGAAGATGAAGCACGGCGACTCAAAAGATGCCGCTAAGTCCCTGGTGGACTGGCAGAGGCCAGCTGTGGTCCCGTACATGCACAAGGTCACACACAGCCTGAAAAAAGTGGCTAGTCGGTTCAACGTGCCGTTGGTTTTCTCGGCCCCGAAGAAGCTCACTCAGCTGAGCCGGCGCACCACCTGTGTGGAGCAAAAGGGGGGCTGCCTAAAGACCATGAAAAACGTTTTGTGAAGTGTGCTAACAATGCCGTGTACGAGATTCCCCTGTCGTGCGGCAAAGTCTACATCGGCCAGACAGGGCGCTGCCTCAATGACCGACTCAGGGAACACGAAAGAAATCTTAACAATAATGAGAGAAGTCACCTTGTTGACCACTGCGTGGCTTGCCCGCATTGTGAACCGCGATTCCGGTGTGCAAAAATTCTAGGCAGAAGTAGAGAAAAAACGGCTCGCGAAACGCTAGAAGCTTTTTTTCATTAAAAAAGCAGGTGAAGAGTGCGTGAGCGAAACCTCCATTGCACTGTACAATGCTGAATTTCAATTTCTTTCTCGCCTGATTTGAATTTTTTTGGTCATTGTGACTGTGCCCCTGCGCAGGGTGTTGATCTGTAAAGCAGTGATCTTCCTTCAATAAAGCCCGTTGGTAGTGTGCGCCTGTCCTCGTCTGTTTCTCCTTCTTGTGTGTCGTTTTTTTTTTTTGCGCTGTCACGATGGTTTCTATGTTATAGCATACGAAGTTTGAGAAAATTTCATCGAGCCAATGGCGCGAAAATACGAAAAATACATTTGGAATTTCTGACGTCACGCGCACAGATATCGGCGCCAAATTTAAAAATCAAACTTCAACCTTGATTTTCTCCGCTAATAATGAACATATGATAGTGAAACATATGGCATTAGAGTTCGCAGAGTGCACTTTGTCAATCTAAACCAAGTCATTATTTCGCTTTAGTGTCCCTTTAACAACGCACGCTGTAAACTTGTTCCGGTGTTGCGTGACACAAATACGACGATGGTCTCTGTTAGTCACTGGGACGAAACTTCGACTGTCTGCATGTCTGCAAGGAAAACTCCCTTATGCATTCGCCTAAGACGACTGGAAGGCTAAAGCCATCTTTTTCTTCTCAGTCAATGTATTGCTCTTGCCCCACCACCTTCCGAAAGAATTGTGCCCGGTTCGATCCCGGCCGCGGCGGTCGCATTTCGATTGAGGCGAAATGGTAGAGGCCCGTGTACTGTGCGATGTCAGCGCACGTTATAGAACACCAGATGGTCGAAATTTCCGGAGCCCTCCACTACGGCGTCTCCCATAATCATATCGCGGTTTTGGGACGTTAAACCCCTGATATTATTATATATTATAAAGAATTCCGCCCATAACGTTGTTTTCCACGGCCTCCGTGACCGTAGACACCTCACCTGGTTTGGCACTGTCTGCGTGACCAACCCACCTATGACCAAGATACGATGTAATATGATGACGCCATCGCATGACATTACGTCACGTGACGTCACGATGATGTAATAATGACGTCACCAATTTAGGCGATCTGTGGCGGCATATGGTGACGGGATAACGCGATGATTTTTTTGCATCAGTCGTGTTGACACTGTCGACGGGGGGACACCAACGCGGGAGGCTGGTAAATTTTCGCGTTTGGTGAGGAATCTAAGGCCGTCACCTGAAAAATAAATTACAAGTCCTGGGAAAATATATGGCACTTGATTACAGAGAAAGGGAGAGATACTCGGAAAAGTATTCTGAAATAGAAACTGAAATATTTTCGATGGAAGCCTCAAATACAGATACTGAGATACAATTGTCTTTGACGTATACGGAATACTTGGGAGATAATGTTTCAAATATAGGAAATATTATTCCGCAATACAGATACAGTAGTAAAGATACAAGAATACAGATACAGGATTTTTTTTTTTCATTTCGGGGACGCTCAGGCTTAAAGAATTCATAAGCTCAGCGCACCATTACGAATAATGTCGCCGCAAATCGCAACTTGCAAGTCGAGAATATCGCTCAAACCACTTACAAGCACTAGGGATATAATTAAAAAGTATATATTTGTTTTTCACAGATGTGCTTCGCTGAGAAGTTTCTTAAGTGTGTTGTCTTCCAGACGGCGTCAGCTCGGCCTCAACAGAAGACTCGCGAACGAGAGTAGTCCGTCTGCCGCTGCAGATGATCTCAAGTTCGTGTTATAAGTACTGCTGTCATGGCTGGAAAGAGCTGCGATATCCTTTCTTGAGCCATCTAGGTACCGAAACGCTTCCGATCTCACGTCGATCTTACGTTAGCGCGCTCTTCCGCGCTCACGTTTGGTGAACCCTTTGCCCCACTGCCTGTGTCGCCAAGCGCCTTTGCTTGGCTCCGCAAAGGTTCTTGCTTTCCCCCTTGGAAACAGGAAACACGTGAGCTCATTTCCGACAAAAGAAAGTAACGAGATAGCCGTGTCCTGCACAGCATCGTGATATGATCGTTAAATCATAAAAGTATGTCACTTCTGAGATACTAGTAGATTTTGTAAAGGTATCTCGATACGAATATACACGTACTGAAAAGTGTCTCTTAGATACTTTTCTCTTAGATACTGTTCTCTAAGATAAGTATCTCTCAGATGCTGCTCAGTCCTGCATGAAGATATGTCGTAAGTGCGAAACTAAGCTATAAACTGCTAGCTGATTGTTTGGCTGGTAGCAGAATAAATCAACTAAGACAGACGGATCTACACAGACGAAATGTGAAACCCTTCCTTTTATTTTTCTTTCTTGAACCGCCACTCTATTACTATGTGTACTTTATTGTGTGATGTTTAGGTGCTGACATTTTCATTAAAGCACTGCACCCCCCCAAAGAATCCAAGGGGCAGAACAAATAGGCAAAAAAGGAAGCAAAACAAAATACGTTCAAAATTAATGTCAGTCCTTTAGATTCCGAGAGATAAAGTCGGGTATATGCCGGATAGAATGTTTAGATAGGCTGATATAAATGTCGCCCATGAAGAATAAATGACACCCTTTTTTTTTTGAAGTTCAGTCACACAAGTGTACTAATTCCACATGAATGTACAAATGCCACAGAACAGAACACACCGCAAATTAAGTTCTTCGGAACACCACCTATACGCAGGCAGTACAAGAAACTTAAGTCAAGTAAAACACACTCAACCTACAGTAAATCGTTAATGTTAAATACTTGCCGACGTGCATGTTAACGAACACAAACTGGTCGATATTTTCTCAGCCCTCCACTACGGCGTTCGTCATAATCATATCGTGGTCTGACAGAGGAACGCGTTAATTATTTTATGGCGCTAGCTGCCAGCGGCGTAAGGCTATAGCAGAGTCACACGCATCTCGTAAACGCCCAAAATCAAAACGAAACTCCACAAATAATAATAAAAAAACTCATATAAAGGTAGCGATGGTTCTAGGCAATGGTTGTATAGAATACTTATGACACTTAAGATTCAGTGAAGGAAAAGTTTAGTTATCTCCTTGGGAACTTCAATAAAACAAAATTAAAGGGTCGTTTACACTTTGTAAGCACGAAAAAGTGCTCACATGCCCGCCGTAAGTAAACGTAGGAAAGTAACGTTGAGTGCGAACGTAGTATTCGATCATTAAGCTAGGAAGTAGTGAACCGGCCACGCGTAACACCTAACTACGAATAATAAAGGACTTCATTAGGCTGTAGGATCTCTATAGTGTCGCTGCAAATATACCTAGGAAGACGGCGTATCGGGTGTAGGCACACGTACAACAGAAGACTATAGTAGTGTAGTAAAGTTTATGTTTCAGTTGAGGGCAAGCGCAAGGGTCACGTCGCTCGCTGATCCTGTGCGCAGCGCTCACGCCTCCCACTGCTCTCATGCCGGAGCGCGCATCGCGCGCGCTCACTGGCGTCGGGTGCACCTGTGTTCGTTGCAATGGGCTTGCGTCAGGCGCTTCTCGCTCCTATCACGAGATTTGCTCGCACTATAAGTTATCTAGAAAGGAATTCCCCTCACCTCACTCAACACTAAATAAAGAGCAACGAATAACGCTTAGACTGCTCCAAACGCACAGTTACCCCAGCCCCTATATCTTCAGCAAATACCTCCACAATATAAGGCCAGAATGCCCTAAATGTCAACATCCGAAGTGCGACTTAATTCACATGCTGTGGTAGTGTCCCGCCCTAAACGCTTGCTTCGGGTCTCCTGCCACCGAGGACGATTGGATCAACCACCTCAGGAGCCCTGGCAGGGCCCTTCAACACCAGGCCGTCCAGAAGGCCCAAAAGGTGGCTGGCGAGCTCTGACTCCCAGTCCCCACATGGGCGGAGCCACCGGGGCGGCCCCCCGTAAGGGGTGCCCAGGGTCCTTCAGGACCTTTAATAAAGTTAATTCTCTCTCTCTCACTGTGTTTTCTTGCCGACGTTCGCATCGAACCTTTTTCTACTTCCTTCGCCGCTTTCTTCTCATTCGGCCCTCACTTGCGCCTATGCGTTAAGACACGTCAATAGCCGGACTATCTGATCCCGAAGATGTAAGGCGTCTGAGCGCATGTGCTCACTCAGTTCTCGTATAGTAAAGGTGGAGGACTGTGAACAACCAGGTCCTAGCGGACTACGTCTGCTCACAAAATTCATGTGTGCACAAAATATCCTCCGCGTTTACCGAAACGGTAGATTTCGCAACAGTTGCCATTAGAGAAAGTCAGCTACGCCATCGCCTTTACGACTTTAGCACAACTAAAGACACCTAAAATATTTAATTATTTGCCACTTGTATTACCGGCTTCTGGATGTTTCCATGGGGTCATTAACACTCGATTTTGCCACAGACATTTTGGCCATGCATACGGTCGTCTTGAGGCGTACGAACCCAATGTTTAAGGCATGGATAAGCATCGGCACATTTCCTTTCGGCTTTTTGCAATTTAGAGATATGTATATAAACTAATATATGTAAAAGGACTATGCAGATATTTATAATAAACATGACGTCGATCGACATATGCAATGGATGCATTTTTTATGACAGTTTAAGACACTGTTCAATATGCGCTAAAACCAAGCGGCCGAATTCTTCCAACCTAACGGCAGGCGATTGTATTTTTACATATCAAACGACGTTATCAATGCCGTTATCAAGCCGCGAAAATCTTCTATTGTTCCTGGAGAGGCACCTTCCAGTAAGCATCGTTCAAGTCGATTTGTGAGAATCATTGATATCATCCAGTATAGTTAATGATGTTGTCAAGAAGGTGCATAAGGAATGTATACAGCTCCGTTTGGACGCTGATTTGCCGGTAATCGGTACAGACTCACAGTGAATTATCTTCTTTAGGGACAAAGTTACAAATGACGCGAACGGTGACCTTTTGAGCCTTATGATTCTAGTATTTATAATTTGTTTCCAGTATTGTTTCCGCCATGCCTTTTCATGGCATATCCTATGGCTATAAGCTAGCTCTCTTTCGAACAAATATCGTGTCGCGACGTTCAAATGGTACTTCGATACTAAAAGTGCAGGCGGATTTGTGTGCATGCTTAAAAGGTGCAGAAAAATTGACCCTACCTCAATTGCACATTCGGCAGATCTCGCCTTTGTCGATATCTAGATGGCTGAAACAATGGAGTCTAGAGTCACTTCATATTTCCAAGAAATGTTCATTCTTAAAGCCTTCATGTCGGATCTTGACTGCATATAAACAAAATTTTGACCCGACGCATGATCAGCGCTTCTATGTGAAGTCCTCCATAGCCAATAGTATTGGACTATTGTCTAGTTATCCAGTGTTAGAGAGGATCCATCAAAGCTCTTAAATGCCACCATTTTGACTTGCAGCGTCTCATCTGGCATCACGACGATCTTGTTGCTGAGGCTTAGTAACGCTGCTGTATTGGAATAAAGCGCTTGTTTCTTTTTTTTCTGTTTATTAGCAGTGCAGTTTCTAAAACATTTGAAGAGTTTTTTTTCGAAATGAGTCAAATCCACCAAAACAGAATTTGTGAAAACAGTGAAAATTTGTTACGCAATGTAAATACAACGCTTTCAAACCTATTACGCGATATATTTTACATGTCAGCTAGTAGAAGTTTACGGCCACAATTAATTAAAAAATATACAGCGGACTTGACCAATATTAGCATGATAACTTTGGATTTGGCTCATATTGAAATGACACATTCAATTCGAGGCGGTATTCTTGCAAAATCTTTATTGAAATCGACTTTCAAGAGCAGTATGATAGAGTTTTGGCCGAAAAGCCATCAAAGATAGGCAACAGTGCTTCAATTAAGGGCCTTCAACTATACACGAAGAGCCGGTGCGTCTTCTTCGCAGCACAAGCAGCTCTACTCGAAATCTTCTGTATGATCATTTTCTTTGGTACGCCTGAGGACACTGACAAAATAAGCGAGCTCTTGATTCTCTTGCCATGAACTGCCGAAATGCTTTACGAGAAGGCTCGTCACATCTATCAGTTTCATTTTGTTGACATGATGAGTGTACAGTGGGCATTGCACGGTAGCTTGTGCAAGGGCCTTTCCCCTCTTTAGGACTGGCACGAAATTTGATACGGAAACATTATAGTGGGGTTCTGCTCTAACTCTAGGGCTTCTACCAGCTGCATTTCTTTGAATGTAGAAGACCTTGGTTTCTGTTATCTTAAACGGCAAGCTGGATGTCGATTTCATCTCTGCCGTACAGTAGGCTTTCCAGTCATACACGTCCCAATGTTTTCCGAGCTCTAGCACAGTGCCATGACATGAAAAAATCATTTGGTAGCTTTGGGGATTCAGGATTTCTTCGTGTTTCTTCGTGAGGATTTCTTCCTCACGTCCTTTTCAATCCGGCCAAATACCCTGTCTGGAGGTAAAAAACTCTGCTATTGGCTTACTGGATTTGCCTCATTTCGATCCGTACAGCGCACGGATCTGGCTCAATTTCGTTTTGAAACGAAATCTGTAAGCACTCGTAGCTGGTTGTATTGACCCATTTCGTTTCGATAACTGTTTTACAGGAAAGTTGAGAGTATGTACGTGCCAATGGAGCTTTATTTGAGCTAGTTTCGGTTTCTGCATTTAGCTCATTTCGAAAAAAAACTCCTCATTTGACCGGATAAATGTTGGTTACACGGCTAGGCGCCCGCGTTTCTTCTTTTTTTTTTCTTCTCCTAAAGGTATCCGTTGCTGGGCCGATACTTTGAAAGTGTACTTCTTGTGGGTGCTGTCATTTCTGTCACCGTATTATTCGCAGGAACGCCCGCTTAATTGCTGCAATGATGCTGTACAGAGTAGAGGTGTGCACGGGCTCCGGGTAGCCCGAAAGCCCGAGCCCGGCCCGGCACGCGGGCCGGGTTTGGGTAAGCCGACGTCTTCTCACCTCGGGCAAAGGCCGGGCTTGGACAACCTTGTTTTTTTATCGGGCGGGCCGGGCCGGGCCAGCTGCAAAGCCCGAATCAAACTTACGGCGGATTATTTCATCGCTTTCGGATGAGAGTGTACAAAATTGTGGATAGGAGCCTGCCACAGAAAAGCAATGCTTAGAATTATTTAGTGAGTAGAGCGAATGGCAATAATTTACCGGTCACACAAGACGAGCTTTTTAATTATCTATCGATGGAATCATCCTCCTGGGGCGCTATGCAGGATTGCCCGAGCTTGGCGAAACTCGGGATCTTTCCGAGCTCTGGTGACACCCCCTTTTGAACGAGCCAACAGTACGAAAAGGTCAGATCCACCCTTCAGCGCGCGCTGCGTTCCATTAGTTACGATGGAACGCGGCGTCACGTCAAGGACGGTCGCAAAATTGGGCGGTGTTTTCAAACCAGAGGCATCTTCTTTCAACAAAATTGGGCGGTGTTTTCAAACCAGAGGCATCTTCTTTCATTTGTTTGTAGTTCCACTGAGTGCAGAAGTGCACCCAAGCAATAAAAGTGCCAGAAAGGTTTACTGATGATATTTTTTAAAGGCAGGGGCTGTTTAAATTCGTTTTGAAGCTTTTAATGTCTGTACTAAGTATCCTTTAAAATAATTAGCACTGTGGCCTCTGAGATTAATTCCGGCCGAGCACCTTACAATATCGCGACCGTAGCTAAACCCCAGGCTACGTGTACAATCATCATGGTCGGCCTGCACATTCTTGCGCGTTGCTCGACTGGCGCGCGCCCTCTTCATCCATTCATGGTGTGCTCGCTGCCCGAGGACGTGCGCCTGGCTGATTAGCTAAGCGGCTGGGCGGTACACCTAGCTAAATAAGTCAGGAGATGCTATGACCAAGCTAATTAAGCCAAGGCATGCTATGACCGAGCTAATGAAGTCATAGCTTACTAAGACCACGCTAATGAACCCATGTAAAGCTATGACCATGCTAACTAATACCAGGCTGATTAACGCGACGTTAATTATAAGCACCCTAAGTAAATTCATCCTAATTACACCTTGATGCTAATCGCACCTTGATGCTAATTACACCTTGATGCTAATCAAGATCATGCTAATTAGGTTTATGTTAATTAGCTGCATACTAATCAAGATCATGCTAATTGCACCCGAGGTAATTATTGTCGTTTTAATTAAAACCTCACCAATGAAGACAAAAATTTTCAATATTATGTTAATTAGGTCCTGTCTAATTAGTATAACCAAAATTAAGACCGAGCTGATGCGTTCTTTACCTCGAAGCGTATACCGAGCAGACTGAGTAGACGACCGACTTAAAACGCTGGAAGGAGCTAGATGATCACAAGCTCCTCTATAGCTCCAGCCTTGCACAAGTATTAAACAAATTATTTTATATGCAAAGAAGCTACTGCTTAGCGTCCAACGCATGAAACCTTTGACAGTCACACGGGCACCATGACAGTCACGAGTTGAACTGGGGCCTTCTCAGAACCAACGAGTTTGTACCCGAGTTCAGGCGTCAATCAGTTTGATTGACAGACGCCCGCAGCAAAGATCGGGTCCACCCACCGCGTTTGCGCTTGCCAAGGAGCAGTGCTCACGCCGCAACGTCAGTAAGTGGCATGATTCATCTATCAGCTTTATCGCGCAGACTGTGCACACACGCACGAAGAAATAAAAGTTATATCATCACGTGGCTGCGATGTCTCGCATTCAATTTCACCGCGCTCACGACGTACCACTCACAGCCGCGTTGCCGCCATTATGCGAGCGCCCCTGGTGACAACCTGTCCGTATATTTATCCGCAATATTTGATAGAAGCGAAACGAGCTGCACGAGAGTGCAGCGTGTGCACCCTTGTTGCCTTCGAGAGTGGGAATTTCCATGCGGCGGGTGGAACGAAAGAACATGCCCGAAAGTGGAAGAACGCCCACGAACACGCCTGTGGGAGGCGCAATGCTGAGTTGGCAAAAAGATAGCGCGACAATCACGCTGACGTCGCTGCACTGTAGAAATGTGGACTGAGTGGCGGCGCTGACGTGTTCGCACGCGGTGTTTCTTTGATTACCGCCGCAGATGCCCCACATGCGTTTTTGACGCCAGACTCGTTCATGTAGCCGTTTTTATCAATGCTGCTATCACGCGCTACGCTCTGTCTTTGTGCCATGACCGCCTCAGTGCGAGCTCGGAGCAAACTCGTGTGCCCGAGAAGCTCGGGCCATCCTGCATAGCACCCCTGTCCTGTATCTGAGGTATACTAAACTCCTGGAAGAACAAGCAGCCTAACTATCCCACGCTTGTTATTCTTGCAAAAAAGATATTGGCAATTCCTGCTACCACAGTGATCAGCGAACGGAACTTTAGTCTGGCTGGATATGTGATGCAGGAGCGCCGCACTTCACTAAGCCCGAATCACTGGATAGCTTGTTATATTTACGCGACAACTTATAATCTGTGTATATAGTGATTGTTATGTGTCGACTGCTTACGTTTCGCTTTGATATGTTGAATAATCTGCCACATTATCGGAAAAAGATATCTTGTATCCGCAGCGAAACTTCATAAGATCAGGCCGGACCGGGCCGGGCCCGGGCTTTTGTTTTTGAACTTCGGGCCGGGCCAGGCGGCCTCGCAGCCCTTTAGCGGTGGGCTCGGGCGGGTCTTCGACGCAGTGAGCTGGCCCGGGCCGGGCTCGGGCTCGAAAGTGCGGCCTGTGCACAGCTCTAGTACAGAGCACCCAAAGGCTTTACGGCAAACGTTCTTTACACATGCAATGTGTTTTCGATCGTGTTGGGCGATCGTATTTGCACATACATATGGCACTCCTTTGCGATACCATGGATTAGAGGTGTGCACGGGCTTCGGGTAGCCCGAAAGCTCGAGCCCGGCCCGGCCCGCGGGCCGGGTTCGGGCGGGCGGACGTCTTCTCATTTAGGGCCCGGGCCGGGCTCGGGCCACATTGTTTTTTGTTGGACGGGCCGTGCCCGATGCGAAGCCCGAATCAAGCCCAAAATATAGACGTTGTGCTACAACTATTTTTCACCGCGTAGCGCCTTCTCCGCCACCGCCCCCCACCCCCCTTTCTCGGTTCTCCTTTCCTTTAGCCTCTTTAAACGCAAGGAGAGAAAGTGCAGTCCCACAAAATGAGGTTTGTGATTATCTACGCACGGAATAATCTTCTCTCCACATCTGAAATATTATTATGCCTAAGGGCAGACTTTCGAAAATAAAAAAAAAAGTACTAACCTTCTGGAAGAACAAACAGTCTAAATATTCAAGCTTACTATGCTTGCGAAAAAGATATTGGCCATTGAGGCTACCAGCGCGAGCAGTAAACGGACCTTCACTTGGGCGGGATATGCGCAGGAGCTCCGCACTTCACTGAAGCCCGAGTCATTGCACAGCTTATTTTTACACAACTTGTAATCGTTGCATATAATGACTGTCACATGTCGTTGGCTCATGTTTCACTTTGATACGTTGAATAAAATGCCACATTATCAGAAAACTACTCCTTGTCTCCTCAACAAACCTTCATAATGTCAGGCCCGACCGGGCCGGGCCCGGGCTTTTGTTTTTGTACTTCGGGCCGGGCCGGGCGGGCTCGCAACCCTCTAGCGTGGGGCTCGGGCGGGCCTTCGACCCATCCAGCGGGCCCGGGCCGGGCTCGGGCTCGAAAATTCGGCCCGTGCACAGCTCTAATGTAAACATTAAACTGCTTCTGTAAGGAAATGTTTTGCTTTCCTGTTATACTGATTTCTTTGACGCAGGGATCAACCATGTTTTTTGAAGTTCTTTTTTGCATAGACCAGGCTGAAATGCGGTTTCATTTTATTCCACTCTTTAAGGTATGAGGCCAAGTGTCGGAAATTTTTTTTTAAAAGCGATAATCACTAAATATTATTAGCCTACGATATAAAACACATCTTTTTAGGCACATGTGAGCATTTTAAAGCAAGTAATATTTTTCGTTAATTTTTCATAATGAAAAATGTCATTAAAAAGTGGGCCTTACGCGAACACTCCTAACTCAAATTCCGTTCAATAAAAAAGATTTATTTTTTGCAGGGACATGAAAAATGCTTTGACCTGTGCAATGAACCAAAACAAATCAGATCTGATGAATATTAAAAACATTGTAATAAAATAACCCAAAAAGTATGCACTTGCACTAGGGGCACCTTCGTATAACAGGCAGCCATATTAAAACTTGTAGCACGATTTTACTTATTGACGTTCATTGCACGCCTCCTAAGTTGACAAGGAAGTGTGCCAAGTTTTAATCAAAAATGTTTATTAGCAAAACAGTTATGACTAGAGGCCGGATTTTTAGGCACCAAAAAATTGCGTTTTAGGCGCCAAAAACAGGCAGGCAAAACACAGTTTTAGGCCCCCAAAATCGTAAATATAGGCACAATAAATATTTACAAAAACTCAAATTTTCGAAGAAAGACGCGTGCGACCTGTGTCTACTACAGGAAAGCAAACAAATGTTATAGTTTATGATGGCACAAAGGCGTCAAATAGTTTAACATAGCCATGCAATGGTCCCTTTTCGGGCACGGTTTCCAGAACACGGTCTCTCCTTTTATTGACCAGAATGGTAAGTTAAGTGTCCACCATCGAATAAACACGCTCCTGTGTCTGCTTCTTTTCGGCATGGCTGGGAAGGGCAGCACAGGATTCAATAGCCAGACCGCTAAAAGGCCAGAAGGGTCTGTTAGCCTTGTATTGGCCGGGTCTAATAGCGCATAGTCAATTTCTCCTCTTTGTGTGAACACCATAAAGGGCCCCTTACCAGGTTTGAGCGTTTCGAGCTAGAAGTGTAAGGCATGCACTGCGCTAACGATCACGTCTGCCAAGATTTGCAACGCTACGCTCCCCGGAAGAAGGTGAAATGTCAGACTGAAATCCTCGTGCCCTTTATCTCACGGGCGCGCGCACCAATGTGGGGGAGGTGAAGTTCAACAAGGAATGGTCCTGCCTACGTCGCAGTAGTACACGAAACTGCGAGAATTATTCGAGGCTACATGTGTAATTTGTGCAATCTGTTGCTTGAATAGAAGAATGAAAGTTAATAGAAATATTAAAACTTACAAACGGAATGTGTGCGCACTTTTCTTTAGTTTTTTCTTCGCATCGAGAGCGATGCGAGACTTAGCTGCCTATATTTCTTTTGTGTTCGTGTTCTCGCCGTTCCCGCGTCGTGCCGGCGCCAGCCCTGCCAACGCTTAGCATGTTTTTGGTGCATCGTCCCTTACAGCTGTTCCAGCTGTGCGACGCGCTGTGTCGTGGTAAGGATACAGGATTCATGCCAGCCTCTCCAAACGCATAGACGGATCCATCCCACAGAAACAGGCAGTACACTATAGACCGAACGCCGAAACGATACAACACCGCTTGTGCGCACGACCTGGCTTGGGCATGTCATGTGCACATAGTGTAATCTTGCGTGCGCATGGCGTGTTGATGCGTCAACGTCGTGTGGTCTTCGGGCTCCGAGTTTCTCTGATACCGAAGAGGGCAGGGAAGGAATTTGGCTAGCGAGTGGCAAAGGTTTCAAGCTCACCTACCGGCATCATGCTCTCGCGGCTCGTAATGAACCAATTAAAAAGTTCTTGTGGTACAAAGCTCTTCATTGGGCACGCGAACACTTCCAGTATCTGACTAAAATATCTCATGTGACCTGGTGAAGCGCCCTTTAAGAGTAAATTACAAACGAAAGAAAAGCCATGTGCACATCTGATTTTTTTTTACCTACTTTCTATTTTCCCCTGACGGCACTCCATGGTTTCGCATTCGCTCTCCATATTCCTGCTGCTGCGCGCAGGCACCTCCTGTTTTCTGCCCCTCACCACGCCCAAGCCTTCAAGGAGGTGCTTCAATGCCATGGGAACACTGAACTGGAAAACTGGCGGTAAAAGCCGCCCGCCACGTCCTCGGCCATGTGCACATGCGCACGCATGTGCAGTCGTGTGAATGGGGCTGAGAAGGCTGGCTGCACAAAAAAGCACGCCACAAATTTCATTGATTGCCATGTGGGTGTGGTGTATAGGATCCCACTCACCTGTGGAATGTGCTATGTAGGCCAAACTGGCCGATGCATAAATGAAAGGCTGAGAGAGCATCGCGCAGCTGTCAATTCATTGGCGGGGGGTGGACATTTGGCAGATCATTGCCGAAGGTGTTCCTGCACGCCTGGCTTTGAGGGCACTCGTATCTTACGCAGCTTTGCCGCTCAGCAAGCGCGCGAAATCTATGAAGCGTATTGTATAAGTTTAGAAGCTGACAAGTGCGTGAGTTCGCCGTCACTGGCGTTGCATGCAAAAGAGATAGAGTATCTGAAGCGACATTGCAGATATGAGTGTTAGTAGTGCCGTCTGCACTTTTGGGAAAGTTTTGCGCATGTCTGTACAATTTGATCGTTTTTGTGTTAGTAAAATTTCAGTTGATGTCTAGCGCCCGTCCTGTCTACGTGTTCCTTTCTCTTGTGTTTTTGTTCCGCTGCGCTTGCCAAGATGCACAAGTTTCATAGACGCCACTCTCCTCTTCTTCCCCTCTCCTCTTTCCGCCTTCCCGCCTGGGACGTGCTCCCATTTAGGGTTGCAGAAATAGCGTCTTTTCCTCTCCCCTGCTCCAGCCGCTCGCGCCATGTCAGTGCGGTGGGGTAAGGTGGCCGGCGCGTCCCATTTCACTGCTGCAACCGGTTGCTTCCCGGATGTTTGTTGAACTAGGGAACTAGGTTGTTGCACCCCATAAAGTTCCGAAACGTCAATTTTGCCCGGTAACATGAATTACGGTCTCAAACTGTACTCGAAAGCAAAATTTGAGGCTAAATAGCGTTCATATAGGCACAAATTCTGAAAATAGGCATTTATGGGCACTTATAGACATTTAGGCACAAACCCGCAAAATAGGCATTTATAGGCACTATAAAAACACTATAAAAGCCCTCCTTTACCCCTAATTCATGCTCATATATCAAAGTGGCGTGATAGGAACGCAAGGAAAAAAATAGGCATTTGCCTATAATCCGGTCTCTAGTTATGACTGTTCGCGTACGGAAAAATACCAGAAATATAAGTTCTGAGAAAATCAACAAAATAGATTTGAAACAGGTGCAGCGCTTACACAAGGTGATCAAGAGCGCTAAAATTCTCAATATTCGTAGCCAGTTCCATCATGGACCTTATTATTGTGAGCGTTTGCTCGAGTGGCAATTCTTAATTTTTTTTTCTAGCTTGCAATGCAGCATCACTGCCATGACGGGACGCTTTCGCGCTGCGGTGCTGATCATTTGTGAGGCAAGCTTTTGCAGTGTAGAGGCCTGGATCGATCCGAATTTGCTCAAAACATAAAATGTGCTCTTGTTTTCGCTATTGAAATGACCCACAGCGTCAAACAAAGCAAATTTGATGGTTTACAGGCTCACGTACGTGTCCTTGAGTGTGATCAACACATGTACCACGTTACGCCTACCCGTGATGAAAAGTTTATGGCTTTTATGTAGCAAAATGATGTGTTGACAAAGCTTTTAGAGCATTATTACATGTTCGCACTTGATATGATTGCTAAATAACCAACAAAATACTACATATCTAGTTAATCTTGTGATTCACACAAAAACGGCACTTTCAGTTTCGGTTTCGTATGTGATGGGTGGTCTCACATTTTTGCTTGTATCTTTTGAAAAAATCGGCGTAGACAAACTTTTTGCAGAAAAATGACGGGCAATAAATTGCGCGTTTACCATGATCAAAAACCAAAAACGGACATTTTGAAAAAAAAGTCGCTTTTTTCACTTGGCCTCATACCTTAATACAATGAAATGTACTTTTGTGTGATTGATAGTTTGAGTACTTGTGAATAGTTGTACTCAGGCCCTACAACGTCATCGGCTTGTATTCCAGAATGTCCCATTGTAGGCGCAAATGATGTCCTACGGTTATTTTTAATCGCTTGTTTGCTAAAACATTTCTGTGCCTAATATTTGCGTTTTGGACATTCCCAAGCACCGACCTTTGAATCTGGCATAAATAGTTTTCTGTCTTTCGTGCCCCTATGAACATGGAGTCCTTCGGGGTTAAAACTATACAAGGTGGAGCGTGTAACTTGCAATGGAGCACAACTACCAATACTAATGCCGGTGAATGCACATGTTCATCTAATTTAGGTGATGCCGTGCGTTTAAGGCGAAAGCCTTTAATGTCTGATGCTCACGTCCGTCCTCCCGTCCGACCTTCCCTCCGTCCGAGCCCTAGCGCGGTGCCAGCTGTCGCCGGGGCGCTCAAACGGACGCCAGTCTCGTCGGACTCTACAGCGCTCGCGCTTTGCTTGCGTAGCGTCACTCTGCCGAAGGTTTCCAATCATGCAAGGAGAGAGACGCGCGAATCACGTTCCATTCTGACCGAACCTGTCTCAATGGACACAGGCGTTCGCGGAACACACTTTGCAATTTATGGTATCTTCGACTGGTCGCCTCCGTCCTCCGACTCAAAGGTGGACGGATGCGACGCTGCCCACACTCGGAGACAGAGCATTACTGCGCGAGCCGAACGTGACAACCCCTTTCGGAGCAGGCGGACCACGTGACTACAGCGAAAATCCACTTTCTAGTCAAAGCCGTGTCGCAGCTTAGCCGAAGCTCCCAACGCTGTTAGAGTGTACTAGAAGGATCTGAGTGGGACGGACGGAGCGCTCTTGCTGAGGCGGCACTCGTTGACGGAATAGGGGGCGCTGCGGACGAAGTGGATTGGTCGCGAGCGAGCGTGCCGAGGCGCACCGGCCGCGCTTTTTCGCGTTTCGCCCTATTTTTTCTATTTACAGGATCTATATACAGACATTAGGGTAGAAGAAAACAAGTGAGAATAAATTCAAACTGACTTCTAAGGCTTTCTGACGAAAGCGTGCCGTGCATTCTTTTCCGAGTTCCCTCTAGAACACGGACAGCGATGCGTCAATGATACCAACTGACTGATCGGGTCATATTTCTCTAAGAAATGGACCACTTAAATGTGTCGTGGTGGCACCTGTAGTTCAGAAGTGAATGCGGGGTCATTGCGCTACAATTTCTACCTTGGAAATTTTCAGCGGCAGTCGTCGGTTTGTCTGAACGCCTGAGAGTGATCGCTGCCGTTGACTGAATACTTCAGCACAGCTGCCGCACATCCCTCGAAACTGTCGTGATACTTCAGCAAGGACGTCCGCAGAATTTTCTGCAGGGGGGGTGCATCCTCGGGGGGGGGGGGGGGGGGGTAGCACACGTTAGTCTTTCTTTCACTGCCGTGACATGACCGCCAACCGGCAAGTTTATTCAACTGTATGCGATATGCAAAGTTCACTGGCAATCCTGAAGGCTGTTTCACGCAGATATATGCGGAACTTGAGCGCACTTATTCAGCTGTATTAATGAGAACTAACAGACAATGATGCCAAGGAAAGTAAAGGGGATGTTATTAGAAGTAATTTTAATGTAAATGTGAAGAAAGGAAAGTGGACGAAACGATAACTTGCCACCGGCAGGGACCGAACATGGGACCTTCGAAGGTCGTAGGTTCGGTTCCTGCCGGTGGCAAGTTATCGTTTCGTCCACTTTTCTTTCTTCACATTTACATTACAGTTACTTCTAATAACATCCCCTATACTTTCCTTGGTATCATTCTCTGTTAGTTCTCGTCAATATTGCGTTTAACAAGGCAAACGAGCCCTCAGATTTACACGTCTTTCCTTGTTCAGCTGTATAGCTTATTGATATTGCATAGAAAAATATTATCCGAAATTCCAAAGGGGGGCAGCCACACCCCCCTTGCACCCCCCTCCTGAGGCCCATTTACTTTTGTATCATTTTTAATTATTGCAATTACTTACAATATTTTGAGCATGCTGCGTTTCGTGCTCAAATTCGTGCAGTTTCGTGCTCAAATATTTCGGAGCGTTGGGCAAGATTGTAGGCACTGCGTCTGGCGTCAGCGCGGGAACACCGCGGGCGATTCTCACTTCTTTGCCGTCAATGATGTGGACATAGTCATGCAGTATGCGGTCCTCGAAGTGGAGCTCGCACACTGCAGTTTTCCTCGAGAGCTTTGTCGCTGCGATGGAGGTTCCTTTCCCAGATTTTTCTCCTACTTTCATCCTTTGGAATGCTAAAAAGCGACAGCTTCCTTTTTGTTTTGACGCCGGCATAGCCTGTGCGGGCATCCCGGCGCGTAGCAATGGCGAAGCCTAGCTTTAGTCATGCCGAAGTCGTTGGCACTCATTCAAGGCACCCACCACAGCACAGTAGTACACAGAGACAAAACAGCAGAAGCGCTGACGCACACATAACGAGCCAACGCAGCTAATAGCTGAATGCGACGACGAACACACTTGGAACACATGCGAACCAGTGCAAACACCACCAATCCACTGCGACCGCAGCGCCGCCACGCCAACTGTCAACGAACCGCGCTTCGCTACGATGCAGGCGCAGAGCCGGCTGCTCGTCCCACTCAGAACTTCTAGTACACTCTAACGCTGTCAAGTTAAATGACGGGTCGCCTAGGTTACCATGGCGTTTTGAGCACGTGACCAGACGCGCTCGCACTGCTCCGTCGTGAGGGCTCGGAGCAGCTCAGAGCGCTCGACGAGAGAGGAGAGCGACCGAAAAGAACCAGCCGAACGCGAGGGGCGCGCTCCCTTTCAACCAGCCGAACATAGTGCCGCTCGCGAGAGCGCTCCGAAGCGACCAGTCGAAGATGGCATTAAAAAGTGTCCATCAGTTTAAGCTCTCGAACGCGGATGGCGTCTGCACGATGCGTAAAGTGCGAGAATATAGGAAGTCATGCGAACGGAGGCAGATTAGTCTCGCGTCTCGCTGCGATTCGCGTTAAAAAATTTAAATAAGAAAATACGCACATATTCCGTTTGTGTGCCATCCCACTGAGAGTACAAAAGAAAAATTACACCATCTCCCGCTAAAGGGAACCATGTGTAGATGCGAAGCAGCGGGTGCTAACGCTTACACTGGCGGCGGCGTTGACGCTGGCGCTCATCGCGGCGTTGCGCAGGAGAGAAATCTGGCGAGGCGCAATCACGCAGTGATGGACCGGTGTTTCCTACTGGAACATGCCAATTGCTGCTAATGGGCAATGAGAGACAGAAGACTCCGATTGGACACAGAGACCCGCAGTCCCATTTTAGTTCACGCGCACGCTGCAAATTTTTATCGTTCGACAGCGCACACGAGAAATCTCCCACCGGCACAACCTTGCAGGTCAAGATCCAGTGCCTATATATACGGGGTGGCCAGTGAATGGTTGTGCAGCGCGAGCAGTCGGTTTTTTAGGAGCGAAGTTCCTTAGGCCGGCACCCGTTCACCGTTGAAGCTCCCTGGCACGGTGCCAGCTGTGGCGTCTCCCCCTCACGCGGGAGGATAAATGAGCTTTATGAGCGCTGGGACGCGGATGGCGTCTGCACGATGCGTGAAGCGCGAGAATACGAACGCATGCGAGAAGGAGGCAGATTAGTCTCCCTCGTTCTTCATCTCTGCGCTCTCCCCTTAAACTGGCGAACGCGCGTTGCGGCACCCAGCGCAGCAGACGCTCTCCGCGCGCAAACAAGACGCGAGGCGCAAAAAAAAAACACTTCGCGTTTTAATGTAGCCAGCGTTCTCCCTGTGCCACACGCACGCTCTGCTGCCATGAACGACTCCTCCGTGCTACCATCTCTTCTTTCCTCTGACAGTAGACCCATTGCGGGTTCGACAGTTTCGGTGAGTACTGGAAATACGACCTACCCGATGTGGACACCTTCAGCGAAAGCGACTCTCCCAAGATCATTGGCATCAACCGAGACACTGAAATCACAATCTGCCTTGCATCCTTCGAATGGTTAAAGAGTTTCAAAACGTACATAGTCACGTGCTTCCCATTTCTAAGGAGCTTCGCTCATCGGTTGTATTCATACTCGGAACAACTGCTATTTTTTCAATCAAGAAACTCGCTAGCAGACGCTGCCTGCGTCGGCGTTGAACGGTTGTCACGGAGCAAGAAAGACAGGAGGGGAAACTCCGGACCGGCGCCAGCGCGAGCGTGCGCCTCGATAATGTCACCCTGGGAGAGGAGGTTGGCGAACTAAAGTGATTTTATGGCGAACGTGCGCGCAGCGATCCTCGCGGCGACGCTCGTAATTATTCGTTTTCCGCCGCGGTAGGAGAGAGCGAGCGAGTGCGCTCCGACGGCGCTCGGGCGTCGTCTGCTACATCTTCCACTGGCCGCTTGCACTTACGTTGCCATGTGCCGCCAAAAAATAGTTTTTTGCCACAAAGGTTCACGCTAAGAAAATAAAGCCGAGCAAGGCGTCTTAGTGCCACTCTTTGTTTCTGTTCATATTTTGTGTCGCATGCTTTTAAGAAGGCAATGAAAGGAACAAACTGGCACACTTCAGAAAGCAGACGACGTGAAATCGTAGCAGGCCCGTATAGAAAACCACGAATGGTTTGGCTTGGTGTTTCGTAAATTTTTTGACATAACGAAAGACGACAGCTTATTCTAGTTTATTAACATGCACCATAAAAAATGCTGATCAGAGCGCGCGATACAGAACTGGTGTGCGGGGATAGAAAGCTTAATCACACTTCGTTTGGGCAGACAGACGTGAACAGACGGAACAACGTCGGTGTTGGCTTCGAGAATCAACACGTCGTAAGTTCGGCAGTTCCTGCGTTGATGATTCGCGATGTATGTTGACTGTGTAAGAGGTCGCTGATAGTCGACATGGGGCGACGATGTTTGTACCGAACTGCACCAGTGGATATAAGTCTTACGCTGAAAAAGCTCGCACCTTCAAAGCTCCAGCTGACCCTGAACGCTTGCAGGAATGGACGAGAGCTATAGACCGGGTGGATCGCGATCTCACAGCATGTGACTACGTCCGCGAAAAGCATTTCCCCAGCGAAATGGTGAGCAGGCAATATGCATCAACCCCCTTTAATCTCGTTTCTGTAGGCAGGCTCCATGGCATTTGTTTCGTTATGAGCGAATATAGCACGCCAGTTTCCTACAAATAAAACTTTCACCCTAGCATGCGAAGGTGAATAAATTGAAGAAATCTAAAAGCGTACGGAAAGCACGCACGGATTGGTGAATAAATTAAGACGATCCGCTCTAGCGATTGTTGACAGTTCCATGAGATGCAAGGGTGGCGCTCAAGCACCAAGCAGCGGCGTGCAAGCAGATGACAAGAGAGGGCTCGACGCTCCGCGCGTCTGCCGCTCCGACGCGGCAGCTAGCGGCAGTTCGGCCACGACTCTGTAGGTGGCGCTGTCACGACGTCCGCCGCCGCTCGTCGGGGTGACACTATCGCGGCGCGGAACGCCGCCGAGTTTCCCCCTCCTGTCTATTCTTACTCCGTGACGGTTGTGCCGTGCGAGCAGTCGGTTTGTTCAATCAAGAAACTCGCTAGCAGTGTCGGTGTTGCGGGGCGAGAGAGGGGGGAGCGTAGGAGAGGAGAGAGGGGGGGGGGACGCGCATGCGCAATGGGGGTGTAAACGCCGCGGGAGTGATGCCTAGAGGAGTGAGAGGGGGGCGTAGAAGAGGAGGTGCGTGGAGAGGGTTTGCGCATGCGCAGTCAGGGTGGTCACGCCGCACACCACCACCACCACCGGATTGAACTTCGCCACAAGTCAGTCGAATGGCCACAAGCTGTCGCCGAACACACTTTGGAATGTAGAAAGTGTCTTTCAATTTTGCGTTAGGCAAAGGTCAGTAAATGGATTGGCACTCAGGGCTCTCAGAAAAACAATTGAGGCAGTGCAAGAAGATATGAGGACGGTTTCTTTAAATTCAAAGAAGCACCAAGCAAAATTACTATTGAACAAAGACTTATGTACATGCAGAAATACTTCTACCAAATACGCGTGCTGGCTAAATAGAGAAGAAATGTTTTGAAATGTCATGTCCCAGAAATGTACGCTCTAATTCAGAGTGAGAATAGGCGGCCAGAAATCATCAAAGAAAGTGAGAATGACAGGCACGGTGGTCTATTTACAAAGGTTGGAACAGCAACAAATTGGCCGTGGAGCTTTAGGAATGCAGCGAAACAGAAAGGGTAGTGCTTTGAAATTTCAAGGCGAAGCTGCCTGGTTGAGGACTGACATCTAGGCGAGACAATTACCTTAGTGAATTCTGGCATATGTCGCCTTAAACAAAATTCCACATAATCAGCAGATAGCGATGAAATGACAGGCTACCTACTCAGCGATATACGTACGAGACACCGATCTTTCAAAACTCCCGTTTCTAAGGTCGTGCGCACAAGTATGGCCATCAACATAGTACTTGTCGCTGAGTGAGTACTTGACCAAGGGATGAAGTGCAAAACTTGTTTACTGAGTGTGACACCCAAACAACACTGGTGTGTCTAAAAATTATTAGCTGAAAAATAAAATATTCTTTAACAGACTAGGAAGCAAACCGTTTATGTTGTGAAGCGAGGCACTGGAAGAAGCAAACACAACCTAATGAAATCAACAGTAAAGGAAGCTAAGGGAAGCATAGAGGACATCACTTTTGGGCACTTAGCTTTGGCGTAGTATTTATAAGACATTGATGGAAAGCAATTGAAGTGCATGAAAAATAAACTTACCGCCGATAGCAACGCAAACTTCGGGTAACGCGTCTTATGGTCTATGATTTTACCTGCAGAGGCGCTCTTCTTCCCATCCACTTTATTAAGAATTTATGTCCGTTTGCATGCCTTGAAATTTTTCATGCACTCATGCAGCCATGACGGCGAGGGTGTAACTCATGCACTCGCAGCCATGACGGCGAGGGTGGAACTCTTTTTGTTATCAGCTGGCGTCGCTTAGCCCGTGATCGTATGACGAAATGGAAGCTGACCACCGATACCTCACACGAATCCTAAGACACCAAGTTTGTCGGAACAATGCCCTCACTATGACTAAACGAAAGAGAGGGGCCATCAATCCAGGGCATTTTTTTTGTTAGACTCAACCGAATGAATTAAAGAGACAATTAAGCTAAGGAAGGCACAGGGGACATTATTTGTATGGTTTTTAACTGTAGCGTTGTAATTAGGACAAATGGAAAGGAATTAAAGAGTGTGAAGAAAATCAAGGGAGCTTCGCACTGGGAGTGCCAAACCTGAAGGAAGAGCGCAGCTGTGCAGCCTTGTTTGTTTCTCTTCGGTTTTTTTTTATTTCCTTCTGTCTTTCTTTCTTTTTGTCCTTTTCCATTATTCGCCCTTTTTTTTCTCTGTTTCTATTCATTTCTTCCTGTCTCTTTATCTAATATTCCCTTTTCTTGTTCTATTTTTTCTTGCCATTCTTCCCTTTTTCTTCCTTTCTATTTCGCGCTTGTTCCCTCTTTTCTATTTCTTTACGTGGTTTTGCCAGCGTTACGCCAAGCGCTCTAGTGTTTTCTTTTTTTTTTGCTGATGATGATAAGGGATCATCATTAAAGTGTGCGAAGAACAAGAGGAAGAAGACTTCTCCTTGGGGCGAGCGCGCTTTCAATATGCTACGCATAAGGCGTTACGCCAAACGACGACGACAGCAAACTATCGCACGCGACAGCATACGAGAGCCGGGCCTCCTAAAGTGCTCCGCACTTAAAAACTTGAAACAGCTTCGCACTAGTGCTGCCAAGACAGAAAGAAAAGTGGGGCCAGGTAGCCTTCCTAATTTCAGCGTATTTTTTCTGCCTTTATTCCTTTCTTTTGCTGAATTTTTTCTTCTTTTTGATTTCCTTTTTCTTTGGACTTATTTCTTTTTGTCTTTTTCCCTGTTCGAAGAGGTACGGAGTACGGGGATCGTACGAGAGGTACGGGAATCGATACCCCGCACCTCCACCAATAATGTTACGAGTAGCTCGTTTAAATATCTTTATACGATGCACAGCGCAAGGTGGACAAGATGGAGCCAGTCCAGCAACAACCAAAAGCAACGTCGTCTTCCTCCACTTTCATGCAGCCGCGCTGTGGCGGCTGTTCTGTATCCACATCTTTGTTTGGTGTTTCTTCTCTCTCTCTATCTATTTCTAGCTTCCTCTTTCTTTACAACTCATTGTTCGTCCTCTCTATTTATTCATTTCTCTGTTTTCAATCTCTCTCTACTAAGCCGTACAGTGAGTTTTAAAAAGGTTGTGGCCGCTCCTATTAGCACGCTTTCAACGTTGGCTTGCTCTAAAGTTTTATCAAAAAGCATGCCGAGCTTCTTTCTTTAATAAAGTTCGACATGGTCTTAACAGGTTCTCGCTCAGCGTAGATGTCTGTTATGACCCAAAATTATCATTATAATTAACGGGTATGCGTCCCAGACATTGGGCAAATCCAATTACTCACCGCAGGTCCGCTGAAAAAGAAGAAGGCAACAAAAGGGCTGCAAAAACTAATTAACGAATGTGCCGGGTCAATAAAGACACTCACGAAACGGCACCTGTTTCAGGTTCGGTTTCATAGCTCTGTGCCGCTGAAGTCAATGTTTACGGGAATATACCTGTTTCAGTAGTTCAATAATTTCGACACCAGAGGGTGAGTAATCTTCCACGAAAAATGCCGTCTGAGCACGTGCGCCGACAGCAGCTACCTCAGACTTGTAAATCAACGCTCCTCTTCTTATAATTTTTTTTAGATGCGAAGCATCTTATGCTCGGGGCTTTGTCCGTCCCGTGTCCCGCGTCCCCCCGTCCCGCGTCCCGCATCCTGTGTCCCGCGTCCGGCCACTTTCATGAAGTAGGGAAGCACCCATTATGCGAACCAGAACACTGTAGTAATATGAAGGCCGTCAACCACTACTACAGTCATCAGAGTCATGGCCGAGAGTATAAGAGGCTGCTTAGCAATGGCTCGGCAGGTGGTGTCTGTCGCCCAGGTTGACCCCCGTTCCTTGATCTTGCTTGCATGTGTTTGGAGGGGGGCTTAGTCCTTGCCTCATTCCCGCGTCCCACACCACAAGAGCGCATGCGCGTCCCCCTCCCCCCTCTCTCTTCTACGCTCACCTCCTTTCTCTACTCTAGGAATCCTAATAATAATATCTGGGGTTTAACGTCCCAAAACCACGATATGATTATGAGAGACGCCGTAGTGGAGGGCTCCGGAAATTTTCGACCATCTGGTGTTCTTTAACGTGCACTGACATCGCACAGTACACGGGCCTCTACCATTTCGCCTCCATCGAAATGCGACCGCCGCGGCCGGGATCGAACCCGCGACCTTCGGGTCAGCAGCCGAGCACCCTAACCGCTATACCACCGCGGCGGACACTCTCTAGGAATCCTGTACTCTACGGAGCATCCCCCCGCGTCCCACAGCGCATCCCCTCCCCCTATCCTCTCCTACGCTCACCCCTTTTCTCTACTCTAGGAGTCATCTACTCTACGGAGCGGCGCCCGCGTCCGACATCCCCACAGCGCATGCCCGTTCTCTCCTCTAGGAATCCTCTATTCTACAGAGCGGCTCCGGCGTCCAACATCCCCACAGCGCATGCGCTCCCTCTTCCCCCTCTCTCCTCTAGGAATCCTCTACTCTACGGAGCGGCTCCCGCATCCCACAGCGCATACACGTCCCCTCCCCCTCTCTCTAATCACCTACGGTCCCCCCCGTCCTCTCCTCTAGGAATCATCTACGGAGCGGCGCGCACGACAGGTGGCGTGACAGCTGCATACTCCGCTGGGGGGCGCCACGGTAGTTCCGCGGTACGAAAATGACGGAACGCACGCGCCTCATTCTCTCTCCTGTGCAGCGCCGCGATGAGCGCCCGGACCGCTGCCGCGAAACGAGAGCGACGACGTTCCTCCCGCTCAAGCTAATTACCTCCCCAGTGCTTCGCATCCACACATGGTTCCATTCAGCGGGAGATGGGGAATTTTTCGGAAGTGTATGCATAAGAAAGGAATATTAAGACTTAGAAAAACATGCTCCGCTAAAACCTTTGCGCGTTCTTACCCCACACGCTGTGTACTCAAGCGTGAAAAGTCACCCGCACGTTTGTGCGGGCTGGGCTTTAGTCCTTGTCAAGTGCACGGCAGAGCGGCACAGGTTGGCTCCCTCTCGCGTGGTTGCAGCTGCGCATTCTGTCTTTTTATTGCGAATAGCTTTCTTGGCATCTTATTGGCACTTCTTTGGTTGGTGTTTCCTAATATTTTCTTACATCTGAAGTTAGCGACGCGAAGTGATGTGCGTGAATTGTGATCACCATTTACGCTGAAAATATTAATTTTTTGAATGTGTTGTGACAACATCCATTATATTTCAGAGAATTACATTTTACATTGCCTATCATATAGAGTTTCAGTGTCGCCAGTGAAATTCTAAGGATAATAAATAAAAAATGAGCGTGAGAATTGCTGAAATTATCTAACTTAGGGAACAAGCTTCTGTGGGCGCTCAATTTCCTTTTTTATTCACATGCCGAGATTTTCAAACCAGAGAATGAAGACGTAGAAGAGATATTGAGCCTCCTGATGTCTTGCGTCAGAATTGGGTAGAGACCACGTTGACGAATTGACAGAGATTCATATTCGTGGTTCGAGCCAACTTAGTGATGAAAACTGGAGTATGGAAGGCGAGTTTTTGAGAAGTCGCCTGCGTAAAAACTGGGTCAGGTGACCAGTCACCCTATCCTGCCAGTTTCAGTGAAATTGATGTCTTTTGGAAAAAGACACATTCGGCCTGCAAAGCCTCACCGGCTTGGAAGTGGTGAGACACCCGACGTTGTTTTTCTTGTCAAGACTCCTTTGCCGACTTTCTCATACCAATTTAATGCAACGATCGTTGAAGTTATTGCTGACAAAACGGCAGTGTGCCATAGTTGTAGACGTAGAAAAACCTTGCAAGGAACTCTGCAAAATATCAAGCAGCGTTAGGTACGGACCTGATCACGGGCTGCATTTCATCTCTGAAAAACTTTGCTCGTCACCAGGCGCCCAAGAATTGAAAGCGGAAAGAAAAGTGTGTCGCAAGATCAATCCTTAGACAGCTTTTCTTCAGTGTAAAATGCACCCGGCATAGCCAAGCGATTAGACTCAGCTGTACCACTGGCGATCAGTATACGGCTTGACATCTGCACATCACTGCGGGCTGTCAACTGTAGCTTCTTGTTCAAGGACGCATTGTGTGAAGTGCAACTTATACCTGTGCCTCACAAATGACACACAATACTCTAAAATGTTGCATTCGCAGCGCTGACCACGCATTTTATTGCGATAGCAATTATATGGACACTCTCGGCTGATTTTCGCCGTCGCCGTCTGCATGTCGACGCCGTCATTCCAGACCACCTGACGGGGGTTTGAACCAGCGACCCCTCGCTCCGCAGCCTGCTAGCCAACACAGCCACACGTCATGCTCGTGCCAGCGATATAACGGCGAGCTATTCATATGCACCATTTACCGCTCGCGGTACGCAGATCTCGGAACAGCTTGAGCGTGTTTTCTATCCACGGCGCTTTTACAGTTTCTATCAAATTGAAAACTGCCCTTGAGATGGGCACGAAAACGTGGCTCCCTTCTGTACCACTCATGATGTAGAATGAAACAAAAGAACACCGGGCACGCGTCAGACGCCACCGCGTGGCAGGAGACGCAGAGGGGTCATTCCACGTGCCGCACTTTAAAAGAAAAAGAAGTATCAAACAGCGTCGAAAAGTCATATAATTATATAACCAATCCTTGGCCGATCCCCCTGAGTGGGTATGAGCCATGTCAGAGGCAACAGCAACAACAGTGTCGGCTTCTGCATTTGTGGACACTCACAGCGCGTCGCTCAAATACAAATACGTACTAACTGCGACAGTTCTTAGTTCACGCTTGTCCTGTGTATACCTATGCGTCCTTTTCGAGCGTCCTCCTTTGTGCTGTGGCGGCGCGTTGCAAGTATCGAGCTGCTTGTCGTTCTTCGTGTGACAAACTAATTTCTTGCTATCGCATTCATTGCTTCGCCCTAGTGGCGAAACTGTGACTTTTAGATGTGAAGCATCTTATGGCGAAGCTTAATCCGGTGGTGGTGTGCCGGCGTGACCACCCCTACTGCGCATGCGCAGACCTTTCAAAAATAAAAATAAAAAACCTCCTCTCCCCCTCTCTCTCCTCTAGGCATCCCTACCCGCGGCAACCACACCCTCACTGCGCATGCGCCTCCCCTCCTCTCTCCCCCTCCTACGTTCCCCCCCCTCTCCTCTAGGCATCCCTGCCCGCGGCGTCCATGCTCCCACTGCGCATGCGCGTCCCCCCCTCTCTCTCCTCTCCTACGCTCCCCCCCCTCTCTTCTCTAGGCATCCCTGCGCGCGGCGTCCACACTTCCATTGCGCATGCGCGTCCCCCCCCCTCTCTCTCTCTCTCGCCTCGCGACGCTGACGCAGGCAGCGTCTGCTAGCGAGTTTCTTGGTGGAAAAAACCGACTGCTCGCGCTGCACAACCGTTCACTGGCCACCCCGTATATATGGCAATGGATCTTGACCTCCAATGTGGTGCCGGTGGGAGATTTCTCCTGTGCGTTGTTGAACAATAAAAATTCGCAGCGTGCGCGTTAACTAAAAGCGGACTGCGGGTCTCTGTGTCCAGTCGGAGTCTTCTGTCTCTCATTGCCCATTAGCAGCGATTGCCATGTTCCAGTAGGAAACACCGCTCCATCACTGCGTGCTTTGCGCCTCCCCAGTTTTCTGTCCTGCGCAACGCTGCGATGAGCACCAGCGTCAACGCCACCGCCAATGTAAGCGTTAGCGCCCGCTGCTTCACATCTACACATGGTTTCCTTTAGCGGGAGATGGTGTAATTTTTTTTTGCTTTGTCTTAGCCATTATGAGTGTATTCCTCGCTGCAGTGAATCACATGAATAAAAGCCCATCCCGCACATATGTGCGGGTCCGTTTTCTGGGGCAAAAACACCAATTCTTACAGTTTAATCTTTGAAAACCTAATTACAATAGAGCAAACATCGATAATTTTTGAGCAAGTTAGCAATTTTTCTATTATATTTTTCTCGGGCATGAAAGGGCTAGACATACGTACCGAGTAATTGAGAAAAGCTTTGAAAAGTGTCCGCATTAACCCAGGGTAAAATATACCGCACGTGAAAGGAATCTGACCAACAATATTTTCAATGTAATCGATATACCTCGTTCTATGCTTTTCTTTTTTGCAACCTTACACACAAAGCATCCCATAACTTGAAAAAAAAACGTTGCGCAAAAAGCCATCATTAGAGTGGTGTTTTCTTCTCCTGCAATTTTAAATGTATTCGCCACCTCACGACGCCATGCAGTTCAATAAACCGGAACAAATGTTGCCAAAAGAAGCATGGAACAAGGTATATAGATTGCACGGAAAATGTTTATCAGATTCCTCTGTCATGCGGTAAATTTTATGTAGGTCGGATGGGTCGTCGTGCTAACGATAGGATAAAAGAGCGTGGCAACAATGTAAAACGTGCACAAAACGGTTTTTTAGCCACTCACTGTAGGTCATGTACGTACTCACCCGTTTTTGAGAAATGTAGTGCAGTGAGTAAACACAATAATGACCTAACGCGCGAAATTGTTCAAGAGCATCAGATTGCGCAGTTGGGTGACATTTTTGTCACCACCCCGTCAATCGCAGTATTGCCCAAAGAACTGCAGTATCGACGTAAGCGGTTTACGTATTCTGTATTAGTTCTGCTGTTGGTGGTCCATGTGTGGGATACGCCGTGACGCGGTAATATGGGAGTTGTTATCTTGGGTATGTGTAGAAGGTCCATTGTTTTCACCACAAACAAAAAAAAGTGTTGAGAGTCAGCGCTGCGTGCGTACCCTTTCTCTGTGTCCTGTGGTTTTTCGCGCTGTTTTTTTATTAGGAAATTACGTTTCACGTAGCCTTGAACGCAGAAGCAATAAAAGCCGCCGCATCATGCCTTTCGGATAGCGTTGGTCCAAATGATACCTTTCGGAGCTGAAAAGAATGCAAAGCCGCAATTTAGCGCCGTTGTGCGACAGATTTAAGAAGGACGACCTGGTTCTTTTAAACATCCAAACCACTATGGAATATTGCTTGTGTAGAGAAGCTCCACAGACTACCGACGGTAACTACAGTTAAACGGGTCGTTCAACACCTGCACCCGTTGAAATCAAACTATTCGTGAACTTCTGCGCTAGGGTCAGTTTGTTGGAAAAACATCGACGAAGGTGAAAAAAAAACACTCGTACTTCAGAATCACGCACATCAGCAGCAACTCACGGAGTAGGGCTTTGGTTTATTGTAAGTAATCCCCTTTTTCTACACAACCGGAGGCTTAGTTTTGCGTCAGCGAAGGCTACTCGAACGGCTTACGTTAATTTTGTTGCTGGCTTGAAGTAAAGGTTGAGCCACACTTAACAACTCCTGGGACAACGCGTCGTCTATCACGTGGAGATCAGGCAGAATAATGTGACGAGCGTCGGCGCAAGATCACCTTGCGGTTTCAGAGTTGGCGTTATAGCGCACACGCCCTCTGAGCTATATATCCTCGAGGGTTTTTGTGGCATCCCTGGGAGATAGGTTGGACAATGGTGACTTTCGTACAGGCGTGAAGATTGCTTGACTAGTAACGTGGCCCTATTCAATGTCTTCAGTTCTAGAACCTTTGAAGACCAGCAAGACGCCGCTCCTGGAGACCCAGAGGATTCTGACAAGAGCGTAGCCCCCCAGAACATCACGCTGTCCCGTAGATGGTACCAGCTGCGCCCTCGATGACGAAGACAAATTTTGGCCAGACGCTGTTCAATACCTTACCGTACTTTTAAACAGAGCTTGTATAATTCGCAGGTTCTGGTGGTGCCACCTTTTCGCTTAATACCCGGCGGCGGCGGTGCCGGGCGTACGGAAATGACTCCCTACAAAGTGCGCCAGTCGATATGTGTTTTTATGCGACTTTTCCCAACAATTCATGCATTATCAATCGTACGCTTGTCGGCGATGAGGTGTTTCTCATATGGCAACCCGATCTTTTATGAAGGCGAGTTATCATTTGATTTTGCCACATTCCATTCTTGCCTGCACATGAACGCAGTGACATTGTCGTTGCCTGCTGAAGTCTCGCGCCGCTAAGCACGTGGATGAAGGTCCCATTCCCGACATTAAGGAAGGAAACAGCCAGGCGGGTGCATTGTGCGATGTCATACAATGAAAGGAAGAGAAGTCGTGTGTCAGGCACGCAGACACAAAGCGTTGTTGGCCCCCATTTTCCCGATACAGCAAGGCTCGTCAATTTTCGTTAGCTTTTTGAAAAAGTCAACCGGTAAATCCAGGTAGTAACTGCCAAGCATTTAACTTCACTATCATGGCATTTACTACTTGCAGTTAATACGTACAGGGAAGTAGTGATGCAAAGTCTGTAACTTAAGTGTCATGACACTAGAAACAGTATGGTTCCTTAGCCTGTGGGCACTAACATACCGAACGACTTAAGTGATGAGAGGAAGCGACGTGTTGTCGCTACTACTTCACGTAATTACTGTGCTAAATACACTCCACAATGCCATTTTCATATAGCAATACGTGCATAGAGTAATGGCCAAACGAAAACTGGAACAAACACATATACACGTCCAAGCAGAATATGAAGGTGTGTGCGCACGGTATAGTCTAACCGCAAATTAAGTCTATTTATACCCCTAGTTTTGGGTTGAACAAGTCGCACCGCTTAACAACCCCGAACTTATCCGTATAATCGATATTTTGTACTCAGATTCTTATACCTCGCAGCTGCATTAATATGCGCCATGGCATAACCGAAGACGCGTTTTCCGACATAATCAAGATATTTTGTTTGCCAAAGTTTTCTATCACACTTTTGTAATTTTACCAAATGATATAGTCGGGAGAGGTATTACCGGTTGCTAACAGGCCACCTAGCAAACTAGTAATCCTTAATAATCCTGACACGCTGAGTAACAATGACTTCGTTAAGTGCTTTTCATATTTAAAACTACATATTTCTTTAGCTAGCAGATAAAGATTCATATTGAAAGGAAGCACAGCGCGCAAAAGTCTAATGACGTCTATTTTGTCTTGTGTTCTCTTGAGTCCATGTTTCCACATCTTATCTTCTTTTATTATTTACTCTTCCTATAGTAGAGAAACGCTAGTGGCACGTAGTATTGGCAGGGAGCAGTAATTGTGACTGTACATAAACTCCTGGAACCTTTTTTGAGAGTGCATAATGCCTTGCAACCATCGGCGTTGATGTATATAAAGGGCGGATTAATAGATGTCGACTACTCCCCGGCGTTGTAACAGTTATTCATAATATTCTTTTACACCTATCCATGGTGACAATCAGTGAGTAAGCAATTTTTCTTGCAAATAAAACATGGAGGAGCCAGCGATAAAGAAGACCATCAGGACAATCCATCACACCAAATGAAAGAAAATAATGTACGCTATGGATTCGCGACCAAGAACCCGAGTAATAATGTGAGGCACTCGGTAGTTTAAAATTCCACACAGACTCTATTTTTATTATATAGCGCCTCAATTCAATTACACGTGGATATTATTACCTCCTTTCTGCATAAATGCAGCTGGCTTCGTCAGGAGTCGAACTAACAAGACGATTGTTGAGTTGGGTGTACACTGATACATATTTTAAATTCGTGAGCACAGAAAAACAAATTCGCCGCACACTGGCGTAGAACGACTAATGTGCCTAAACAAATGACAGCTGCACGAACCAGTGGACACAACTGCAAGCCATGCCGTAAGACATGTCTTCGTTAGTGATATAATGCCGCATAAAAATATCATATTGTCAAGATTATTAGCCGGCAGGACGAGAGGAGAACGAAACGAGCAGCACGGGCAGCAGTTCTTGGCTCTCCGAGGTAGACGACGTTGGGGCATCTGCGCTTGTGCTCTTGTGTGTGAATATAGCCTTGTCTATTCTCGTCGCAACGAATTCCTGTGTCTTGTTCTTTCCAAGTTGCGACAATATTATTCTAAACATGGCGTCTGGAGACGACAAATACTCATATATATCCACCAAAATTGTCTTCAGTAATTTTTGTTATACAGAACTCTAACTAGTACAAGACGAGCCAAGCTATCTGACAGGTAGATAGAGAAGGTGTACAAGGTCTCCGTTACCAGGCACACTGCATTGGAGTAAGATGTAGATATCTCAATTTTCAGTCAGTATCGTAAGGACTATCGCACATCTTGAGAACATGTTCGCTGTCTCCTGTGCGAATAAAAAAAAACGGGAAACTAAGCAGAAACAATCAAATTGATATATAGTGATTGTGATGTCCTCAGCGCATGTTAAAACAGACAACTGCATACTTTTCTGAAAATTCAAATAATTTCATAAAGATTTGTAGAATTTAAACAAGAAAGTTGATTACTGCCATGTACGTTATGCTCTTTTTTAACCAGTATCCACTTCGGTACGAAAGCGTCGTCTCACCACATAATAATGAAGCTGTCAAATGCTTGCTCACAACCTACATTTGCCGCGACCTATCACAGGGCGTGAATGTTGAAAACGACGTAGTTCGCAGGAGTACGATAATCATCTCTCTCTCAGGCAGATACAAGCCTCTCATATAAATATAATAACTTATCAGCAGCGTTGCTCATTTGGCGATGCGGATTTGATGTTTACACTAAAAGACAGGTGCTCTTGATTCAAGGCAATGTATTGTGTGCTACTTGCTATTATCGGGTCTATTGCACGAACTGCCTGCAGTCCTTTTCCAGTACCTAATAATGAAAGTGAAGGTAAGTGTTGCTAAGCGTGGTGGATTGTGCACACATGGATTGGTTATTTTGCTCTTCGGTATACGTGCATCAATGCTCAAAATTTAGTGCGAGTGTTTTCATTTAGGACCAATAATTTTGCACACTACAAGCTCGGCAGTTATTTATATTTGTGAAGAATGAATTTATGTGTTTGTGTACTTCATTACAATACTTGTATGTATTCAAATTATTTCGCTTTTCACAAGAGGTCTATGGTGGCTGTGCTGACGCTTTAGATTTAGAACAGTATTTTAAATGCGAAACATTTCTTAGCGAACTTCGGCGACTTTGAGCGTATCTCTCCATATAGCCGCCTACGACTTGGTGCTCTCCTGGCGGTATCGTTAATGGGACTGATACCAAAATTGGTATGGCATCAAGATGGCAAGTTGGGCCAGTTGGTTTACGTTCATATTTGATGACTTTGTCGAAGCGCACCGAGACACACACAAGTAGTAGCAGACAGGACAGCGCTTACACTCACAACTGATGTTTTATTAAACAGAAAACGTATAAATAAGCAGATACATGGTTCTTTGCGCATGTGCAACAGAGCAGGGTCAACAACAAAATATATAAGTATACATAACAAAATACTCGTATCGGGATTACAAGTATTTCCTGCGTTACATGTTATTCACGAGATATTGGATCACTACGTGTCTAGATACGCGTATTCTTTATCGTGTAGCACAATAGTGGCTTGACTGACACAGTCATGTCCCCTCTTGCGGATATGGTAAGATTCTACTAATTCGCGAGTCAACTGATCCTTATGTCTGAAAATGATTTCTGTTTCTTTGAACACAGGGTAACATCCGCAGTTTTTACATCCGCGCGTTAACAAAGAAATGGTTTTAAAAGCTTGTTCCATGAAGCACCGAAACATGTTTGTGAAATGCGCAAAGGGCGTGGTTTATATGATACTTTTTTCTTGTGGCAAAGTCTACATTGGACAATCTGGAAGATGCGTGAATGATCGACTTAGAGAACACCACGCATCTATCAAGGCGTCAAGCAACACCCATCTTGCAGTGCACTGTAAAAACTGCGGATGTTACCCTGTGTTCAAAGAAACAGAAATCATTTTCAGACATAAGGATCAGTTGACTCGCGAATTAGTAGAATCTTACCATATCCGCAAGAGGGGACATGACTGTGTCAGTCAAGCCACTATTGTGCTACACGATAAAGAATACGCGTATCTAGACACGTAGTGATCCAATATCTCGTGAATAACATGTAACGCAGGAAATACTTGTAATCCCGATACGAGTATTTTGTTATGTATACTTATATATTTTGTTGTTGCACCCTGCTCTGTTGCACATGCGCAAAGAACCATGTATCTGCTTATTTATACATTTCTGTTTAATAAAACATCAGTTGTGAGTGTAAGCGCTGTCCTGTCTGCTACTACTTGTGTGTGTCTCGGTGCGCTTCGACAAAGTCATCAAATATGGTATGGCATAACATGCCCGTATGACGAACATGACTGACTAGTCATATAATGAAAATAATGAATAACTTGCCATGAAAAGTATGATTTACACGCCATGGTCGTAGTGCTCCTGCGGCCGTTTTCTTAGCTTGATGTATCCAAAAATTGGTACGATGAGACATTTCTACATGACCAACATAAATGACAGGGGGGTAATATGAAAATAGTGACGTGCATGTCATGTAACGCTCATGGTGCAACGCTCATGGTGCGGTGACAGCCGTTTCGCAAGCTTGATATGCACCGAATTTGGTATTGCGTCACGTGACTGTATGACGAACATAAATGCCAAGTGGCCATATGGACATCAAGACATGGCATGTGCAACATCACTTGCATACGCGCTCACGACACTCTCGTGGCCATTTCGCTAGCTTAATATACACAAAATTTGGTATTGGACGACGTGATTGTATGACCACCACCATAAATGACAAGTGGTAACATGGAAATCATGACATGTCATGTGCAACATAACTTGCATGCCAAGCTCATGGCACGCTTCGTGCCGTTTCGCTAGCTTGATATACATCAAATTTGGTATTAAGTGACGTCGCTGTATGACGAACCTAAATGACAAGTGGTAATATGGAAATCATGACATGTCCTGTGCAACATGACTTGCATGCTACGCTCATGGCCCCCCTCGCGGCCGTTTCGCTAGCTTGATATACAACAAACTGGTATTGCGTAACGTGACTGTATGACAAACATAAATGACAAGTGGTAATGTGGAAATCAAAATATATCATATGCAACATGACTTCCATGGCACGCTCATGGCACGCTCGCGGCCGTTTCGCTGGCTTGATATACTCAAATTTGACATTAAATGACGTGACTTTATAACGAGCATAAATGACAAGTGGTAATATGAAAATAATGACGTGTCATGAGTGACATGACTTGCATGCCACGCTCCATGGCACGCTCTAGGACGTTTCACTAGCTTGATATATACAAAATTTGTTACTGAATGACGTGACTGTATGATGAACATAGAGTCACGTCATTCAGTAACAAATTTGGCAATATGAAAATCATGACATGTAATGTGCAACATTACTTGGATGCCACGCTCATGGTGCGCTTGCGTCCAGTTCGCTGGCTTGATATACAACGAAATTGGTATTGCGCGATGTGACTGTATGATGACGAACATAAATGACAGGTTTTAACATGTAAATCATGACATGCATATTATGTACAGCATCATTTACTCCTTGCTCGCTGCTTCGCATTACACCGGTTCCCACAGTGCGTGGGATCTGCCGTTTTTGATTTATGGTTTGTTTGTTATATGGTTCGCCCTGAAGGTAACGCTACCCATGTTTTGACCATGTTACATGAAAGAGCGCAGATTAATTCAGTTAGTTAAGGGGAGTGTAGTTTTCGTATAGCGGGTGTTTCACGAAATGTGTCCAAAATTCTCAAAAAGCAGGGAAATCCGGTATTTGTTCAATACCACCAGCATTACTTCTTCCGTAGCTGCAGGCGTCTTAATATGGCGAAAGAGATTACTTGGGACAGTAATTAGGAAAGTTAACTTCATTATCTTTTCAATTGTTTGAGGTAGGTGATTATAACATACGCAATAATTAAATTCCTTCGTGCGAAGTACCCAAGTGTGGCTCTGAGATTTCGAAAAATCGGCCTTAGTAATAATTATTAAGTAATGGAACAACCTAATTCAGTGGCGAAACCCAAACCCTAAACGTGCAAGAGCGCAGATGTCATATTCTTCTGGGATGTCCAGAGTAAGTGAGCGTCGTGATGTCAACCATAAATCGACTTCGTTGTGCGGGTTTGCGGGCTGCGCCTACAAATACAGCACGTATGGCGCATATGTGTCAACTAACGCGAAAGAACTACACCCCGGTAATCGTTTTCTTAAAGAGTGATGCCATTTCATTACTTCACAATGATTACTACAGGCCACTTCTTCGAAATCTCAAAGCTGCAACAGGTTCTTCGCATCAGGGGTTTAAAATATCCCTCTTGACATAACCAAATATCTACAGTAATTAAAAATGTAATGAATTTAGCTTTCCTAATTACTGTTCGAAATGATGTCTTTAATCATCTAAAAATGCCTGCGGCTACAGAAAGTGTACTTCAGGAAGCATCGAACAAATATTGCATTTGCCTAATTTTTGAGAATTTTGTACACATTTATTGCAACACCCTGTATATTTTTCGTAGGTGAAGTAGAACCCGAGATAATATGCAATCACATTTTATTATTCTGATAGCAATATATAAACACTCTCGGCTGGTTTTCGCCGTCGGCGTCGCCGTTGCCACCGCCGTCATGTCCCGTATATGTATCTATATGTTTATAAAAGCCACAAAGAAAAGTAGTTCAGAAAAATGTTCCCGACGCGCGGCATCGAACGAGGGAACTCTCGCTATGCAGCGCGCCGGGCTAACCACTGAGCCATGAAAGCGCACGTCCTTCAACATTCAAACGGCGAGCTATTGATATACAGCGTGTTTTCAGCACTACCAGCGAGATGGCGCAGAGGGCGCCCTCTGCGGGGCTTTAGCTCGGCTCCCCGCTCTTCGCCACGCGCGCGCTAGCGTACTTTGCCCCGTGGGGGGTAGACGCCCGTGCGCGCGCGCGCTTATCTCGAGGTGGAGGAGAATTGTACACGTATTGGGCTTTCGCCGGAACGATTGCATTCTAGTTATCAGACGCACGAAGGTCACTTCGCTCGCTGCAGTCGCCCCGTTTGCGAAAAGAGCACGCCTTTCAAACGCAGCGAAGTAGCAACTGTGGCACTTGTTAGTTCGCACTCGTCTGTACCTGTGAATACGTTTCGTGCGTCGTTTTTGTTTGAGCAGTGCGTTGAGTGTCGAGCTGTGAACGTTGTTAGTTCTCTCTCGTCCAGTGCGTTTTGTTTTCGTGCGTCATGTGTGCATGAGCAGCGCGCTACACGTTTCGACCTGCTTGCCATTCGTCGCTTGACATTCCAATTTGTTGCTATCGCATTCATTGCTTCGCCTTGCGGCGAAATTGTGACTTTTGTTTTAACTAATCGTAATAACATATCAATATACGATATATACACATTGTAACTGTAATCAGTACCAATATATCAATACATAAACATATCGACATATACAATGTATGAATATATACGATATATAATAATATATCAATGATATAATGTTCTCTTTAACCCTAGTATAGATGCTAGGATTAATGAGGAGTGTCCCGCTGCCAGCAGATTTTGAACGGAGCAGTTATGTCTTATTTCACAGCACGACAAGTTGTGGTGCTTGCACATAAGTAGTGAAAAACATTTCAGATTTAACGTGAAATATTTGCACCATAAATCCCTAACGCTTCCTCTCTTGTTTATTTATCTGATGCAGAAAAATAAATTGTTGCTTTAGCAAACAAGGGAAGTAGGCCAGAGCTATGTCCTGAAAAAAAAAACACAAAAATGCCAGGCTCGCGCGGAACGAGCCACGTATATACGGTGAAAATTGTAGGAGTGGCCATTCTAGAGTCCGCTGTATACTATTCTGGGGCAACTACTGCAATTACAGTAGCAAGGCACCTGCTGCGCCATACAAGAACCTAACTTTGCGAAGTTGGAAAGTAGGGAATATGCCATTATTCTTCCTTCTACTAAGAAGTGAGGTATCACTACACGTCTGTAAGGCATTAGGCGTGCATTTTTCACAAAACATGACATGGGATGATCACGTGAACCATATTATTACTAAACTATCTCGGATAATTGGTGTTATGCACCGCCATTGCTACTACTTTCCTGTTTCTGTTAACATGCTCATATATAACTCGTTGTTTTCTTCTTTATTGAATTATGTCTTTCTTGTATGGTCCACAACAACTGTAAACGTTATCAAACTTACCATCTTGCAAAAGAAAGCTTTGCGTCTTGCCTGTAAAGTACCATATCGCTGCCACACAGCAGAATTATTTTAAAAACACTGCATCAGTCAGGTTGCATCAATACATGATTACAAACTCAGTCGTCTATATAAGTTTGGTTTATTGAAAAATAATGATACGATTGCAAGAATAGCTAGGTTAGAGAAAAATTTTACTGCTTATAATGTACGTCAACCTGAAGTGTGGTACATAAAATGTAGAACGAAATGCGGAAATCAAATCTTAAAGTGTCAACTGCCTACACTTCTAAACCGCATAACTAGGAAACATAACATTGATATATCTAGCATATCACCAAAACAACTGCGATTAGTGTTTGTATAATGATGTGATCTCGCGACTAACTTTTTTTATGCCTGCATTGTAATCTTTCATTTTGTTTTTTTAAAGCACATTTTGAGACATATTCTTTTTTTTTATTTTGGTTGTACTTAGCCGCACGTCTTTGTGCTACCCTGCGTACTAGGGGGTCAGAGCTACTCAAGCTGTTCTCACATCTTTTGCCTGCCCTCCTCGTAACGTGTTCTGGTTGCGGAATAAATTTCAATTCAATTCAATTCAGTTATGTGCACTTTGTTGATGCTGTGGCTGAGGACAATGAGGAATTATGGCTAAGCCCTTTCTAATGCTTGGCAATCATGAATTCACCGATTCCTTAGGCACCTCGCATCATGTGACGCCTTCTGTCATTTTGCTCTTCTTCCCCGCTTCAATACATATTCCACCATTCCTCGGCCGCAGGACGCCCCTTATAGGATCTTTTATAAAAGTAGTTTCAAGCACCGGCGTAGCTTTGTGGCAAAATACTCGACTGCCGCGCCGGGTGTCGAAGTTAAAATACTGCTCGAACACCGTCTTTTTTTTCTCAGTGAGCGCGATAGCTGTTACGGACACCACTGGTGTCGGCAGTGGCGGTGAGGACAACTAGGCCTCCGAAATTCGACGTTGGGATTTTGTAACAGTTTTCATCTCTAAGAACGGTGAAACGTTTTTGCAGTCTGAGGCAATGAACCATCTTAGTATAAATAATAAACAATGAAGCGAGAAACGTTCCAGATTAACGCAATCAACAGTTGTAGATTCCAGACATGTGTGTGTCAAATAGTCGATGTATTTCACAATTCTCGAGTTTCAGAGAACCATGTTTCCTTTAATGGATCCCAGACGTGGTGTCTTAATTCTACGGGGTTTCGATTTTTCGTTACGGCAGCCACAGCTTCAAGAGCGTGAAGTTCAAAAATGACCTTGTAGATATGCCGAGGTGCTTTAATGAACGCAACGTTATGTAAACCACTCCTGTGTATCCTCTACAGTATGCATCGCAATGGTATTGACGGTTTAATACCGAAAATTGGAGAACATCTTTTTAGCTTCTTACATCAAGAGCTTGGTATCTGACAGAACGGAACATTTTAAAACTTATTTCTCATTTAGAAATACTTTAGGCAATCGCTTTGGCGAAAGCTGGGCTGACTGTACTTCATACGCTAGAACAGTTTTGCCAAGCATGGTAACAGGACATTCTGAAAATTTGTTAAGCCAACTAAGCTGAACTTTAGCCACCAGCGCCTAAACAACAAAGGTAACGTACTGTACACGGCAAACATGGAAATATGACACCTTTATAAAATATGCGAAAATAACAAATCAGCTATGTATGCATAGCACAATGTCAAATCAGAGCTTCTGATTCAGCATCAAACATTCTTGAATCAAATACTGCCACTGGCAGCGAATTTCCATGGGATATTGTAGTTGGGAAGAGAATTTATTTGATATCCTTCAGTAGGGCGCGAATAATAGCGCCAGCTAAGATATCGCAATTCAATAATCTTGCAGTACGCGAAAGTACATGCCTGTCTACGCCTTCTGCACGGGCTCAGTGTCAGCATGCAGGATTAATATTCGCCTGCAGCGGTGATCAGTGAAGCTTGACATGCAACACATCGTACTGTTATTATCTAGATGCACCATGTCTGACAGGTTTCCCGCTGCCTTATGATATATTAGATTGCTGATATTTTTTTTTTGTTGCAGGAAACAGAACATATTGGAGCCAATTAGGAAAATCTCAGATTATGGAGACGTTGAAGAGAGAAGAAAACAAGAATCTTGCGAAGTACGTGATTCTTTTTCTCGGAGATGGAATGGGCGTCAGCACGGTGACCGCTGCTAGGATTTTCAAGGGTCAATTCACAAGGAAGATGAGCGGCGAGGAGACAGTGCTTTCATGGGAAGAATTTCCGTACGTGTCACTCTCAAAGACCTATGGTCTGGATGCGCAGACGTCTGATTCGGCAAACTCTGCGACAGCCTATCTATGTGGAGTTAAGGCCAATATTGGTACTGTTGGAGTAGACTCCACTGTCAAGGTAAGCAGTAAGTGTTTCTGAACCAGCGTTCTTTCAACGTGAGTTATAGCTTTACACTTTTGTTTGCGAAACTTAAATATTGAGACGGGGATCGCAATAATTTTGGGAAACATGGAAGCAAATACTGCAATTCGACACCTGTCGCTAGGTCACTCACAAACGCACCCACCGTGGTGTCTTAGCACGCCGGCACACGCTACGCTAGCGCACGTCCCTGTCCAACGCCGATCTTTATTGTTCGCCCGTGACACCCCCCTTTTCCCCTGAGCTTGCTCCCGCCCAGCGCTCGCTCGCTGCGGCAGATGCTCACAGGCCTACACGAGAGGTAGACGCGCGGCTTCTGCAGGCGGCTTCTCGTACGTTCGCTCGGCTGCTACCCTTTGTGTGCTGCCGTAACGCCTGTCGGCCAGCGTTCACTCGGTCGGTTTTGCGGAGTTACCCTAACGGCCCGCAATCCCGTGATTGTCACACTGTGCTGTATCTTGGGTTAATAAACCAGTGTTTTTTGACGACCTGCCTCGAGTGCCATCTCTGGGCCGTGTCGGAGAGTCCACGAACCCAAGTATGTGAATGACTGCTGGGTATCAGGTACAGTACCGCAACTATAGGAAACACCTCAGATTATACTAATACCTGAACCTTGCAAGCGGCTACAGTTAGAGAACACGCGACGCATTTCGCTCAGTTCCTGTGTGGGAAGACTCATGGAACACGTTGTCCTAACAAGAGTGACCAACTATCTCGAGGACAACGACGTTCTTCCGCCTACCACGTTGGGCTTCCGGAGAAACTTGTCAACACGGGATGCAATGCTCCAACTTAAACATGAAATCATAGAAAACAAAAGTCTAAACACCAAAGCTATTTTAGGTTTAGACCTAAGGAAAACTTTTGACAGTGTTACGCACGAAACAATATTAAACAGAATAACAGAGCTAGGCCTAGGCCAGGGATTATACACCTACATTCGAGACTCCTTAACGGAAAAGCGTGTATTAAAATAGGAGATTTTTAGTCCGAGAAACTACTGCTAGGAAGCGCATGTACGCCCCAAGGGTCAGTAATTTCTCCTATACTGTTTAATCTCGCTCTGATCGGCTTACCAGCAAAGCTACAGGAAATCAACGGCCTCCATCATACCATCTATGGTGACGATATTACCTTATAGGGAACCAAAGCTCAAGTTTGCGGAGCGACGACAGCGCCGCGCTACGGCTTTGAAGAGAAGCGCTGGTGAAACTGAGGATAAGCACGGCGGAGGGCGCGGCCGATTCAGCGTGTTTTAGCGACAGCCGACAGCGGGGCACGCGTGCGCACGCGTTCTTCGGTCGGTGCCAGAGGCGTAGCCAGAAATTTTTTTCGGGGCGGGGGGGCACCTCCTTGATTTCGGGGAGGGCACCTCCTTGAAGTGGCCATTTTTCGCTATGTATGCCATGGCGAAAAAAAATTTCGGGGGGGGGGGGGGCACGTGCCCGGTGTGCCACCCCCTGGCTACGCCACTGGTCGGTGCGCGGTGCTTAGACATTGTGCCGTCAGCTTGGCACACTGAACCGAGAGGCTTGCCTTGCGAAGCTGCATTTCCGCGATTGTAGAAGCGAACCCACGAAAGCGGAAGCGAGGGTCCGAAATATTACTGTGTGCCACAGCAGTGCAGACAGTACCATGGCATGCGATCCGCCTGTAAAACTGTATCAGTTCCCGGACAAGTCGTACGAGATAGAAAGTACACAAGCGTGGATCACCGCAGTTAAAGGAATAAAGTTCTAGCTCTGTCAAGCCTTCCGTTTTCGCTGGCTCAATTTTTCGCTTGA
Organism: Rhipicephalus appendiculatus; assembly: GCA_030522465.1. Classification (NCBI taxonomy): domain Eukaryota; kingdom Metazoa; phylum Arthropoda; class Arachnida; order Ixodida; family Ixodidae; genus Rhipicephalus; species Rhipicephalus appendiculatus. The sequence goes on from JALIZH010003692.1 coordinate 49,255, forward strand.
AATCGTTTGTTTACTACCTGAATCAGTACTAACGCGGTGCGTGCATGCAACAACTGCGGTAGTGATTGCTCGCCGTCTCGCATTTTTACATTCACTTACGGTTGTATCTTGAAGCAACTTTGTGTTTTGATTCCTTGTGTTTGTGAGACCTAGCTGACGTTGTTGGATGTTCACACTCTCGTCATACCGCGGTTAGCGTTGCGTTGTTGGTTGCTTTCAACTGAACTTCGCACATTGCAGCGATGTGATAGCTGCGCCAATTGCGCCAAACTGCGCCAAGCGGTGAAACCTGCTACATCCTGGTACGTCTTGGCAAAAATTTGAACTCGCCCTTACTGCGAAGTTTACTGCGTTAGTTTTCGATTACTACTAGACCATACTGTGAGATCACGTTGTTGAGTGCAATAAAATAGTTTCTTACTGATGTGGTTATAGACAGAGAAAACTAATAATGACCTACCTGTTCTTGGACGACAGTCTTACTTGACTGACTGTATTAAAATGCAAGAAAGAAGTCGGAATTTATGGCTCGGTTTTCTTTGTTAGACACAATAAGAATGAGAACTAACAGACAAAGATGCCAAGGAAGGTATAGGGGATGTTATTAGTAGTAATTGTAATGTAAATGTGAAGAAAGAAAAGTGGACGAAATGATAACTTGCCACAGGCAGGGACCAAACATGCGACATTCGAATAACGCGTCCGAGCTCTACCAACTGAGCTACAGCGGCGGCCATCCCCCTGTCCACTTTATGGGGTATACATGTGTATTTAAACCTGGGAGTGTTATTAATTCAGTACGTGCATACTGAACCGACCGTTTATGCAACTTGCTTTTTTAATTTATTGTGCTATTTCTTCTTTAGTTTACTTCCAAAACATTTCATGCAGGGTGTCTATGTTTTAACGCCATACAATAGGCAGACTTTATCAACAATACCACGTGCTATGCAGTGACTGTTACTCTGCTGAGAAAGCATGGTGTCCCAGTATTCCGGTATATCTCAGCTGGGCTTCTCCACCTCGGCAACTGTACCTGTCAAACAGCTTGTCAAATGTAGATACGAAATACCCCTTCCCCATCACCGTAGATTTTATCAAGCACATATTAAATAACCGGAACATATAACCAGTTATTAAACCTTGCACATTAATTAACTGCCCATTAACCAGGACCCTAACGATTCGGTACATAATGCACGACAGCAGACGCTTCTCCACACAATAAAGGCCTGGGTTGTTCTAAAAGCGCAAACGTAATCAACTTTCTATTTTAAGTGCGGAGTACTTTACGGGCCCGGGCTGTTGTATGCTGTCGCATTCCGTCGTCGCCTGGCGTAACGCAGGCAAAACCACGTATAAAAATAGAAAGAAAAGAGCAATCAAGAAATTGAAAGGGAGAGAAGAAAGGGAAGAAATAAGAAGAAAACTAGGAATAAAGAGGAATAACTAGATAAAAAAGACAAAGAACGGAAAAAGAGAAAAAAGAAAGGGATGAGGAAAGAAAGAGAAAACCGAAGAGAAACAATGAAGGCTGCCCAGCTCCGCACTTCCTTCAGGCTTGGTACCACTAGTGCTAAGCTGCGTTAATTTTTCAAAAAATAGAATGCATGGAAAATTTAGACGGTTTGTGCATCCAGCATTGTAACTAAAACATCAAGGGAAGCCAGAGTCATTTACAAATACCAAGTGAATCCCTGGGAAGTGTTAGGTGGCTTGCGCTGAGCGGACTTAACAGTAAGACTTGGGGACGTCTGCAGAAAAGTTAAAAGCAGTGGCCTAATTTCATGTTTAGGAGTACTGCAAGTGAACCTGCAAGCGTCTTATGCTCGGGGCTCTGTCCGTCCCTCCCGCGTCCCGCGTCCCCCGTCCCGCGTCCGGCCACTTTCATGAAGTAGGGAAGCACCCATTATGCGAACCAGAACACTGTAGTAATAAGAAGGCCGTCAACCGTACCACAGTCATCAGAGTCATGGCCGAGAGCACAGAGAGGCTGCTTAGCAATGGCTAGGCAGGTGGTGTCTGTCGCCCAGGTTGACCCCATTCCTTAATCTTGCTTGCATGTGTTTGGAGGGGGCTTAGTCCGTCCCTCCTTCCCGCGTCCCATACCACCACAGCGCATGCGCGTCCCCTCCCCCTATCCTCTCCTACGCTCACCCCCTTCCTCTACTCTAATAATCATCTACTCTACGGAGCGGCGCCCGCGTCCCACATCCCCACAGCGCATGCGCGTCCTCTCCCCCTCTAGGAATCCTCTACTCTACGGAGCGGCTCCCGCGTCCCACACCCCCCCCCAGCGCATGCACGTCCCCCCCCTCTCTCTCCTCTCCTACGGTACCCCCCCCCCCCCCTGTACTTTCCTCTAGGAATCCTCTACAGAGCGGCGCACACGATAGGTGGTGTGACAGCTGCATACTCCGGTCGGGCCGCCACGGCAGTTTCGCGGTATGAAAATGACGGAGCGCGCGCGCCTCATTCTCTCTCCTGTACAGCGCCGCGATGAGCGCCCGGACCGCTGCCGTGAAATGAGAGTGGCGGCGTTCGTCCCGCTCAAGCTAATTATCTCCCCGCTGCTTCGCATTCACACATGGTTCCCTTTAGCGGGAGATGGGGAATTTTTTTGTTAGTGCGATTGATGGCTTGCTGACGCAGCTTCCACTGGCTATCTCCGCAGCTTCAATGATGATTGTTGGCTATCGTTAGCATTAGTGACCAGCACTGTTGCCTTGTCGAATAATGGGACGCATTTGCACTTAGAGCAGTGAGCCGCCAGAAAGCCATCATTGCCTTTCTTTACTGCTTGATTATGTTCTAGCATGTTTTTTCGGCCCCCCAAAAATTGTCTCAGCTTTGTTCCAGAACTAGTCCGGTGCAACGCCCCTCGAACTGTTGTAAAATTAAGCACCGGAAAGCATTTGTTGAGTGTGCTAGCTGTGTAGTCTAACGCATTCCATTGTCTTGTGGTCAATGTTACGTCGGGCAAACAGGCCGATGCCTGAATGTGCGGCTGCTAGAACATAATCACGCAGTAAAGAAAGGCAATGATGGTGAGATGGCTTTCTGGCGGCTCACTGCTCTCAGTGCAAATGCGTCCCATTATTCGACAAGGCAACAGTGCTGGCCACTCTTGCTAACGATAGCAGAAGAATCATCATTGAAGCTGTGGAGATAGCCAGTGGAAGCTGCGTCAGCAACCCATCAATCGCACTAACAAAAAAAGAACTAGATTACTTACATTCTCCGGCACGTGGCTTTTCTCCTTAGTTTGTGGCGGTTCTCGGTTTTTTTTGTTTTTTTGCCTCCGATTCTTAACAGATTTAAGTGCGATCACGTGTGTTCGGATGTATATATTTATGTGTTTCAGCAATAAAGCTTACTTGGAACTAGCGCTTGTCCTCGTCGATTACTGTCTCGTGTTTTTTCTTGCGCTTAAGTGTATCAATATATACACACAATGTTTGACACGTCCTTGATGATGTACTAGACAAAAATCCACGGAAGATTCACGGTTTACCGATGAACCTCCAGAGCTTCGCCCACTCATCATCATTCACTCCGTGGATATGCTGTAATTTTTTTTTCGTTTTTTTTCTGTTTTTTTTTTTCGTGAAAGGAGATATGTTATATATAAAGCGTCGCTATTGACTACGGCACTATGAGGTGGCACGCGCTGAGCGGCCGCCGCACAGAGAAGGAAGAAGATGGAATAAACAGTGATGTCTCCGTTTATGCTGTCAGTTATATGCTGTCAGTTATATGCTATCAGTGTTATATGCACGATATAACACTCTCCTCTAGGAATCCTCTACGGAGTGGCGCGCACGACAGGTGGTTGTGATGTTATTGGGGCAGGACCGCTCCCGAAAGATCCAGACAGTACGCCAGTGCACAAAAACACGTTCACACTTATATTAAACACTCCACACATGGACAGACATGTACTGACACTCTACATAGGACACGCGAGCTACAAAACAGATGCGGGCTTGCACTGATTGTTTGTTTGATTGATAAGTTTCTCGCCGTGTGATTGCTCGGAAACGGTGCGCCGCCTTGCTCGTTTGGGACGGTGCGCCGCCTGTCTCGTTGGCAGCCCTCAACGTGGGTCGACCCTCGCCATGCTCCGGCCCTCTGCCGCAACAGCACCAGTAGAAGCGCTTGGGCTGGTAGGTCAGCAGCAGCACACAGCCACCGCGTTTCGTACCGGCAGCACCGAGTCGCACCAGCCCGTGTGACGGCAGCAGTAACGGTGGCCGACAGCGGGGACTCGAGCAACCCCTGTGGACGGCAGCGCGATCAGCGGCCCTCGCCTGCTCCCTGGGCCAGTCGCCCAGCTGGAATGCAGGCCTCGTTTGTTCGGTCGTCGGTCCCTCAGCTCTCAGGCACGGGAACCACCGCGCACCGCCTGGTCCCCTGGGTTAGTCACCCAGCCGGAGTACTGCAAGGCCACGAACGCTGCTCGGTCTCGAACACGATCGTCGCGCACTGCCGAAGGCACGGGTCTCTCACCCTCGAGGCCGCGCTTCACGAGCTGCTGACGTCGTCGTCTTCGACCCCTCAGGGCACATACGCGCACAATCGCACTTTGCCACCACACGGCACACCAATTTCCTTCTTGCAGTTCCGGTTTCGTGTCCGCGCACCAGATATTATCACATCACCCCCTTTTTTCAGGAAGTTGGTTACAACTATTCTATACTCTGTTTCACCACTACCGTTCAGCACTGCCAAAGCTACGGGGTGTAAACAAGCCACACGCTTGCGCAGGAAAACATAGATCCAGATATAATTGCCTTGCAATTGGCAAGGTTGAGACATTTGCCCTTGTTTAGGATCTGCTTCTGCACATCAATAAGTAATTTGTTTATTCTTCATCGCATTTACGTCGTATTTCTTTAATTGTTGCATCAGTGACCGTCAGTAACTGTGGTTAAAAATCAACATGGCAGCGCCCATGCATACGCGACCACCCGCTTCGTCCCGAACTTGCCCTTGACGCTTGCCCAAAGCGCTCGCAGCAGCAAATGAATGGTGTAATGAGCTATCTCTTTGCGTCATCTCAGCATCATGACAAAGCATCAGGTACGCTCTGTCGTTATTGGCGAGATAAGCTCTTGCTTTAATCACGCCTGCTAAGCCTTACATGCCGAGAATTTGATAGCGGTTCATGGAAATAGCGCAGTGTAGTCACGAATACATTGCTGCCGAAGCTCCAAGACATAAATCTAAAGCAAATACAAGCGTCTGTTTGGAACTTACCGGCCATATAGCGCACGACGACGACGTGATAAACTGGAGGTAGAGAGCAGCAGCCTCGATGAATGCAGCCATGTTCTATTTTTTCGGCGCTGCCGTCTGCTTGCTGAACGTGTGCGCGCAGACACCAGGGGGGACCAGGGGGGACGCTTAGCAGACGACGCGGCGCGTATGAATACATGTGGAGGGGCTAATCGCCCTTCCTATTGGCTAAGGGGCCCTGTAGGCTCCACAGTGCTGAAGGGAACTTCTGAGACAGAGTATAGCACAAGGTGCGGGGCGAAACGAATAATCACTGCGCTATAAATTGGCCTGAGTGTTCACATGGACACAGTAGCAGACTTATTCAGAGAGCACTGTATGCAGTTAGGCAACTGCAGTACAAGTAGGTTTGTGCATGTCGCCACTACTGGCCTACTAATTCACGACTAAGGGCTCGTGATGTCAATGGCCAAGTCAGAACTTCTTACATGAGAGGTACACCTCTTGCAATCTTTTTTTTCTTTTGGTATTTTCTTGCAAGGGATAGCGGGTACTGCGCAACGTGCACTGGTGTTTCGGAGGTCAGACGAAGCGAACACTCCACGAGCGTCGTGTTCCCTGGTAGGTCAGGAAAAATCCCTGCATATTCCGGAAATAGTGTCTGCAGACTGCGAACTTGTTCAGCAGTCAAGTTTGGTGATAACTTGACATCTGTGCAGAAGTGCGTGTGATGCAGCACATAACGGTTCCCACGGTCCGATCTTGGAGAAAATGGGCCGATTCCGTCAACCGCGACCCTTTCAAAAGGTGTCCGGATAAGAGGCATGTTGCCTAGTGCTGCGACTTCGACTTTCCCTTTAGGGGTAGTTCTTTGGTACTTGTCGGAAGACTTAACAAAGCGTTTCACGTCTCCTTTGAGATCAGGCCAATAAAATTCCTCCAGGACACGATCAGTGGTTCTTTTGATGCCTTGGTGTCCTGCCATGATGCTTCCATGAGCGATGTCCAGTATGCCTTGCCGGAACGCTTTCGGAGTGACCACCTGCTTAAAAAGTTCTACCCGTAGGAAGGCGGAAGTGACGATAAAGCAGTCCTTTGTCCTCAATGATCTTGTAGCTGTGGCCCTTCCCCGATTTAACTCTCTGTTGACCTTAGCGAAGATAGCTTTCAGGGTCGGGTCCTTTCGCTGCTCCTCGACGAGTTGTGCTCTTGTGACGACGGGTAAGAGTGCTGTGGAGACGTACAACGGCCTAATCGTGTCTTGCCCTTGTTGCTTGGCCTTGTCTTTTAATCACGCTTGACGAAACAGATGAGTTGGCAGGTGACTTGGGGTTATGATCTTCCACCGGTAACTCATCCACCTGGGTACGAGCCGCCTGCTTCCAGTCAGAATCTGGATCATACGGTCCTCTGATGCCTTGAAGATTTCCCAGCACAAGGTCATACAGTGGTTGATCCATGCAAGCCACTTTCAGCATCCCTGTGAAGTACGGCGTGTTGACTTGCACAACCGCTTCCGGGAGATGGCTAGTTGACCCCTCTAGCAGAACGACGCTGATCTTCTTGCCGGTCAAGCAGACATCAGGAATGAGTTCCCGTTTGACGATTGCCGTGTTGCATCCCGTGTCGCGTAGTACTCGAACCTCTCTTCCTAACAGTAAACCTTCGACCACGGCCATCCCGTCGACTAGGAAACGTGTGGTGTCCTGCTGGTTCTCGACGTCGTAGCGACGAGGGCAAGGAATCTTCCCTCCTGGACGTCTGGACGGCTTCCTAGTACGAGCCCGGGGTAGGTTCCGATTCGGTACATGCGCAGGAAGAACTTTGTTTGTTGTCCCCATGCTGGTTTCGGCAAGTTTCTGCTGCGTGTCCCGTCTTTTCACACAACTTGCACTTTAGCATCTGCTTGGGTGGAGTGCGGCAATCAGGAGCTAGATGTCCGAAACGATGGCACAGGATACACCTGAGCTGTGGTTTCCGCGACGTTTCAGTAGGCCTTGCAAAGGAATCCTTCGCGTTTTCAGCACCTTTTCCTAGATTAGGCAGATTCTGTGCCTCGAGGAAACGATCCGTTAAGCTAGCGAGTTCATCTAGCGACTTACATTCTCGCTCTTTTAAGAAAATAACCAGCTTCGGATGACAACAACGCAAAAATTGCTCAGCGATCACGTGATCCCTTAGACCATCGAGGGTTTTCGGCACGTTAGCCATGCCGATCCAATGGTCAAAGTAGCTGCTATTTCTTGCTGCGAGCTGTCGTCCAGTTTCGCCGTCTGCTGCTCGCGCTTTCCTAAACTTCTCTTGGTAGCCGTGAGCCGTGCATTGAAATCTCTGCAATAGAGCTTTCTTTACCTTCTGGTAGTCAAGTGAATCGGCGGCAGTCACACGACCGATCACGGTTAACGCGTCACCATTCAGGCACATGCTTACTGCAAGACCCAATATTTCTTGCGGCCAATCCTGCCCTGTCGCTACGCGCTCGCATCGCTGAAGATAAGCGTGCAAATCATCGCGCTTCTCGTCGATCAAAGGCAGTAGCTTCTGCGGATTGATGGGTGAGGAGGTGCTGGGCGCAGGGAAAGCATCAGTCGCTGCTACTGGCATATTCTTAGCTCCTTCCTGAAGCTTCATCTTTAGCTGCAGAATCTCACGCTGCCTCTCGTCAGCTTCTTTGGCTGCATCTCGTTCCGCGGCACGCCCATCCCTTAACTTAGCCTGTTGGGCCTCAATCCATTTGTTCAGCTCTGCACCCGAGAACCCTAGTTGGAGCCCTACAGCCTTGAGTTTCTCCAGGTCCATGGTGCAGTATGAACGTGTGTCTGCACTCGAGCGAACTGTCCTCTTCGCTGGTTTAACGAGCGGATCCTAACAGGCTGGCCAGTTTGTGATGTTTTGGGGCAGGACCGCTCCCGAAAGATCCAGACAGTACACCGGTGCACAAAAACACGTTCACACTTATATTAAACACTCCTCACATGGACAGACATGTACTGACACTCTACATAGGACACGCGAGCTACAAAACAGATGCGGGCTTGCACTGATTGTTTGTTTGATTGATTAGTTTCTCGCCGTGTGATTGACGTGGACGCCGACGCCGGTCGCTCGGAGACGATGCGCCGCCTTGCTCGTTTCGGACGGTGCGCCGCCTGGCTCGTTGGCAGCCCTCAACGTGGGTCGGCCCTCGCCATGCTTGGGCCCTCTGCCGCAACAGCACCAGTAGAAGCGCTTGGGCTGGTAGCTCAGCAGCAGCACACAGCCACCGCGTTTCGTCCCGGCAGCACCAAGTCGCACCAGCCCGTGTGACGGCAGCAGTTACTGTGGCCCACAGCGGGGACTCGAGCAACTGCTGTGGACGGCAGCGCGGTCAGCGGCCCTCGCCTGGTCCCTGGGCTAGTCGCCCAGCTGGAATGCAGGCCTCGTTTGTTCGGTCGTCGGTCCCTCAGCTCTCAGGAACGGGAACCACCGCGCACCGCCTGGTCCCCTGGGTTAGTCGACCCAGCCGGAGTCCTGCTCGGCCACGAACGCTGCTCGGTCTCGAACACGATCGTCGCGCACTGCCGAAGGCACGGGTCTCCCACCCTCGAGGCCGTGCTTCACGAGCTGCTGACGTCGTCGTCTTCGGCCCCGCACGGCACATACGCGCACAGTCGCACTTTGCCACCGCACGGCACACCATTTTCGTTCTTGAAGTTCCGGTTTGGTGTCCGCGCACCACATATTATCACAGTGGGGCGACAGCTGCATACTCCGCTGGGGGCGCCACGGTAGTTCCCCGGTATGAAAATGACGGAGCGCGCGCGCCTCATTCTCCTCTGCAGCGCCGCGATGAGCGCCCGGAGCGCTGCCGTGAAGCGAGAGCGGCGACGTTCCTCCCGCTCAAGCTAATTATCTCCCCGCTGCTTCTCATCCACACATAGGTTCCCTTTAACGGGAGATGGGGAAGTTTTTGTTTTCTTATTTTTGTGCACGCCGCGAAAGTTCGTTCACTACAGTAAGCGTTTGCCAATGCCAGCATGCACATCTAAAGAACAATCACATGTTTTTTATAGTCGACAACGTGGAACATTCGATTAAGGTGATTAACGAACTTTTCTACGTTGATTACGTTCGCTTTTCAAAGTGCCTGTCCATCGGTGAGATCTTTTTCGAGCGATAAATTGCGAAGCGCTGCGCGAGAGCTCTGCACGTGTACGGAAGCGAGCGGCAGCGTGGCGGAAAGAAGGGAAAAGGCGCTACGTTTACCCCCAGTTTCTTTTTTTATGCCAGAGATGGCGCTGCCTGTCAAGAGTCGCAGCGCCACTGAGCGATGCCTTGGGAGCCTATGGGTACAGTGGCTAGAATACTAGAAGTGTGATCACCGCCAAGCGGCTCCTATGGGGAGGGAGTGACGCCGCCTTCCGATGTTTCCGCTAGGTGGCGCGCGCTGTCGTATACACGTCAGGCTCTCAGGCTGAGCACGCTGTACAACGCTGCTACTCTCCGGTCGAACGTGCTCCTTTTGCCTCTTTACGCTGTTCTTTCGCGCTGCATTTGCTGGTCGGACAGCCTTGTCGTGTTTGTGTGATGTCTTTTCGGAGTGCGCGCCGTGAGCAGGCGTCAGAGCCACTGTTGTAAGCCCAGATGCACGAATGGGTACAAATCGAGCAAGCAGAAGCTCTCATTTTCTGAAGTCCACTGCGAGCTCCACTTCGAGCACGTATTAACTGTGAGGTAGTGCGTTTGGACAGAGCTAGGCCTCTACTTTTGCCGCATGTAGTTTCAAGGATCTTCCCAAATGTGCCTTTCCACCTCTTCAAACTTGTGGCGCAAAAAAAAAGAAACCCAAAGGAGAGATCATGCCCGCCGCTTCTGATTCCTCAGAAAAGAATGTCGAAAGGACGACGACAGGGAGCCGCAGAATTAATCAGAGCCACCCAACCTTCCAAGTGCGCCCGTTTACGATTACACAGACATTCCACTTCCTTGAAATAGATGGGGAAGGCACGTACTTGGTGAGGAACCGTAAAATGTCGCCTACAGCTTGTGCACGCCTAGCTCGGACATGAGTCTTCTTCACGCAGAGAAACTTATTACATTTTGTGCCAGTGGAAATGCCATAACACAAGAAGTGTTTGTGCGTGGTGTGAAGATTTCAATGAATGGGCCATGTGAACCAGCCTCTCTTCTGGAGGCTGTTGATGCCATGCCAGTGTGTTCAGGGGCAAGCTTGTTGTGCGAGTTTCCTTTTGCATCATCTGGTAAGAACTTGAAGGTCTTGAATGGGAAGCTCTACCATCACAAGTGTAAAGGTACCTGAAGTTAAGATAAAAGGCGCTGCATGAGTTGTAAGTACATGAGGAAGCTCCTTATCAATCAGAGATACCGAATGAAGAAAGCAACAGGCAAACTGACCCGTGCAACAGTACGCCGTCTTACAAACAATGTGAGGACTCTCCACCAGACCACTGCACAACTGAAACTATAGAATGAAGAAACTGAAGAAGCTGCACTCCTGAGCAAAATCGACAAGCTCTCATCCAAACAGAAGACTGCTATATTGCAGTGTTTTGAAGCTGAAAGGCGCAAGTCCCTCAATGGCATGCGCTGCAGCCCAGAGTGGATGCTGGAGTGTGTCATCATGCACATGAAGAGCCCGCGACGTTATGAACATGTGCGTAGGGAGAAAATTATTGTGCTGCCTATAGTCGTACATGCCTCAGAGCATTCATGAAGTACGACACGTGCTTTGGTTTTAACAAATGTGTCCTCTTGGGCATTTCTAGACTGCTAATATGGGAGACTTCGAAAGTCATGGTGGACTGATCATTGACGAAATGAAACTTGCAGCAAACTTCTGTGTTTAACGGGGAAGCGGAAAGGTTGATGAATTTGTGGACCTTGGTTTCTTCACTCCCGAGGCTGACAAAAGTGTTCCATGTTTGTGAGAAGAGTAAAATGCTCTCTGATTTTCTGTGCTGTTGTTAATTGAAAAATATTTCCAGTATAAATATGCGCAAGAATAATTAAGTCCTTAAAAACTGCCTCATGCAAATGTTAAGTATAAAAGCATGAAGGCAGTTGCTTTCACTGTCATAGTGGCATTTTGCCGTGCTTCTTGATGTTTCTTATAAACTTTTGAAATGGTGATCCTCCCCAAAAAATGAATCTGTTACATAACTCAGCGCCAAGGAACGATTGCGAAGCTGTTAGTTAGCCGCAATATTTGCGATCGATGTAAAGCTTCACTTATGGTACTGTGCGTACGGTCGTAACATAAAGTTATAGTGTTTAATATCTGCCGCGAAGTTCATTCATATGTGAGGCACTCACGCCCTGCAATGTAGTAGAGACACATAAAAATTCACGGCATCAACAAAACCATATCCGCCACAAACCAGCCTTGACATAGCAGCTTCGCTGCAGTGAGCCGAGCGAGCGACGTGTAAGCTACAACCAGCGCCACCTGGACAGCGCCGGTCGAGGCATCGGTGGAGAGCGTCAGCGCAGGCGGCGCGGTCTTTACACTTCCCCTATTCTAGCCACTGCACTATGGGTGAGCGATGGCGCTGATGGACAAATTGAAAACACATTACAATGTGCGATAGAAACATTTGAAGAATATTTAGCAGGAACTGGGCTGGCGTGTGCGGCAGAGAAAACTGAGCTGCTCATTTATAATTTATCACGACGTGGCCGAAAACCACGGAACTACATGGAAAAGAACATCCCGGAAATTCACCTCACTATGGCACATGGTAAACCCATACCCAAGGTGGACAGGATCAGAGTATAGGGACTTCTTATTGAAAGTAACGGCCACAATGGAAAGACTATGCGCGAATTAGACGATGTAACATCTGAAATCGTGCGGCTGCTTAAACGCATAGCTAACAAATATAGCGGTATGAAAGAAGCCAATCTGGTTAGACTTGTTCAAACGTTCGTAATAAGCCGAATAGTTTACGTAGCATCGTATCTATACGATGACAATCGTCATCATTATACAAATTAGTTCTTTTAATCAAGAAAAGTCACAAGCAAGCAATAGGACTCTCCATCACCACTAGCAACGATAGTCTACTGCCGCTAGGTCTACACAATGCACTGCATGAGTTAATCGAGGCACAGCGCGTCGCACAATAGAAACGCCTATCCAAAACTGAAACAGCCAGGCAAATATTGGATCGGCTAGGTATTGCGTATCACACCCAGCATGGCGTCAAAGAACGTATGCCCAGACACATTAGAGGCATGATAACCGTCCTTCCTATACCCAAGAATATGCATCCCGCCCACCATGAGGGCAGACGAGAAAGCATAGCCCACAATATGCAAAGGAAATTTGGTAACATCATGGACACTGTATTGGTAGATGCAGCTAGATAGAGACACAAGCGCGCCTACACAGCCGTTGTTATAAATAATAAGGGAAAATGTTTCACGACCGCTACGTCCATACGCCACACGTAGAAACCACAAGCGGACGTAATAGTCAGTGATTTGCATTCGCAGACGGCGATACGAAACTTCGCAAACGGTAGAATCTCCCCTGAGACAATACAGATTCTAAAACATGGTATTAATCAAGAAAAAAACCTCGATAGATCCCGCGCACTGTGGGAATCGACGTCATACGAAGCAGCCAGCAAGGAGCAAACCGTGCTGCACATAATATGCATATCATGATTTACATGTTAGGACCTGCCATTTATGTTCGTCATTCATTCACGTCGCGCAATGCCAATTTTGGTGTATATCAAGCTAGCGAACTGGACGCAAGCGCAACATGAGCGTGGCACGTAAATGGCATTGTAGATGACATGCCTGCCAAGATTTTCATGTTACCACTTGATACTGATGTTCGTTATACAGTCACGTCCCAAAATGCCTGTTTTGGTGTATATCAAGCTAGCAAACCGGCCGCGAGCGTGTAATGAGCATGGCATGCAAGTCATGTTGCACATGACATGTCATGATTTGCATATTACCACTTTGTGCCTCGTATCACACACATTCTGTGTGTGAGCCGCTCCGCTGGGAGTGTAAAAAAAAGAAGACATGGCATAGTCAGTCCAATGGCCACAGGCTTTCTCCGAACACACTTTGGAATTTACAAGGTGTCCTTAAACTTTTCCACCATAGCTGCGCAAATGTGGGTATGCCAAAATAAATCTTCTCTCTACGCAGGGTGGGCAATGTCACAATGACAGCGCAGCATATGTGGACAGCATTATGAAGTGGGCTCAAGATGCCGGCATGTGGACGGGCATTGTCACTACGTCGACAGTCACCGATGCCTCTCCAGCTGCAGCCTACGCGCACTCAGGCTTCCGTGAGTGGCAGCATTCTGTTCCGAACGGCTGTAATGCCTCGGATATTGCAAAGCAACTGATATATGACTCACCTGGAAGAGATATGAGGGTAATATACCTGATGTTCTTTGATATGCTTCATCAGTCTTCGAAATGTCGTTGGTGAAGACGCGCATTATTATTGCCCAAAAGCAGCCAAACGTTTTGTGCTTGTCTATTTTTCTGGCTGCCTATTACACCTAGACGATAATACCGAGAAGGCTGATATTGGTTTCACAAAGCATTGCATATCCGTTCGCGTTGCCGAGGTTTGGCCACCATAAGTGCTGCGTCCGAACTTAGAAAACGCTACACGCTAGAATTGTCCCGAAGGAAAATTTTCAGGTAATTGTGATTGGACGTCACCGAAGCTGCTTAAGCAATGACAAGGAACGGTTATTTATGAAAAGTTTCGTGAATATGACCCCACAAAAAAAAAAAACGCATTCTAAGTTTACAATGGCGAACTCTGCTCTCCGTGGGCTACTCACGCTCCATTGCATATTAATACACGCATAATAAGCCAAGGGCAGTTAAACAATGTTTGAGAAACGTGCATGCCACGCCCTACTTATCGCGAATCTCGCGCTTATGTGCTTCTAGCAAAGTTGCATCGCAAATGCGGTATGATTTATGGATGCGGGATAGAATTGCGGAAATGTTAGTTTGGTTTGCTCAAAAAAAAGAAAAACAAGGAGAACGCTTCATGCATTTTTAACGCAACTTCAGTTGTATATCCTCACTTACGCATGTGAACGTGTCGCGTAACGACTGTAGTGTGTATTGCCGTATTATAGTCTCCTTTAATCTCCAGCAATAGGATGTATGCCCTCACTGTCAAATGCTAATGAATTTAAGGCTGGTGATTTTTGTTTACATCACGTTGCGGTGGGCAGAAAATTTAGTAGTGTGCGTTACATCAGACCTTCGTTATTTGCTTGTTCATTTACAGACCACGTGACGGTGTGTGTTGACGCTCTATGCCACGGAATCTCTAAAAGCACTTGTAATCTGTGTGGTTCGACCTAAATTGCCTATCAGTTGCAAACTTTAAATTCTTATTAATTTATGTACCCAAATGAAGTCTTCACAATTTGTCTTAACTGGGAATGACCGGACATATAACGAAGTCTTGATATTTAGTAGTCTCTCTACTATTCGCAACAGTTAATTACTTTTAATTATAGGAAATTGCATTCATTTACTTTGTAATCCAAGTTACCACGCTTTAATGAAGGTGTCGTGTGATTTCCGTATTTCGGTCTCGTTATTTACCATTCTTCCTTTTAATTATCTTTGGAACTCTTCAATTACTGATTGTTTCTTGGCGCTTCATTCATTTTTAGAAGCTTTTTTTGAACGGTAGAGATGTAGCATGACGCTTTCTGATTTTATCCACCGCTAATGTTCTCGACAACAAGCGGAGTCAGTTGAGCCTTTCGCTTTAAAAGGCGCCGATGCAGATTAACGCACATGCACGCGCGCCTCTTCTCCACCGCGTGCACACGCGCGCACAGAGCGTTTTAGAGACCGCATCTGCACAGACGTCCTGTCAAACCCTGAAATGCACCCAGCTCTATTCTTTTGGAGCAGGCAACACCTATCTAGATGCACTGGGGAGCGAGGCGCGCTTGCTAGAGATATCGCGCATGCGCGTACGCTAGCACTACTTTGTGGACACCTGTACATCTATAGCTTTCTTTCTAATACTATTCAGTGTGGCGAACAGCAGTGCTGGTGATTTTGAAGAGTGCTGCCGAGGCATCGTAATGCATCGGCAGCACTGATAACAAAACCAAAAAAATATCTGAGACAAAACTACTTTCGGAAGCAAAATGTGGAATCTGAAATATCATAAGAATCACCTGCCTTTCGGACTACCATCGCGGTCATCAAAAGTAGCACCATCGTGCGTGTGATGATGATATGACCACGAGGCTCGTCGTCCGAGCTGTACGCGCACACTCGCATCACGAAGGCATCTTGACACCGTGGTCTTGTCGGCCTGGCTCGAGTTACACAGACGTTTACGGGCACCACTCTACAACACCGTGTATAATGCGCTTAAAAACAGTATGGCCTGGCAACTGGAGATCATTGTGAGCACGAGTTTTTGTTAATTTCTCGTGGTGTTGCGTGCTAGCTATCAGTGGGTAGATATATACTGCAGTAAGCAATATGAGGAGTAACACGCGAACGCGTCGCAGATAGGCTACGCTTGTCCGCCAGCTAGGTTGTCTTTCCGCACTTTCAATCCTTCCAAAC
Organism: Rhipicephalus appendiculatus; assembly: GCA_030522465.1. NCBI lineage: Eukaryota > Metazoa > Arthropoda > Arachnida > Ixodida > Ixodidae > Rhipicephalus > Rhipicephalus appendiculatus. The sequence continues at coordinate 65,091 of JALIZH010003692.1, forward strand.
ATTCCAGGAGGAAACTAGCGAGGAGAACAACGACCCATTCAGAATGGCCCTTCGCGAAATTCTTGCTCACCAGCGAGGTGCGCGACAAAAATACAGCACCCCCCACAAATCATTAGAAGGGAAGGACGCGATTGACCTTCGCAGGATTCAAACGGGGGTCGTTCCCAACCTGCAAAGATTACATAAAATTTTTCCAACGCTGTATGGGCACGCCTGTCCGTGGTGTAGCGGCTCGCCATCGCTATATCAAATATCATGGGGATGCCTAAACCGACCACCAAATTTAGATACCTTTTTAGGTCAATACAGGCTATCTAATACTTTCGAGCAATGGGAGGCACAGCTTGCCAGCTCTGACCCAGAGGTACAACTTGCGCTCCTGGGTCACGTCAGGCAGGCGGAAGTAGCCAGTGGAGCCCTGGACTTGGGGCCCCACCCATCGAGCTCATGACCCCATGTCCCAAACCTTAGATAAAGTTCTTCTTCTTCTTTCAGTACATTGGCTGTGTATTCAGTCGTCCTGCTCATTTGGCCAGACATTTCAATTTTATTGTTTGGCGCTGCTTCAAGCAGGCAAAAATATATGCTGTTACGAGATTGTTTGTTGCAGTGAAGCTGTCAAGCTATTCGTTATGCCGCGTGGCGACACCAGAAACATATCATCCTCATGAACCGGGAAGTGGTATACTCGTCTTCTTCTTCATCTTCTGCATCGCTCCCAGAACACGTGCACCAATTTTTCTGGCGTGGGATGCAATAACCTCGATGGACAAAAGAACGAGTACAGAGGGAGCGAAGGAAAGAGATAGAAATAAACAGGAACAGATCAATAGGATCGTCAAAAGGAAAGAAAGGAAGAAGTTGAAAGGACGAGAAATAAATAGGCAAAGAGAGAAAAGGATAGAAAGACACGAACACAAAAAATTAGAAAGACAGAGCGAGTATTCGCAATGCCCACGAACTATAGGTGGCGCGCTGTACGATTCAAGATGGCGCCCGATGGAGGGTCAATCCGTTTGTTAGCATAGGAACAGATAGGACGTGCGTACGTACGGCTCGTGCCACTTTCACCGGATAAAGTCGTGAGCTGCACTGAAATGGATCTGAGACCGAAATGCTTTCTCAAACCATGGAAGCTCAGCACCTAATTATTTGCCGCGGTGTGAAAGGTTATATTTCGGCTTCGTTACCGTGCATAAGCGATGCTGTGCGAAATCCTGTGCGTGCTGCAGAAAACTTCATTAACTAGAATTGACGTATGACCTGAACGGCACTGCGAGATACTGTGTACCGAGCCTGCCTGATGGATTTGCTGCAGTGGTAGGACGCTAGCGAGTAGCGTCATCGCTGCTGCACGGGACCGAACGTTTAACGTGGCGATGGTTTGCAAACATACGCCGTCGTCATTACTTGCGCAGTCAGGAACGCGGAGTTGCTTCTTCAACGGAACACAAGCATTTAACATCCTATTTAGTAGCGCTGGTATCACAGCCATGCTCAGACTCAAGCCGTGCGCAATTCACAGCTCTCGGATGCCGCAGGTTCGATCGGCCCGATCGAAACATGAATATCGAAAAGAACACGCACGTAAGCTTTTCGCAACGACGAATTCTTCGACGTTGCGAAAATGCGTCGAACAAGTATGCCCATCGGAAGGTACCGGTGAAGTACAGGAGAAGTGATCTGATAGGCGTGGATTGTGGCCGTGACTGCACGTTTCATCGCTCTAACCATTTCGCTTCCCTGTTTCGAACTCGAGTGTTATGGCGGAATGCGGCGCTCGATAATATCCACAATAATTGCGCTACGTGCAATGTACAAGAAAAACTATGTTTTTATTTTGATCTCGCTGAAGGATACTATGCATTAAATACAATCAAAGTGACTTACGAGCGTGAAAAAAACATTAGCGCGCGAGGGGAGGTGAAGTGCAACTCGCTCCTCGTGAGTTAGCAGCTGATCGTTCATCGTCGCTGTCACACTCATTCACACACACACACACACACACACACACACACACACACACACACACACACACACACACACACACACACACACACACACACACACACACACACACACACACACACACACACACACACACACACACACACACACACACACACACACACACACACACACACACACACACACACACACACACACACACACACACACACACACACACACACACACACACACACACACACACACACACACACACACAAACACACACACACACACACACACACACACACACACACACACACACACGCTTTCAAAGCCTTCTCCGTCCAGTGAAAAATCCTCGTCGTCAAGGTGGTTCCTCTTAACACCATTGCTGAAAGCAATCTGAACAATTTCCTCCGCCGAACGACTTCAATTAGTCCTCGTCACAACGTTATCTGGGCGCGCAGACTTCTTGCTCTCACACCGGTCAACAAACAAATCGCTTGCGGAGTGCTGCCATCTATCAAGAAACATACAAAAACAAGCGGCGCAGCGCTGGCCAATTTGAGATTACTCAGTTATACATCGCTAGATCGCGCGACTTTCCGCCTACAATGTTATAAATTCATGCACTACAAGAGCACTGACGAATACTATATGCAAGTGAAACGAGGTGAGTTTCAACTGAGAAGGTCAGACGACAGCGTTTAACTAACCTACGTGGCTACACAAAACCTCGCGAAGCTGATATTTGTACAATGTGTGTCATCGTTGAACGCGCGAGTTGGCACGTATTTTCACGAAAACTTTGCATCTCGCAAGAACGAGTCAGATTTATCGTGTCACGGAGGGCCCGGTTTGTTCACTGAAGCAGGAAACATGCAAACTCGTAGTGTTTGTTTCCTGCTAACAGAGCCGAACAAGCGCGCGACTGCGTAGGGCTACCATGGTGTCGTCTACTTATCATCCATGAGAGGACGCTCCTAAATTCCGCTAGGGGCGCGACAGTCTATGGGCATTGCGAATAGCCATTTCTAGCATAGTTTAGCAACGGCAGGGTGAGGAAAAGGGGGGAAGTTATAGGGTAAAGCATAGCACTTGTATGCTGTAGTATAGAAGGGGTAAGAAAGGGAAATGAGGATGAGGTGGAGGGAAAGGTTAGGCCACCAGCTCGGCTGCTTCCTCAGTCTTGGCACTAGTGCGTTGCTCCCATAAGTTTTTTACGTTAATTCTTCAGCTCGATCGTCAATATTTGCGTCCACCTATGACTAACCTCGAGCTTCTTGAGACAGGGGGTTCCGGACAAGTACACATGGCGCAGTACCCAAGTACACTGGGCGCCTCGGTGGATCAGTGGCTAGGGTGCTCGGCTGCTGACCCGAAGGTAACGGGTTCGATCCCGGCCGCGACGGTCGCATTTCTATAAAGGCGAAATGGTAGAGGCCCATGTAATGTGCGATGTCAGTGGACGTTAAAGAACACTATGTGGTCAAAATTTCCGGAGCCCTCCACTACGGCATCCATCATAATCATATTGTGGTTTTGGGACGTAATACCCCACATATTATTCTAATTATAGCGCGCAGTTGTGAAACACAACGTACAGTCGTCAGCAAGCTTAACACGAACGCTGTGACGCGTGACCTGGAGTAGTTTGACTGATGTCAGCCACGAAGCGCTGGGCGCTGTTGCCGAGATAATACCTCGGTATGCTTGGATAGTATGTTGGCATGCATGGGTAAAATTTCGGCGACAGAACATAAAGCTACGCGGCGCTAGCGTCAATCAAACTGTTTCATGGACACCCTGCGGAGCGTTCGCGTTAAGCTTGCTGACGACTGTACGTGTGAGTCAAGAGTGTTAGCCAAAGGTAGGGTGGCACATGCTGATCGCGCGTTGGCTTTATATCACTTGGTGGCTAAAATCATTGTACAGTATACAAGCACATTATTGGTACTTTACGGGCATCTCATTGACAAAATAAAAAGCTTTTCTCTGTCAGTAAGGAGGTTCTAGTCAATACAATACTGCCGTTTGCCAATAGAGAACATTCAGCAGCGTTCGGCGTATACGATGTGGCATGAGCGCCACCACTTTGTGCGCTTGCATCTACACTGCATTACTTTAAATCAGTCTTTGAACTTGCGTTTATCTCGTGCACCACCCTCGTTGGATTGTCGTACTAGAGCATGGGGATGCGGGCCGCAAGCGAAAGGTTCGCGGGCCGCATGCTGCCCGCGAACCTCGTGTAACAACTAATCAACGTTTGGAAGCGCTGGAGTAGCAACGCGCGAGCGCGCGTCTATTTCCTATTCTGCATGTTGCGCGTGATTTTGTTTTTTCTCGGAAAAAACAGTCAGATAGATATCAGCAAAAAAGGAATGTTTGATTCTGGGGTTATTTGAGGCGTGTTACAACATAAACTCAATATTTTACCATTTCGAGCAATAATAAAAATGTTGGTTAATGAATGTTTATGATTAATTAGCGCTAAGTGATTACGAAAATACAGGTTGCATGTACACACGACTATCACTAATATACAACAGATAAAACCCTCGTAGTACGCATGTTTTTTTTTAAATCTTGGCCCAGGTTAGCTGGGACACCCTGTATGTACATATATATATATATATATATATATATATATATATATATATATATATATATATATATATATATATATATATATATATATATATATATATACATATATATATATATATATATATATATATATATATATATATATATATATATATATATATATATATATATATATATATATGTAACGTATGAACAAGGCGATGGTAGGAGAAGCCGACGAAGAAGTGCGCGTGCGTTAGAATAAATGGATGGCATCTGAACCACGACGTATCTCTGTTCTCTAACGTCACACAAGTCGACAGGATCGACCTCATCAACCTGCCATGGCTAGGCCAAAGCCTCCGCTCAACATACCGAAGTACAAGGAAACACGAGAAGACGTCCCCGTCGACAAGTGTCTACTCCTTTTCGACACGACGGCAACCGAGACATCATGGACACACCGCGATCGGGTCAGTCACTTCAGCGAATACATCGAAGGGGAAGCTTCGTTCAAGTGGTACCTGGCAGACATTTTCGGCAACGACGAGACATGGGACGATATAAAGCGCGACATGCGAAATCGCTTTGCTATGACTGACGGAGATGCCTTTCGTCTCTTCATCCGCCACCGGCTAAAAGGAGGGCAGACCATCAAGGATTGCTACGACGAGAAAAAACGACTGGGCTCCTTGGCGGACCTTGAAGAGTGCCACATCATTTCTATACTGACTGACGGTGTTCCTCCTGATGTGGAACTGGCGCTCGCCGGACTGTCTTTCAACTCGTCATCAGAGTGGCTCGCCGCTGCCCAAAGGGTCGAGACATCTTTAACTTGGTGAGCGCAATTTCCGTTACTCGTACTCCTAGTACTACATGTAGAGCTCCACGTCTCTTCAGCTGACCGCAGCAGCCAACATTGACTTTTCGACCGCGTGTTCCCCAAAATGAATATAGATATTGCTCAGCTGCTGGTTTCCCACGACAGTTTCATTGGCACAACGAATTTCCGCGCCGCGGCAACGTGTCCGCTATTGACACTAGACCGGGAAACGAGGAGAGCGACCCTGAGTTTCATTAATACAGTTCGATGCTCTCATCAACGGAAGGCCAGTAACTGCAATTCTTGATACAGGAGCAACAATTACTTGTATCAATGAAGAGATGTACAAACAGCTCAAGTTTCAGTTTATGAGAGACTCCAGCATCATGGTGCAGCAAGTTAGTTCAAGCATTCGAACTTTGGGTCGCCTAAACATTCAATTGCAAATTGGGAATGTCACAAATAAAGTTTATGTACACGTTCTGCGAGGCATGAGAACACAATTAATTCTTGGCCTAGACAGTACTTCGTACTTCAATTTTTGTGTAGATTTGGAAAGCCATTCATGTCGTAACGGATCACTCTGCACTACAGTGGCTGAAGAATATTAAGAATCCTCAAGGTCGTCTCTTCCGGTGGTCGTTGAAACTATCGATGTATGAAGTAAACATCAAACATCAAAAGGGCATAAGCAACGTCGAAGCAGATGCACTCTCCAGCGCCCCAATAGTTCAACTTCTGTCCCACGATGAACTTCAACGATGCAGCAATGAGCGCCCAAAAGGAACGTATTCATTGGAAAACAACGTAGTCATCGTCAAACGAAAAGGACTAAAGAAGATCTATGTGCCCCATGAACTACGCCCAACCATTCTTTAGAACCCACATCAACATTTGGGGCATGTCGGAGTGAAGAAGACTCTATTACTCTTGTCGCCGCAATATTATTGGCTGGATATGGTAACCGATGTTGCCACCTACATTCTGCATTGTGATACATGCCAGAGATGCAAGAAGACGAAAACAAAGAAGTATGGGACACTTGAATTCCTGCCTCCTGCTGAAGAGCCTTTTGACCTTTTTTGCGATGGACACCATTGGGGGGATTTTGTGGATATGGCTCATCAAAAAGGTTTATCCACTTGGTTATTGACCATGCTACTCGCTACGTATGGGCGTTCGCCCATAAAAGTGAGAACAGCGACGCCTAAGTCACAGTTTCGCCCCCAAGTCACAGTTTCGCCCCCCAAGGCGAAGCAATGAATGCGATAGCAAGAAATTTCGATACTTGCAACGCGCCGCCGCAGCACAAAGAAGGACGCTCGAAAAGGACGCATAGGTATACACAGGACAAGCGTGGACTAACAACTGTCGTAGTTGTTACGTGTTTGTATCTGAGCAACGCGCTGTGACTGTCCACAATGCAGAAGCCAATGCTGTCGTTGTTGTTGCCTCTGACATGGCTCATACCCACTCAGGGGGGATTGGCCAAGGATTGATTATATGATTATATGACTTTTCGACGCTGTTTGAATCTTCTTTTTCTTTTAAACTGCGGCACGTGGAATGACCCCTCTGCGTCTCCTCCCACACGGTGGCGTCTGACGCCAAGTGTGCCCGGTGTTCTTTTTTTTTCCTTCTACATAATGAGTGGCACAGAACGGGGCCACTTTTTCGTGCGCATCTCAATGGCTGTTTTCAATTTGAAAGAAACTGTAAAAGCATTGCGTGATAGTAAACACACTCAAGCTGTTCCGAGATCTGCGTACCGCGAGCGGCAAATGATGTATATGAATAACTCGCCGTTATATCGCCGGTACGAGCATGGCGTGTGGCTGTGTTGGCTAGCGCAGCAGGCTGCGGAGCGAGGGGTCGCTGGTTCGAGTCCCCGGTCAGGTCGGTGCGAATTTTTTTCTAATTTATTTTCCTTTATGCCTTTTTATATATACACTTACATATACATATCCGGGACATGACGGCGTCGACAGACGGCGACGGCGACGGCAAAAATCAGCCGAGAGTGTCCATATAATTGCTATCGCAATAAAACATTTTCGCTGCCGGAAAACCACGGAAGTTCCTTTCAGATCGTGGAACAGGATTCACTGCAGGGAAATTTAAACAGTTTCTAAAACATAACCGAATACACCAACTCTTCAACTCATGTCATCATCCGCAATGCAATGGTAGGAACGAGCGGACAAACCAGACAATCGGAACCAGACTTAAGTGCAAGATCAATGACGAGCCACAGAAGTGTTGCATTAAGCTGCTGTCGGAGGTAATAGACGAATACAATAGAACGCCTCACGAAGTTACCGGCTGCGCACCGTCCTTCCTGATGTATCGAATTCCATCTTATCCAACTGTACCGAAACAGCGAGAACAAACGGTGGAAGAAGCGCGCAAAGCTCTTGCTAATAATTTTATCGCCTACCACAATAAGAACAAAGTAATCTATGATAAGAAATTTCTTCCGATTGAGGTCCAAGTCGGTGTCTTTGTCCTATCCGAGACACCATGGCATCCCAACGACGGCAAACTGAGTTCCGTCATGGAAGGTCCCTACAAGATTCTACGCAAAGTCTCACCAGTGAACTATGAGATCAACCGCTCAGTGTTGCCCTTCGGTAGAAACTCGGACATTGTTCATATTAGCAAACTACGACGTTATTTTGTGCCTTCTGAATTGAGACGTTCTCGAAGGGGAGGGGGAAGAGTGTAACGTATGAACAAGGCGATGGTAGGAGAAGCCGACGAAGAATTGCGCGTGCATTAGAATAAATGGATGGCATCTGAACCTATATATATATATATATATATATATATATATATATATATATATATATATATATATATATATATATATATATATATAGATTATGAAGTATGGCTTCGGTTGCCGTAGAACAAAATAGGAAAAATATATATATACGCTTCTAAAAAACTGTTTATTGGTGACGTTTCGATCGGAGACCGATCTTCATCAAGACCCAGGTTTTGATGAAGATCGGTCTCCGATCGAAACGTCACCAATAAACAGTTTTTTAGAAGCGTATATATATTTTTCCTATATATATATATATATATATATATATATATATATATATATATATATATATATATATATATATATATATACACAGTGCCTCTCCAGTGCCTGCTAGTGGGTCGCCCTCTTCGACGAGAACGAGCAGCTCGTGCTGAGAGTCGGTCCCCGCCTTGGCTGTCGCTCTGTGCATCGTCGCCAATAAACGTCTTGACAATTTGGTGGAGCGTGCTGTGCCCTTAAAACAACTTCGACCCGCATTCGATGCCCTTGGAGCTTCGATCCCGTACCGTACCATCTACCATGCCCCAAGACGCCGCTCAGCAAACGCTTCCTCCTGCGCCGACGCCATGTCCCGGTGTCGCCTGCATCCGCGATACTCCTGTCTTCACCGGCGCGAATGGCACCGACTTCGAGGACTGGCTCGCCATTTGCGAACGCGTGAGCGTCCCCAATAAATGGGACCAGGCAGGAAAACTCAGCAACCTGGTTTTCTACCTCGCGGGTGTGGCCGGCATGTATTACAACAACCACTCATCCGATTTCCCGACTTGGTCCGCTTTTAAGACCGCCGTCGTCGACGTGTTCGGCCGCCCTGCCGTTCGTAAGCTGCAAGCCGAACAGCGTTTGCGTGAACGAGCACAGCAGTCCGGCGAGTCCTTCACTAGCTACATCGAGGACATCCTTGACTTGAGGAAGAAAGTGGACGCGAGCATGTCGGAGTCTGACAGGATCAGGCATGTTCTCAAAGGCATCGACGACGATGCCTTCACCATGCTCCTGGCCAAGAACCCTCGCACTGTGGCAGAGGTCATTACGCTGTGCCAATGCTACGAGGAGCTGCGCCGGCAGCGCTTGATGACCCGTCGACCGCCGTCACGCGACGCTGATCTCGCGGGCTTGTCGGCCGTTTCTGACCACACCACCTTGCTCGCAAAAAATCAAGTCGTTCGTGCGTGAAGAAATTGCCCGCCAGGTCTCTTTGCTGGCTTTCGCTCCACCGCAACATGTTGGACAGCCGTCAACTACACTGCTGCCTCCCCTCCGCCGAGCGATTCAGCAGGAAATCGCGGAGGTCATCCCTGAATACCACCAGCCGCCTCCAGTACCTTCGCCACTCAGCTACGCACAAGTTGTAGCCAGGCCGCCCCCACCGATTCCTGTGGCTGGCCCGCTTAGTTACACCGAAGCCGTCGCCAGACCCCAGGCCTTCGACGCCAATGCCCCGCATACATACGCCGACGTCGTCCACGTGCCACGACTGCTGCCCACCATGCAGTCATATCAGCAGCCGCCTCCCCCAATCGCGTTCTGCGACATGGATGGGACCCGCGAACCGATGGCGCACTTCCACAACCGCCCCATCTGCTTTGCCTGCGGTTGCGCCGGTCACGTCGCACGCTATTGCGATCGCGTGCAGCAGCCTCGGGTCTCATCCAACCTTGCCAGCCAATCGAGCCGCCCTTATTATGACCAATCGCCGCCTATGTCACCGACGTCCGGCCCCGCACCGTCTCCACGCCGTTCACAGTCTCCACGACGTCGGTCACTGTCGCCGATGCGGCCACGTCCGCCCGCACGCGACCAGGAAAACTAGTCGTCACAGTCCACGAGGCAAGGGCTGCGACGCTGTCGAACTGCGAAAGCCCTCAGAGAAGCGCATCGAACGTGATAGACGTGTTTGTGGACGGTGTTCGCGCATCTGCCCTTGTAGATACTGGCGCCGCCGTATCCGTCATGGACTGAAAACTTAGCCGATTACTGCGCAAAGTGACGACGCCACTTTCCGGGTTCTCCCTCCGTACAGCCAGCGCCCAAAGCATTCACCCTACAGCGGTGTGCACAGACCGCTTCATGATTCGGGACGCGATGTACGCCGTCGAACTGATCATACTTCCTGCATGCTCTCACGACTTCATCCTAGGATGGGATTTTCTCTCCTGCCACGACGCCGTCATTCATTGCGCACCAGCTGAAATAGAGCTCTCACCATTCGCTGATTTGACGCCGGCCGACAGTCCATCCGCTGCAAGCAAGGTACTTGTCAAAGACGACACCAACGTGCCTGCAAACTCGTCAACGGCGGTGTCGGTCGACTGCGCCAGACTTTCCGACACCGTTGCACTCCTCTCGCCATCTGACCGTGTTTTCCTGAGGAAAGGATTGCTGCTTCCTTTCGCGACCGTGCAAGTCACTCACGGAAGCACCTCTATTTTTGTTATGAACTCATCGCCGTACAGTGTTACGTTGGTGCGAGGGGAATGTCTCGGCAGCGTGGAACCCATCGAAGACGCACAAGTTATGGATGAATCCTATGACACGCACTGCCCAAGTTCCAGTATGCTCAGTGCTGTTTCTACGTCTGCTTCATCATCCGCTGATGTATTTGGTTCCTCCATTCCCGACAACCTTACGCCGGTCCAGCGTTCCCAGCTTCTGGGCCTGTTGGAAGAATTTCGCTCTTCTTTCGATGTCGCTCAACCTTCTCTCGGCCGCACGTCCGCCGTTAGGCATCGCATCGACACAGGCGCCCAACCACCACTGCGGCAACGTCCATATCGCGTATCTCCCACAGAACGCCGTGTAATCAACGAGCAAGTCGACGACATGCTTCGACGCGATGTTATTCGACCCTCTAACAGCCCCTCGGCGTCTCCTGTCGTTCTCGTTGCGAAGAAGGACGGTTCTGTGCGGTTCTGTGTGGACTACCGACGCCTCAACAAGATTACTCGTAAGGACGTGTATCCACTACCACGAATAGACGACGCGATTGACAGCCTGCGAGGAGCAGAATTCTTTTCATCTCTCGATTTGCGCTCAGGGTACTGGCAAGTACCTATGGCTGAGGACGCCCGACCGAAGACCGCCTTTGTCACGCCCGACAGCTTGTACGAATTCAACGTCATGCCGTTGGGGCTGTGCAATGCGCCCGCCATCTTTGAGCGCATGATGGATACCGTTCTGCGCAACCTGAAATGGCACACGTGGCTGTGCTACCTCGACGACGTCGTCCTTTTCGCTCCGGACTTCTCCACGCAGCTTCAACGCCTGCGGCATGTTTTGACGCGCTTGAGTGACGCCGGTCTGCAACTGAATCTAAAGAAGTGCCGATTTGCAGCACGGCAGCTGACAATACTCGGCTACGTCGTGTCCAAGGACGGAATTCTCCCCGATCCAGCCAAGCTTCGGGCCGTGAGCGAGTTCCCCAAGCCGACGTCCGTCAAGGAACTGTGCAGTTTCGTAGAACTGTGTTCCTACTTTCGGCGCTTCATTCGCAACTTCGCGACTATCATATCGCCGCTGACGAATATCCTCGGAAATAACGGGCCTCTCCATTCGTGGTCGTCAAAGTGCGACGATGCTTTTGCAACGCTCCGTCGTTTGTTGACGTCGCCTACCATACTACGCCACTACGACCCTACGGCCCCTACAGAGGTGCATGCGGACGCCAGTGGTGTTGGCCTCGGCGCTGTCCTTGCGCAGCGCAAACGAGGCTTCCCGGAATATGTCGTGGCGTATGCCAGCCGTACGCTTACAAACGCCGAAACCAATTACACCGTCACGGAGAAAGAATGCCTGGTAATCATCTGGGCCCTTACGAAGTTCCGACCTTATTTGTATGGTCGCCCATTTGATGTCGTCACCGACCATCACGCACTGTGCTGGTTGTCGTCATTGAAGGATCCATCAGGTCGTCTCGCCCATTGGGCGATTCGCCTGCAAGACTACGACATCCGCGTGCTGTACCGCAACGGACGCCAGCATGCTGACGCCGACGCCCTGTCGCGCTCTCCCTTGCCTGACGACAATGCCCACAGCTCAGCGTCTCACCTTGTAGTTTCTTCCATCGACCTTCGTACCCTCGCTACCGAACAGCGCAAGAATCAATGGATTGCCTCACTGATAGACTTGCTCACTGATCCATCGGCAACACCATCCACTCGCGCGTTGCGTCGTCAAGCCCACCATTTCGCCGTTCGCAACGACCTCCTCCACCGACGCAATTATAACGGTTACGGCCGCCAGTGGCTACTAGTCATACCCCGCAGTCTGCGCTCTGACATATGCGAATCGTTCCACTCTGATCCGCAATGTGCGCACTCCGGGGTATCGAAGACTTACCACCGCATCGCCAACGGTACTTTTGGCGAGGGATGTACCGCTACGTGCAGATATTCGTTCGCTCCTGCATAGATAGTCAGCGCCGCAAAACTTCAACGCACCTGTCGCCGGCAGGTCTGCAACCTCTACCTTGCCCTGACTGGCCGTTTGGGCGCGTTGGTATCAATTTGTATGGGCCACTTCCGCTAACGTCGGCTGGTAACCGCTGGGCCATCATCGCTGCAGACCACCTCACGCGATCCGCCGAAACCGCCGCCCTCCCCGCGGCTACAGCGCGCGATGTGGCTTCCTTACTGCTCCACCGATTCATGCTGCGCCATGGTCCATCCCAGGAACTGCTCAGTGATCGAGGCCGTGTCTTCCTGTCCGAAGTCGTCGAAGCCATTCTGAAAGAGTGCAATGTTGTTCACCGCAGAACGGCTGCTTACCACCCGCAGACGAATCGCCTCACCGAACGCTTCAACCGTACGCTCGGCGACATGCTCTCCATGTACGTCGCCGCCGATCACACAAATTGGGATGCCATTCTGCCATTCGTCACCTACGCCTATAATACCGCTCCTCAGCGCACTACTGGTTTTTCGCCTTTCTTCTTATTATATGGAAGGCACCCGTCGCACACCATCGACACGATACTTCCATACAAGCCGGATCCATCTGAGTGTGCGCCTATTTCTAACACAGCCAGGCTTGCTGAAGAGTGTCGAGAGCTTGCAAAGACCTTTACTACACATGATCAAGAGCGGCAGAAGAGCATTCGCGCTGACACCAGCACTTCTGCGCCTACGTTCCTCCCTGGAGCGCTCGTATGGCTCTCGATCCCTACCACGGCAACTGGCCTCTCTTCAAAACTACTGCCCAAATACGAAGGCCCCTACCATGTCGTCGAACGCACTTCCCCTGTAAACTACCTGATCGAACCCATCGAACCATCATCGGACATGCGCCGTCGAGGGCGTGACATTGTCAACGTGGAGCGCCTCAAGGTCTACCATGACCCGCTCATAGTAACCAGCTGTTAGGTCGCCAGGCGGCTCCCTTTGCGTACCCGGGGTAATTGTAGCGAAGCTTTGGAACTATACAGTGGGTGATCCTCTCCAGTGCCTTCTAGTGGGTCACCCTCTTCGACGAGAACGAGCAGCTCATGCTGAGAGTCGGTCCCCGCCTTGGCTGTCGCTCTGTGCATCGTCGCCAATAAACGTCTTAACAATATATATATATATATATATATATATATATATATATATATATATATATATATATATATATATATATATATATATATATATATATATATATATATATATATGGTTCATTCCATATTAAGTGTACCAGGTCAATTTTCCACCATCTCCGATCATGATGCAAATAATTGTGCAGGTATATGTGAATGTGAGAAGTTATTATTGAGGCGTTATATTTCGCAAAAATATTCTTTGTTGCCTAGAGGTACTTCGAACTCTGGCCAGCCCAAGTGAAACTGTGTCGCCCTAAACAGTTTATATAAAATTACTGGTCTGAGCAATTACTACGAAACAATTTTTCCCTTAATCTTAAGGCGCTGATCTTTTATGACTTTTTTTCAGTTTATTCATTTTTGTCTTAACTTTCTTTATTTTTGGCCTTGGCGAAACATTGCAATATGCTGCATGTTTAGCGTGTTTTACAAAAAGCACATTTTTTTCGCAAGTAATACATAATGTGTTTTATAGGTTCCTATAATAAATGATGAAAATACTTCGGGAGCGTATCAAGCAAAGACATTGCCACAATATTGTGACAAAGTTGCAAAAAATAGCATTTTGACTCATATTCCGGCTTCATGTTATCAGTGTAGCGGTCCAAGTAAAAATATGGCTTATATCTTGTTCCATAGTATGCTTTGTTGGTAAGACACAGAAAGTTTCGAAAGAGTGCCTTTTGTTTTAATTGAGAAAAAAAATTTCCAGCTGGACAACTACAAGGTAGTGGAAAGCTTGCCTTTGCCTCGCCTTCACTGCATAGCACGTCAGCGCAAGATTCCAGCGGGGGCTCTTCAGCAGCGAATGATGCATGTCATAAAAGAGCTTGTCACTTGTTTTGGTAATACTTCAGTATGGGACGTCAAAAAGGGCAATAGTGTTAGTATTATGGGACGGTATGTTCCCCCTTGGACCATCAAAAGGCAGGTTATATTCAACAGCTTCATAGTTCCAAGTTGCAGCATTATAATGTAGTCGATGGCCTGCAATACAATATTGGCGTGTTCTGTCTGGCTTCTGATAATTAATACACATGGTCTTAATATTATTTAACAAAATCATAACCGTATAGTTTGCCGGACCTTTTTTTTTTCGTGTTTCAGGTATAGGCTTATGCGTGTTCTCTTACCACTGGTTTGCATGATGAAATGATGTATCTGGGTGTACGCGTTGGAGATGATTCCATATCATGCCCATAAATGACACTTCAGTCACCATTTCCGGAAGGATTTGAGCATTTTCATGTTCATACCCCTATTTCTGAATTGTCCGAAGGTGCTGAAAATGTTTTAATTAAAAGCCCGCCCGGTAATGGTGACGAGCTTTTAACATTTTCAGCACCCTAGGACAATTAGGAAAAAGGTGCACGAAAAGTTTAAATCACAACCGCAATTGGCGAATTAAGTGTCATTTATAAGCATGCAAAGCAGTGGTAAGCGAACACGCATAGGCCTATACCTGAAACATAATAAAAACAGCTCAGGAAAACTATACTATAATTATGTTGTTAAATAATATTAAGGTCATGTCTATTAATTATCAGAAGCCAAACAGAACGCTCCAATTGTGTACTGCAGGTCATCGACTACATTATAATTCTGCCCCTTGGGACTATGAAGTGGTTGAATGTAACCTGCCCTTTGATGGTCTAAGGGGGAAAATACCGTTCCATAAATTAAGCACTATTGCCCTTTTTCACGTTGTATACAGCAGTGTTACCAAAACAAGTTTCAGGCTGTTATATACATGCATTGTTCGCTGCCGTAAAGCTCCTGCTCGAATCTTGCGCTGACGTGCTATGCAGTGAAGGCGAGGCAAAGGCAAACTTTCCACTACCTTGTAGTTGTCCAGTTGGAAAACTTTTTTTTGAATTAAAAAAAAACTACTCTTTTGAAGCTTTCTGTATGTCTTACCAACAAAGCATACTATGTAATAATATATAAGCCATATTTTTACTTAGACCTATACATTGAGAAAATGAAGCCGGAATATGAGTCAAAATGCAAGTTTTTCCAACTTTGTCACAATATTGTGGGAATGTCTTTGCTTCATGCACTCCCGAAGTATTTTCAACATTTATTATAGCAACCCATAAAACACATATGTGAATGTATTACTCGTGAAAAAAATCTGTGCTTTTTATAAAATACGCTAAACATGCAGCATATTGCAATTTTTCGCCACGGCCAAAAATAAAGTTTAAAGAAAAATGAAGAAACTATCAGAGTCATGAAAGATCAGCGCCTTAAGATTGAAGGGTGAATCGTTTCGTTGTAATTGCTCAGACCAGTAATATTATATAAATTATTTAGCGCGACATAGTTTCACTTGGGTGCCCAAAGTTTGAAGCGCACTCTAGGCAAGACAAAATTTTTTTGCGAGATATAACGCCTCAACAACTACTCCTCACATTCACATATAGTATCTGCACAATTTTTTTGAGCATGATCGGAGATGGTCGATAATTGACCTGGTACACTTGGTATGGAATGACCCATATATATATACACACACACACACACACATATATATATATATATATATATATATATATATATATATATATATATATATATATATATATATATATATATATTGTAAAGGAAGACACTCAAAATTATCGAACTCGAGAATTAACTTCAGCAGGGTTTCCAGGGTTGAGCTGTCAGTCAGCTTGTCAGATTTGCAGTGGTCATACGAATCCAGAACAGCCTGTATACCATCCTTGTGGGGGAAGCTGATTGACAGTTGAACCCTCGAAACCCTGCTGAAGTTAATTCTCGAGTTCAATGATTTTGAGTTCAATGGATCTCATTACGTACAAATCAGTGGACCATCGATGGGTACAAAGATAAGCCCTACATATGCAAACGTCTTCATGGGAGTGCTCGAAGACTCGTATCTTAAGAGTGTGCCACTAAAGCCTATGTATTTCAAACGCTACATCGATGAAATATTTTTCATTTGGACACACTGTGAAACCGAACTTCTAAACTTTATAGCGAAATTCAATCAGGCACATCCTGCTATAACATTCTCGCATATTTACTCATCCTTGTCTGTACACTTCCTCGACGTCACGATTACCATTTCCCATGGACGCGTAATTACGAAGCTCTTTAAAAAGCCAACTGATAATCACCAATTTCTTCATTTTGAAAGCAGTCATGTGCGCCATTGGAAGACTGAGATCCCATATAGCCAGGCACAGTGCTTCAGGCGCATATGCTCTGAAGATCAAGATTTTAATTCTTGTTGCCAGGAGCTCAAGAAGAAGCTTCTTAAGCAAAAATATCCGGAAAAAAATATTGACGATGCGATACACCGCGCCACAGGACGCGATCGGACGGATAGTTTAAAGGTAGCAAAAAAGGCAACGAGTCGCATTCAGCCAATTTGGTACTAACACATCCAGCGTCCATCCCCAAGGTTAAAGGTATACTGCGTAAACATTACAACATCCTAACCCAAAGCGACAGACTAAAATCGGTCTTTCTTGAGCCCCCCTGGGGTCGTGTATAGACGCTCGAAAAACATAGGTGACATCCTTACGTCATCTAAAATTGCCATCGCTGCAACAAACCAAGCCGCTGCAACAAACCACGCTGTAAAGTCTGTCCTCATGTAACACCTTCATTAACTGCCACCAGCACATCTAACAAATTCAAATTCACAATTAAAGGTAGCTTCAATTGTGATTCATCGAACGTAGTGTACTTGGCTGAGGGTGGCACTTGCCACACGCAATACATAGCCCAGACTGAAACACCATTCAGAATCCGTTTTAACAATCACAGATCGCATGCTAAAACCCAACCGAACCTTCCATTATCAAAACATGTAAACATGCCCGGTCACTAATTTAGCAACCTCAAAGTGACGATACGAGTATCAGGATTCCGTACCAGCCATGACCGTGAACTTCGCGAATCGTATCTCATTCATAAATTTAACACTGTTTCCTCTGGAATCAACGAAAGTAAAGGAAAACTGACCTGTCCTACGCTAGATTAAGAGCGATGATGCACTGGTTGCGCAGTGTATCGCCTGAATCACGCCTTCTAGGTTTGTCTCTTTTTTTAGCGTTTTTTCTTTTTTTTTTTGGTGCCAACTTATCTTCAATAAATTTACAATGGCTTCAATCGTACGCTCATGTATCACTACGATTGTACTTATACTGTCAGGCAATATCATTACAACACTGCGCATGTACATCTTTTAACTACATATAAGCACCGTACCATGTCACAGTACATGCAGGGTAGTCTTGAGCCGTGTCTTGAGTATCTGTGTGTGTTTTCGATTTTTTTTCCTTTTCTTTTCTTTTTTTGTTCTGTTTCTCTATCTTTTCTTTGTTCTTAAAAGCCGTGATACTTTGTGATGTGCATTGTAGTCCTAATCAGTGCAGATGGCGCTGACCTGTTACTGAAAAGTTCTTTTAAAGCCAGGTATGAATTGGTGCTACATTACTCTGACGAAGGCTGGTCCACCAGCCGAAAATGTTCAGTAAAGACGCGTTCATGAAAATTTCGTCGTCCCTTCCTTGCATATATATATATATATATATATATATATATATATATATATATATATATATATATATATATATATATATATATATATATATATATGTGTGTGTGTGTGTGTGTGTGTGTGTGGTCACATTTAGGAAGTGACAAGGAGAAATGTGGCAGAAAAAGAGGAAGACGACGAGCATGAGGTGACGTAGAAGCACGACACCTGAAGAAGAGGAAGACGAAGTGGTAGTTATAAAAACGAAGGTGACGTGGACAGAGGGGCCCGGGGTGTTCCATCATGAGCGCGTGAGCTGGACACGAGCGTCGCCGGCCTGTGTTCCGGGCGCTCCAGCTCTCGTTCTACGGCAACGCACCGTAGACTCCGGCTGGCCAAAGGACCGGAAGGCGAGCACGAGGACCCGCAGCGGTCTGGGAGCGCCATCGGCTTGTGCTCCGAGCGTCCCATCCTACGGCACCGCACCGTAGGCCTCGTCTGGGCCAGATCCTGTCCCTGGGAGACGCGGGCCAGCGCAAGTACCTGCGACGCGCAGGTCACTGAACTTAGAGTCCCCCAACGTCAACGACAACGCCGGCACGCGTTCCTCGCCACGGAAGGACGGCGTCACCGAGTTGGACGCCGACGGCAACGCCAGTGCCCCCCCGCAACGCCTCGCCTCATCATCAATCGGCAAAGGACGCCGTGAGTTGTGCAAGCGATGAACGCTTCGTACTTTTGTTTGTAGTCTGTATAATAGCTTTATTTTGTGCTGGTTATGTAGAGTGTTCCTTTTTCACGTTTATTGTTATTCTAGGGTTAATGTGTGCTTTCCTTTTAGTGGGCAATTAAACATGCGTGTGTTTAACGCTCCCGCCTCGTCCATTCTTTCTCGTCGACCGATGTCCGGAGATCCGTGACAAAAATAAGTGGCGAGCCTGCCAGGATTCCATTTTCTTATTTTTTTTGTTGTTGTGGATCTCACGGATTTCTGTTTGGCGGGGAGGATGGACCTGGTGAAGATTTTAGAGCTGGCAGTACAGCTAGGTTTGTCGGGCGAAGAAGCGATAGCCCTCTATGATCGTGAGGAAAAGAGGCGAAGAGATTAGCGAGCGCGGGCACGCGAGGAGAGGCGCGAAGAGGAGGAACGCGAGATTAGGAGGATTGAACGTGAGAAGGAGTTTCTTTTGTGGAAGCAACGGACTTTGGGTGGAGGTAGTGAGAGGAGCAGAGATAATAGGGGCTCTATAGGGGAGACAAAACCTCCAAGATCGACGGGAGTCTGTCCCAGAGAGTTGATGACTCCTTTTCAAGACAAAAGAGAGGATCTGAATGCATACTCGCACCGGTCTCAGCAGATAGACTTAGGTCAAGGTTGCGAGCACAAACTAAGGTTGGCAAAAACCCCAGACATTAGACCGCACGTAGGAATTCCAGGGATGGATTTACTGCGGGAATCCGGAGGGCCTGATGTGCACAGCTGTGATTCGATAGAAGAAATGGCTAGCGACCATGAGAGTTTTATAAAAGAAAGCAAGCTCGAGATTTGTGCGCAAAATGAGGCGGACACGGATGCGGCATTTAGTTGTTGCAATTCAGTCGGTAATGAGAGATGTGCTGACGGTGTTGATGAGGGAGCTGAGGAAACGGTCGCGGTTTTGAGTGCTATCGCAGGAATCGAGAGCACTTCAGTGAAAGAAACAGATCTTGAAGAGAAAAGCACAGGGCGATTGCAAAAGACTACTAATGGAGAGGGTGAGAACCATTGGATTGGTTGAGACGCAAGGTGTTGTTAAGCCAAAGCAAAGACAAAAACAAACAACCCCGAATGTTAAGCACAGGTTTTCAAATGCTAAGAGAGATGTGCAAATGGTCAGGCGGGGATATGTTGTCAGGAAGCACCCACGAAAGGTCGTGTGGATGAGGCGGTCCGTGATTATTAAGAGCAAGAATAAAGCCAGCGTTTGTACTGAACGTTCGCAAAGGCACGCAGTAAGCAAACACGGGAAAAAGTCGCAAAAGACGCGCAGTGTGAGGCGGAGAAGAAACGGCTGTAATTGGAGGCTTGTTGTCATGTGGTTAAATATTTACATGGAAAAATGTGAACTGTGAGTCCGTACAGTGTGTTGGGTAGGGTTCCCGAAAGTGTGTAAGGACATTGACTAAATAAGTGTTTAATGTGAACAGTTGTGGCGATTGTGTATCGGTGAGGTGCTTTTAGTGCATTCGAGACAATGGTGGCAGTGGATGATGTGTGTTGTGGTGGTCGTGTGTTGGCTGGAGACTAATCGTGGAGAACATCGGATTAGCCCTAGTGTGAAGACATCGGAGGCTTTGAGCAGTTTTCTTCCAGAGAAAACTCTTGAAGAGGGGGGGGCCATTGTCACATTTAGGAAGTGACAAGGAGAAATGTGGCAGAAAAAGAGGAAGACGACGAGCATGAGGTGACGTAGAAGCACGACACCTGAAGAAGAGAAAGACGAAGTGGTAGTTATAAAAACGAAGGTGACGTGGACAGAGGGGCCCGGGGTGTTCCATCGTGAGCGCGTGAGCTGGACACGAGCGTCGCCGGCCTGTGTTCCGGGCGCTCCAGCTCTCGTTCTACGGCAACGCACCGTAGACTCCGGCTGGCCAAAGGACCGGAAGGCGAGCACGAGGACCCGCAGCGGCCTGGGAGCGCCATCGGCTTGTGCTCCGAGCGTCCCATCCTACGGCACCGCACCGTAGGCCTCGTCTGGGCCAGATCCTGTCCCTGGGAGACGCGGGCCAGCGCAAGTACCTGCGACGCGCAGGTCACTGAACTTAGAGTCCGCCAACGTCAACGACAACGCCGGCACGCGTTCCTCGCCACGGAAGGACGGCGTCACCGAGTTGGACGCCGACGGCAACGCCAGTGCCCCCCCGCAACGCCTCGCCTCATCATCAATCGGCAAAGGACGCCGTGAGTTGTGCAAGCGATGAACGCTTCGTACTTTTGTTTGTAGTCTGTATAATAGCTTTATTTTGTGCTGGTTATGTAGAGTGTTCCTTTTTCACGTTTATTGTTATTCTAGGGTTAATGTGTGCTTTCCTTTTAGTGGGCAATTAAACATGCGTGTGTTTAACGCTCCCTCCTCGTCCATTCTTTCTCGTCGACCGATGTCCGGAGATCCGTGACAGTGTGTGTGTGTGAACGCCACATTAGGCATATGCCGATTTGCTGGAACGGTCGGTGAGGTGGTTCGATCGGCTGAAGAAAGCCTGCTGCCCTTGTTGGCGGTGTCCTGCGTCACCGACAATCTCGTTATCGTAAATGCGGCGAAAGCGGCTCTGGCTGCGGTAATGTTATTGAAGCAACATGTTAAACCAGATACAGCTGTTCATTGTATTTTGGCTAATTTTATTATCCAGTTTTCTGCCCCCTGGCCGTAGTTAGCTATATTATAGTTAGTATTGGAGGTTTTTCGCTAGTATTACGATTTTCATGCTGCCAACCTTTGCGAGTCGGGCCTTTTAGCAGCGTTGATTGGGATGAAGATCGGAAACCGACGTGCTTCTATGAAAGAACTATCTCCAGCTTCGGCACAATACGTGTAGTCATAGGCGTGCGCGGATTCCCCGTCAAGGGGGGGCCAAGGTTCTACGCAGCGCCCCCCCC
The DNA here is from genome assembly GCA_030522465.1 of Rhipicephalus appendiculatus. Taxonomy (NCBI): domain Eukaryota; kingdom Metazoa; phylum Arthropoda; class Arachnida; order Ixodida; family Ixodidae; genus Rhipicephalus; species Rhipicephalus appendiculatus. The sequence continues at coordinate 87,011 of JALIZH010003692.1, forward strand.
CCCCACCTATTAAGTCAATGTATGGGGTACACTTTGCGCCTCCCGTTCTTAGGCGACTAGAGGGTGTGCGCACGCCTGCGCGTGTAGTTCATGCCACACATCGCTTAGTTTGAATTTAATGTCATTAATTTATTGTAATGCCCTTGGGCCCTTGCAATGCAGCTGCGACTTTTGAAAGGATGATGGACAGTATTCTCAAGGGACTTAAAAGACGCACCTGCCTTTGCTAGTTGGACGACATAGTTGTCCTGTCTGCCATTTTGAGACTCATCTATCCCACCTTGAACAAGTTCTCCAGTGCCTTACGACTGCCGGATTGCAATTAAACATAAAGAAATGCCATTTCGGCGCCCGCAAACTAACGATTCTCGGGCGCGTCGTCTGAAAAGAAGGAGTATCACGAGACCCTGCTAAACTGCGTGCCATTGCCGAGTACCCACCAGCCTACTACCCTAAAGGAGCTCCGTAGCTTCGTAGGCTTGTGCTCTTATTTTCGGCATGGCATCCCTAATTTCGCCTCTATACAAAGCTCCTTTCCGGCAGCGCTGATCTCTCGGCCTAGAATTCAAATTGCGACGACTCACTTACGACGCTGCGCCGGCTCCTCAAATCTTTGCCAGTACTCCGCCACCTCGATCCCAATGCGCCTACTGAAATTCACAGGGATGCTAGTGTGTCGGTCTCGGTGCCATTCTCGCTCAACGCAAGGATGGCTGCGAATAGTACGTCGTCGCGTATGCCAGCCGTACCCTAACGAAAGCACAGTCAAGCTATTACGTAGCGGAAAAGGAATGCTTGGCCATTATTTGGGCTATAGGTAAATTTCGTACTTATCTTTACGGGTGCCAGTTTGATGCTGCCACCGACGACCAGCCTTATGCTGGCTATCGTCAATGAAGACATTACTGGCCGCCTCGCTCGTTGGGCTTTACGCCTTCAAGAATACGACATGTTGTTTATCGCTCGGAACGCAGACGTTCATACACCGATGCCCTATCCCATTCTCCGCTACCTGCTGACCCTGTCTGCTTACGAACTGCCACCTGTGATAAGTCATCTTTGAGCATCACTGACATGCCGTCTCAGCAGCGCGAGGATCCGTGGATTGCTTCTGTGCTCGACGTCCTTTCTCGTCGTTCGCGAGAATCCACCTCACGCTCCCTCTGTTGTCAAGCAAAACATTTTGCTGTCTGTGAAAGCTTGCTGTATTGTCGATATCACCTGACGGATGGCGGTAGGTGGCTGCTTGTCATCTCCCGTAATTTGCGCTCAGACATACGCGCTGCCTTCCACGATGACTCCTAGTGTGGCCACGCTGGAGTATTCAAGACTTACTCCCGCCTTCGTCTAAGGTACTACTGGCGCGGCATGTATGGGCGCGTTCGCCAGTACGTTCGGTGATGTGCCGCGTGTCAACGACGCAAGACCCCTCCTCACAGCACCACTGGCCCTTTGACCTTTACCCTGCCCCGCGAGACCGCTCGACCACGCCGGAATTGATCTTTACGGTCCTCTACCAAACACTCTTCAAGACAACGGGTGAATCATTGTCGCCATAGATCATCTCACATGCTACGCCGAAACCTCTGGGCTGCCAGCTACCACAGCGAAAGACGTTGCTTGCTTCCTTCTTCAGCACGTCATTTTGAGACACGGGGCATCCCCGTGAATTACCGAGTGACCGCGGCCCCGTGTGTTTCTCTCGAACGCCGTCGATGCACTGCTCAAGGAATGTCGCATTGTCCATCGGGAAACCTTGGCATACTATCCTCAAACAAATGACATGACGGAAAGCTTTAATCGTGTCCGAGCAGATATCGTTGCCGTGTACGCGTCTGACGATCACACTAATTCGTAGCCGGTGCTCCCTTTCGTCACGTACGCTTAAAACTGCTCCACAAACGACCACTGGCTTCTCACCTTTCTCCCGTCTATATGGACGAGAACCCAAATGCTCCATGGATACCATTCTGCCCTACGGATCCGATGATTCCGAAGCAACGCCAGTTTCCGAAGCAGCTACTTATGGTGTAGAGTGTCGTCAGCTCGCTCACTCCTTAACCGCGCAAGACCGAAGGCGCCAAAAAAACTCACCACGATGCATTTGCATCTAGTCCCCATTATTCTTTGGGAATGCTCGTATGGCTCTCGGCCAAGTCCACCACTGCCGGATTTCTCCCAAAGCTTTCGTCGAAATAGCATGGTTCATATCGTATATTCCAACAAACACCTCCCGTCAATTATGACATTGAGCCGATCGACCCCCCCCTTCCGACCACCGCTGCCGAGGGCGTGAAACAGTTCACGTATCACGGCTAAAACCGTGCTACGGCCCTCCTGTCGTGTCAATTCCTTGAGTCGCCAGGTTGGCTCCTTTCTGCGCGGGGAGTAATTGCACCGGAGCACAGCGGTGCCAGCTCTGTCCCAGCGTGAAGGAAGACGTTGACGTTCCCGTGGTTCGTGCTTGACAAATATCATAGTTACAGATGCCTCAAAATCCGAAGAAAATCTCGCACTGGTTTTTTGTCTGAGACCTTCAATTCGTCATTCTCGTTAAGACTTCCTGATTTCTTATCAGTATTTTCGGCGGCATTTCTAGTGGTGATAATGGCTTTAAGAAAGCTCAGCCCATCAATATAATGTGTGGCCTTAATTATACTCATTATCTTTGTGCTCCCTACTCACAGGTAATAGTGATTCTGAATTATCACGTACTTTTCATTTTCTATTTCCCACTTATGTAACTTTATTCAGATTAGTCTGCCTGCCGGGCCCAGAAAGGGATAAAAATGAATGAAATGGCGGACACTCTGGCGAAAGCTGCTCTCAGTGGTATGATGCATTTAATTATTCCCCCCATCAGCACTCATAATTCGTGACATATTTAGAAGGCGTGCCATAATTCAAGACTCTGGTAAAATAGTATTCACTCATCTAAAGGAATATCGCCACCTCTTGTTCCCTTGGCGTAGGAATTCCTGTTCAACACGAAAAGAGAAAGTTATTTTTACAAAACTACGCCGTCGCGTTCCAAAAAATTAAACTTCTATATGCGTAGAGCTGGTCTGGCTCCTTCCCCTCTTTTGCTCATTTTGTAACAAGAACGAAACAACCCGGCATTATATTTTATCATAGAACCGCTTCAATTTACTGAGGAAAAACATTGTCGAATTGATTTTTAATCAAATTAGGTTGGATTTCATTGTGTCTAATGTTCTCTCCTTGAGAGCATCCTCATTAGCTGACTGTCACCGGGATATCTCTTCTTCCCCTGTAGAAACATTTTAGGGGCGAAGCTCCTTAGGGTGTGGGTCTGTCCCTCCTCTGTAGTAGTAGTTGTAGTAGGTAGGTAGGTAGGTAGCCACGTATAGTGGAATGTACCCACTCCACGTGATAAAGATGACGATGACGCAGTATAGTGGAATGTACCCACTACACGTGATAGCGATGACGATGACTCAGCTAGAAAGCTGTGAGTTCATTCGTCCGCCCGTTCAGCGATAAAGATGACGATGACGCAGTATAGTGGAATGTACCCACTACACGTGATAACGATGAAGTATAAGCGCATTCCGAATAGTGGAATGTACCCACTACGTGATAACGATGACGATGACACTGATGATCATGAAGTATAAGCGCGTTCCAGACCACACATTCTGTTTCTGCCATGGATGAAAAGCGATTGAGCTTCGCCCACTCATCATCATTCACTTCGTGGATATGGCGTGATTTTTTTAATTGAATCAGGGCAGTTTTGTTCTCAAACCTCTCAGGTGGCATGTTTAATTTATTTTAACTATTCTGTAATTCTTTATTCATACAATTCATATGCGATCACTTCTATCTATAAATTATTCGTTTCTTGGCCAATCCCCCCATGTGGGCGTGAGCTATAATTATAGGCCATCATCATCATTATCATCATCGTCATCATCATCGTGCTTCCAGGCTCTCTGCCTGAACCAGCTTGTTTAACTGACGCTTTGTCAAAAATAATAAAAAGTGTTCGTAGGAACACACTTGTTGCAGTAGGTACGTCAGACAAAATTTCTTCGATGGGTATCAATTGGTGCAGGCAAACCACGAAGAATTTGTGAACTTGTCTTTGTCCAGAGTGCGTAATCATGGCTTGTCAAAAATAGTCGGTAATCTATTAAAACACCGACAGCTATATCTCGCATGAGTGAGGCAGCGCCGTTCAGACAATAGCGAAATTTTATAAGACTTATTGTCGTGTAAATGCCAGCAGCACCCACAGAGCTATTGTGAGGGGCAGGTGCCACTGCTCTGATCTGTTCAGGTGCCACTGATCTGTCGTGTTACGAGCCGCATTCTCGCAAGCAGTTGCAAGCACTCGTGAACAGTCTTGCTGCAAGCACTTGTGAACGTGTCGTCTCATGTCCTAAAATAGAAAGTTGTCCTTGTGCGTGCTGACAAGAAGTATTCAACTTACGCGCCCGTGTGCGTATATGAACAATGTACAATAAAGACGCAACTTCCGTGTCATTTGCTCACACATACGTTTATCGCTATTTTGCCATCAGTACTTTCTCTTTTTGCACTTTACTGTAGCTGAATAGGTGTACAGGTACAATTCTGGTAATGTTGGAGTAATATATTGTCTATAATCTTACTCATGCATAAAAAAGGCGTATAAAGGCTTCTGCTTTGGCTACAAAAATCCATTTTTTACCTTTGACTTTTAGGTAATCTTGGGGGGGAGGCCGGAAAGAATTCTTCAGTAATACAACGTGTGATGAATATGGCCATAGGGGTGCGAGAACTGATAAAGTGAACCTTATTGACGTTTGGAAATCGATGAAAGAGAATTTGAATGCTACGTACAGTTATGTTACGAACAAAAGCGAACTTGAAGCTGTTAATGAAAACACGACGGACTATTTATTAGGTGCGTATGTTTTTGCTGAGGGACTTTCAGTAAGTACACCTTACAGTAAACTGCATGGCAGTGTAATTTTTTAGTCATGTTCGAATGTTATCATTGCGAACATGACGACGTACCATCTGATATCCGCATAGAAATTAGTAATTGATGCATCATTAGAATTAACGTGTACAGGCGCTCTCAGAATAATTCGGAACGCCGGACACGCAGCCGCTCGCCTGCGGAGCGTGCCCGCAGAAAAGTAGTACGATGGTCTGCGCGTGCGCGGTCTCCATAGAAAGCAAGCGTTGCTCCCTAGTGCGCGTAGATTTGCGTTGCGTTGCTACAAAACGGTAGCCCTAGGTGCGTGCCCCTTGGCGCTTTGATAAGGGGGGCTGGGTGGTTGATGTCTGTGACAGGCTGTGTGCGCGCATGCATCGCGTAGTAGTATGCGTGTTCATATGCTTTGGTGTTTTCTTTTGTTGTTCACGTTGGGCCGTATTCATCATTTCATCAGAATATTTACGGGAGTTGACTGACTAGCGCTGGGAAAGAGCGGCGTTTTCGTCTTATGCAACCATGAGCACATCGGCGAAACACAGTCACGTTTCGATTCTTTGTTTTGTATGGAAAAATAAACCGAGTTATTCTTCCTGTTATAAATATATATCTACTATGATGCTATTTATTTTGCATTTAGTTTAGACATACTATCACTGACTAGCGTTGTATGCTACCTCTGAGCAAAAGACAATGAATGTCTGTGGCAACAAACGAAGATACACGGTCGAAATGTAAGAATACTCGTTACCAAGTGCCCACATTCTGTAATGGATTGGTGGACAAATATATGCGAACCGCGAAATCGGATGCGCGAATAAAAAACTCTGGAGTCATGCGAAGCTTAATTATTAGAATACGCACGAAATCAGTCCCTCTGCATGACATTTGCTTTTACAAACATGCCGCCTTATTTCCATTTTGTAAAATGTTTTATTGGCACTATCGCAGACACACCTGTAAGGGGAGTGGTCATGTAACAGTGCAAATTGTCCTCGTATAACCAAGCTAGTAGAAACACGGATCGGGAGATAATTAAAGTAAGAACTAATAGTTCGCAAAACAGACTTACGCGGTTTAAAGAAGGCAGCGATGCCATTGTAGCAATGCCGCCTTAATCGCACGTAGTCTCCGAGAATGGATGCAAATAATCGCGAGAACACGCCGCAAGGAATCGACAAGTTTTCATATTTATTAATTACGGAGCTCGGCATGCTACAGGCCCCTATCCGTCCAGCCCTCGTTGTCGTATCGCTGAAGAGCACCTAGCGCTACCCTTTTGGAGCAAGACAACGCCAATCTAGATGCACCAGGGAGATAAACTTGCTCGCTAGGTAGACCGCGCATGCGCAGACCTTGCCTGTATCCGCCGGTGCGCTCCGCCAGCGAGCGGCTGCGTGTTCGGCGTTCCGAATTATTCTGGGAGCGCCTGTACAAGCGCAATGACAAACTCAGCATTCTTGCTCACCTTAGTAGCCTATTTTTGTGCACACTGTAGGAAATTTTGACCATTTCACCTATCTAACACAATTTATTTGAATGCCGTCACTCTGAGAGACACTGTTTCGATGGGCCATGTATGCTGAAGTCTGTAGCAGAAAATGCATTGCCTAATGTGCAACTAATGGTGAACGTCAAACTAATGGTGGCTGTAAGCTAGGTTTTCCTTTCATTCTATGCTGAATTTAACCTTATGAAAGTTGAATGCTCATCCACCATCAGTGCCAAGAGTTTATTCTTGCATTCTTATGTTTGCGCGCTAAGCTATTCGCACGCCATGCCCAGAAAACATGCTAAATAAGCCATATTGAGGTTTTTAGCGGTATGCACATCCAGGTCACAAGGAGTAAGACTATGTATCACACCTCTTCAAGAAAGCTTGTGATGCAAGGTGTATGCCCATAAGTACTACGGATGTTTCATTACTCCTGGAAATTGTGTATTTCATGCGTAAATGACACTTGTGTATTCTGAAGAATTTCAGAAGAGCGGGTGCGTATTCTGGGAAGATGTGTGTCCACTCTGGAAGGGCTCCAAGCTAATTAGAGTGAGGTCTTACTAAGCCGCCCAGAGAGGTCATACATATACACGCAAACTACAGCCTGTTCTTGTAGCCGCAGTCCATGGAGGGTCTGTGTAAGCTTTGACCCTGCTTCATGAACGTTTTAAAGACGATAGTCTTTCTTGGGATACCTAAACGGAGAAATTTTGGTTTGTTTCTCTGTTTGTCGGCACGTCGCACGATTCAGCTAGCTGGCCAAAGTTTAAGCCCCTGCCTTACGACCTCCAATCTTTACCGAGGAGCATGTGTTCATACGGGTGAGCGTGGGCAATTAAAAATCAAATATTACGCATATCTGAGGCACATCATCAATACGTTACTACTATTCACAGTGTTCCTTTAAAACAAAATCTATAGATACGTAATTATAAAGATCCTAGTGTTTATTACGCGGCGCTGAAAATGTGCCGCTGTGTATAAAACAAGTCTCCGCCCAGTGATTTAACTTCGACGCTGTAGTGCTGCCACCTGGCAGCAGCATAGTTCAACACAAGCCGATGTTCCCCGATAGCGCTGCAGATGGCGTCCTCTTCTGTTTTATCAATGCCAGCCAGATGCGGCTGATTCAACGTAGAAAAGCGCTGTATCAGGCAAGGCAAAACATATATGGCCGCTTGATGAAATACGATACACTCAACAAGACATGATCAGAGAACGCAGAGAAAAGAGCGACGACCAAATTTCAGCGGAGAAGCGCCGGCGTCCGTCTCAAGCGTGCCCGGGAACCGTCCGAAAAACGAGCCCGGCGGCTAGCCCAGGTATTAAATTGTGGTACTCATGCAGTACGGTCGGCACAAGACTATCGTCTTTCGACGACATTTGCAGCGAAGCACGCAGATACGCGGCCAATTTTTTCACTAGGCGCGTTAAAGTGTGGCGGCGCGCTACCTGTTTCTGAAGTATAAAGAGCAGTGGACTGAACGACGTCGAAAGCTTGCTCAGCATTCGGGTGGGTAGCAGCAGCCTCCATTCCTTATGTAGAGCACAACATTGATGATACTTTTTAGGTTATATTTGTCAAGCTATCGTCGTAATCATCTTCCTGTTAGCCCATGAAACGTCAGCTGCAGAATGAATGCCCCTCCCGAGGACCTGAAACCTACTCTGTTCTGCATGTGCTAATACTTTTTAATACCTGCAAATTTTCAACTTCGCCGCTCCCCGTGTCGTCCTTCGCCGCGCCTTCACATCACTTGGTGTCTATTACGTCGATTTCAGTGTTGATCCTTTATCGGTACTTCTCAACACGCGACCTGCCATGGTGATTTTTTTTTCTTTGATTATAAAGTAGGGCATTTTTAAATCGACCGCCTTAATGGCCCTAGTCGAACGAGTTTTGCCGTGTATCTTCGCTTGACCTTGAAGTGAGGAATGGTTGCCACGTGACTAGTCATGCTTCGCCACCGCCACTGCTCCGACCTCGGCTTGAATGTCTATCGTTGCGACGCCAGCCATGGAAGTACACATGACTAACCACGGAACTCACTGCTTTCTCAGCCACGCCAGGCCAGTGGGCCAGCGCTTTAGTTCAGCCGTTGTGCCATGATCGCGCGATGGAATGAGGAAGCGAGGACTCTGGTCTATCTCTGCCGAAGGTGTCTGCGTGGTAACAGAGGAGAAAGCGGCAAGCTACGTGAGACCATCCTGCGGATGTCGCTCCTTTTGCTAATGAGATAAAGCGGAAACGTGAGTACCTAGCGCGCAAAGTGGCAGGCTGAAAACAAGGGAAGAAAGAGAACTTAGGCGCTCTAAACGTCGGGAGAAGTATGCAGAAAGACGATAGCGACGAGCTTTGGGGATGACAATGGACGTCTCGCGTTCGAGTTCGGCGACGGCTTCGGACACTGATATGACAAGACGGTAGTGAGTGCTTGTGCGGAACATTCGACTAGCCATATCGTTCGGTTGGTAAACTGTGCTTCGGCTGCGACGGGTAAACAAGCATAACCAAGTACAACAACCTTTCGCTTGCATAAGCGGGACCTAGCCGAGCTAAGTCACAGCCATTTTATCCTTCTGTAATTATGTACTGTCTTCCTATTTCGTAGTGTTACTCCTGTTATTATTTCCATCACACCCGGTGGGACTCTTAAGTTGTTCTCGAGTATTGCTATTCTCTGTTAGAGGGCAGAAAATAACGCATAATGTAGGAAGGACGAGATTTCTTGCATCGCGCAAAAAGTCACCAAGCTCTTGAAACACATTCTCAAATCACAAAAAGGTGGATAAATAAATCGAACAGCGTTAGAGTAAATTCATGTACCAATACAGAGAGACAGAGAGAAAAATTAAAGAAAAGAAAACACCGGGAGGTTAGCCTGGTTACGAGACTACGAGTTAACGGTTTGCTACCCTGCACAGGGGTGGGGAAATAGGGGTTGAAAAGAGGACAGAGAGAGATAGATAAAATAAAAACGAAAAAAAAAAACAAGCACACATGCTTGTTTTGGGCAAGACGTTCCGATCAGAGCCGTTCTGAGAGACCGGTTCATCGCAGAAAGCACAATAGCGCTTGCACAGCCTTCTTCTGGGACGTTAGATCCGGTCGATGGAGCAGGATTCGTGGTCCCCGAAAGAGTTCGGTCGTCCAATTTATTGAGCCCGTTGCAAAGCGACTGTCTCTGTAAACAGCACTGTGGGCACTCATACGGGAATACGTTTAATAGTTTCACCACTGGCGCAGTGGTCATATGCTGCAGTGTCAGCCATCCCTACGCGGAACGTGTGCGCGTGCGTAAATGCGACACCCAACCATAACCTGCACCAAATGGTAGCGTCACCTCGGCAAGCGTTCTCAAATCATGAAATACAGTTTAGCACTATCCCTCAAGAGGAAGGCATATAACAGCTGCATCTTACTGTTACTTACCTACGCAACAGAAACCAGAAAGGCTTTCAAAGAGGGTTCAACTGAAATTGAGGACGACGCAGCGAGCAATGGAAATGAATTTGATAGGTGTAACTTTAAGAAACAGGAAGAGAGCGGAGCGGTTCAGGGAGCAAACGGGTATTAAGGATATCAAAGTTATAATCAAGAAGGAAAGGACATAGGCCAGACAAGTATCTCGTAGGCAAGATATCCGCTGGTCATTAAGGGTGAATGAATGGATTCCAAGAGAAGGCAAACGAGATAAGCGGAGACAAAAATTTAGGTGGGAAAATGAGATTAAGAACTTTGTGGGTACAACGTGGTAGCAGAAATCACAGGACGGGGTTGATTGGCGGAAACATGGGAGAGGCCTTTGCCCTGTAGTGAGCGTAGTCAGGCTGATGATGACCTCACTGGAGTCCTGGAAGCATCGAAGTCTAGGAGTTGGATCCAGGGAATACAGATGTGCGTGCTTGAAGTGCGGCTCATTTCATCGCGACGTGGTGCATTGGCGAGCAAGCACGCGGAGTTTCCACGCAGCGTCAGTCCTAGAGAGCGGTATTAATATTTCACTTTCGCTTGATCGGCCCGTTCATTGTCGATAATCCCACAGTGACTTGGAAGCCATTGAGAAGTTATTGCGTGTCCTTTCTCAATTAAATGGTGCGTCTCTTCTGCAATCTCAAATAACAGTAGCTCGTGTGGGCCGTGGCGTAAAGTTGACAGAAGGAATTGCAGTGCCGCCTTTGAGTCACTTCATCAGTAATGAAATGTATTGCGACAAAAAGCGCTGCAAGCTCTGCTGCTGTCGATGTCGTAAGGTGAGAGGTCTTCAATTTGGTAGTTGTGGCTTTCATGGGTATTACGGCAGCTGTGGTGGAGCTGTTCGGCCTAACACAGCCGTCGGTGTATACGTGCATTCATCCTCGGTACTTCTCATATAGCAGGAGCAAAGCGAGCTTGTTGAGAGCCGGTGACCACATATCTACTTTTTTACGGAAGCCAGGTATGGCCACGCTCATGCTAGGCTAAGTCAGGCACCACGGAGAAATCGAACGCCTCGTGGCGGGCTTGAAGCATGTTGGCAAATATTCGCGATACGCGGCTACCGTTTAGCAAAAGGGAGTGCGTGGTCTGTCTGCTGGTAAAGAGGCTAGGTGGTCACGGGTAGTCTGAGCAAGATGTATTATGTGTGTCCTGATTCTTTCAAGTATCAAATCCACCGTCTAAGCTATAGAAGTGCTATAGAAACCACCGTCTATGCGCTAAGAGGCAAGCCTAGGCAAATTTGTAGCCCTTGGGCCTGAACACTGTAATATTCGGACGCTTGTTCTGCTTGCGGTGCACAATGCGGGCGAGCTGTTCCGTAGGAAACCGAGGAAAAGTACCCTGCACAGCTTTAGCATAGCACCTGCTGATATTCCCCAAGTCTTCCCTGCAAAGAACTTCAGTAGGTGACAGATGCCGATCAACCGCTTTCTTACGTACGTTACGTCATGGCTCCATGAGAGATCCCTGTCATTTATGATACCCAGAAACTTTTATGATCGAATATACGGTTTAGTTTAGCCCTTGGAGATTACAGCATTACTATTCATAAGCTTGTGCGTAAAAGCCAAGAGGGTGCATTTCTCGGAAGAAATGTCCAAGCCTCCATTACGGAGGTACCGGGCAGCTTTGAATTCTCGCTCGCAAATGCAGGCGTGTTACGGTGGACATCCAAACGCACATATAGTCCGCGTACATTGATAGCCTAACTGTGCTTGGTAGCAGCTCAATGAGGGCAACTAGCGTAAGATTGAACAACACAGGTCTGAGTACGCCGCCATGGGGCATGCCACGGTAGCTGTGATGTGGAGAGGTTTGGCCGTCCTCGGTGTTCACAAAAATGGATCCACCTACCTCTTGCCTACATCCTATCTTTTCGAGAGCAGTCAGGGTTGCTTGATGTGTAACATTGTCGTATGCTCCTTTGGCGTCGAGGAACAAAGAAGTGCGCCTACGTTTATGGTCTTTCTGATGATGATGATGTGTGGTGTTTTGTGACGCAAGGGCCATATGATGGCCAAAGAGCACCAGGTCATTGGCCAATAGATGTGAACAATGATAATTTTTATCATGGTCTTTCATGGTTTATGGTTTTTCATGGTTTATGGTCTTGCTCGTGTTGAACGAAGTTGACCAGGTCAACGACGTTATCGATCGATGATGGACCACGTCTAAATCCTGTCAGAGAATCTGGGTAGGTATTGTTGCCCTCCAAGTCAGGCGTCCGAGGCTCATCCTATCCATAATTTTGCCTACACAACTGGCTAATGCGATCGGGCGGTAGAATGAGGTTTCAATAGTCACTTGCCAAGCTTCAATAGTGGGACCAGGCGACTGGTCTTCCAGCTTATCGGGAGAGTGGCATCTCTCCAAGATTTGTTATTCAGCTCCAGGAGGAAAATTTTCACGTGCTTACCCGATGACACAGGGTTCTGTAAGAGATTCCGTCGGGTCCTGGTGCCGACGTGTGTCCACACAACGCTAGTGCCGCCTTGAATTCATGGATGAAAAATGGCCTATCTATAACTCTACTCAAATTTTATTGATTTAGAAGAGCACGTGGAGTACGCGAAGTGTCATGTATCGTGCTCTTGAATCTCTCTACCAAGACAAGTGACATATTCGCTTGACACGGACTGTTCCTCCATGAAATATTTAAATTTTGTCCAGTCCACTCTTTGAATGCTATCATACACCTCGAAAGGGGATAAACCTTCAATCTTGACATATGTGGGAATGTGGTCACTCCCGTGCGTTTCTATGCCCGGCAAACACCCAGCGCACTTGACCAGGATTCATGAGACAAACGCCAAGTCAAACCCCCCCTGGTCCGCATTCGATCACCAGTGACAGCCGAAACACTTGCGTGCACGTGGGGTGCGTCCGTTGTCTACGCATACACTTCAAACGAAGAGTGCGGGTATCTTAGAAAGCTTACCCATCAATTCCTGGCAGGTTGCCAGCACTAGACTCACAGTGTCGAATACTTGGAGTGCAATTCAGGCTGACGTTAAATAAGGGTCGCAGAAGCGCTATCACTTGCTCATGTATAGACGCTTTCAGTGTTACGAACAGACGGCGCACGCGCTGATTGGTTGAACCCAGCAAACTTCCGGCCGAGCGACTTCCGCCCGTTGGAACGTTGCGTTTCTAGTGTGTGCTGCATGCCTCGGTGCCTCGGTCGTCGTAATTCTTACGTTAACGTATTTTTAGGGTCGAAGCTCCTTGGAACATGGGCTAGTCCCGCGTCGTGGTCGTCGCAGCCACCTCTAGTTCGTGCAACCACAACCCACATTCACCCACATGCAACCCACAACCCACATGCAACCCACATGCGACCACTTGCAACCCACAACCATACGAGGAACCTGCAACGATCTCGTCTTTGCAAACTTCCCACTACAACCCATCCGACAATCCCTATCCCTCCACTTCGCCGACCATAAAGCCGTTATAATGAAGGGGGGACCGGAAGCCACGTCTAGCTACCATTTACGAATAAATAAAATTTCTTCTATATATACACACAGCGTTTGTCACGTCTTTGATGATGAACCCCCGGTATTTCGCCCACTCATCCTCATTCACTCCGTGGATATGCTGTGATTTTTATTTCTTCGCTCTCTGGAAGCGGTTTTCAATGTACAGTGAGTACTTCAAGCTACTCGACGCCGAAGCTCGCCAACGGTATCGGCAGAAGCTCATGTTCGAGGGCCAAGGGCTGCCCGATCCACTAGACGCTGATGTGGTGCGTTTCAGCTTCTCGTCGGGCTGTAAGAGCATTCCACCAGTGTCCGCAGCGGATATTTTCCTTTATCTGGTTGAGAGTGTATGCTTCTATACCAAAGAACAATTTAAGAACTTCAAGCTAAGTGAGGCATACAATTCGTACGCGCCAGTGGCACTTTAAGCTTTTCTAGCGTGGAAATTTGGTTTTTGGCGGCTTCCAACTCTAGCTCTAAACATCTGACACGCTTTTTGTTTTTTTTTCGTTCACCAGGATTTGCACTGAAATATCTTGTATTGAAAGAATGGTCTCTGTTGAAGCATCGCATACTGCTTCAACGTCCACTGCCCCATCGCTGCTGTCAGAACCTGCATTGTCGCTTGTCTAAGAACCAGCTGATGCAACGGCATCCACTTGAGCATCACATCTCTTGTTAGTGCGCTAGAAACACTCAAGCTTCTGCTGCAAGTTTCCATGAGTACGGTATGGGAACAATGTTAGAATGTAGTCTGGGTGACTTGGATCGGATGATGGTTTACCTGCAGAGCACATTGACAGAGAATAAAAAAAAACTGCTGAAACAATCACAAAGAAATCGGAAGTTAGTCACAGTAGAAAGAGATCTGCCTGTTTTATTGCGATAGCAATTATATGGACACTCTCGGCTGGTTTTCGCCGTCGGCGTCGCCACCGCCGTTGGCCGCCGCCGTCATTTGCCGTATATGTATATATATAACCGGCCCCGCCAGTCGTTCGTGAGCGTGAAAAGACGCGAGGGGGGGGGGTCCCTCGAGGGACCTTCGATTTTACGAGCGCGGGCGCGCGCGTTACCTCCCCTTCTCGGCGGACGACAGCGGGGGGCGACCTTCGATTTTACGAGCGCGGGCGCGCGCGTTATCTCCCCTTCTCGGCGGCCGACAGCGGGGGGGCCGGTGTACCCTTCTACGTGCTGCGCTCTCAATGCGAAGAGAATGTGGTGAGCAGTGTTTCCCTGGAGCGGTCGCATGCTCTTAAACCAGCGCTTTCTAGAGTTGCATGAGATCGGATCCAAAAAGAGTTAGCTGCCAGCCTCACTTCGTATATCATTACAATTTTTTGCTATCGCATTCATTGCTTCACCCTTGCGGTGAAACTGTGACTTTTTTTTTCTTCTCCAACGTCTGCGTTTGCTATGCTGGAGACTGCAGCTTGCAGTGTTTCCAGATCAGTCGGCTGACTTCCTGAAGGTGACGTTGTCCACCGTGAAGACTTTCGACGGCGACGTCATGTTCGCCAAACTTTGTCAGTGGCTTCTTTGTGGTTTGGGCTGTCTCGAACCATTTGCTTAATCATAGAAACCTCTTTTTTATGCGTGGACAGTCTTTGGAAGAAGCACGGTGAGCACCTTGACAGATAGAACACTTCAGTATGGCAGCACTACTTTTGTCTTCCGAGTGCGGTTCTGCGCATCGGGGGGTACACTCCAGAGTTCCTGCAAACACCCTTCACGTGGCCTATCTTGTCGGAGTTGATGCATCGCACAGGTCTTGCAATAAATGGTCGGACCTGGTGACGACGAAGGTGGCCAACCTTCACATAGGAGGGGACATGGTCACCTTTGAACGTTATTCTCATGCAACGTGAGTTACGAAGGCGGACGACGTACACAATGACCTCATCTTCACTCGCTGGTTTTATGAGCACAACAAGCTCTGCGTTTGAGATTTCAGTGTCAATGTTGTAAACTACTCCAGCTGCGGTCGCACCATGGAATGGTATGATGAACCTGACTGTGATGTTTTCACGTTACTTGCTGCAGCGTGCTCAGCGCACTCGAGTTCATTACATCAATTGCCGGGATGTTTGTTTTTGTACTTATGCCCACATATTTCACCTCGTTCGGCACAGTGTTTCCAAAACTCAATGATTGTCTGTTCAGCACTCGTAGACGGTCGGTAGTGTTGTGACTTCCTTTTCTTCATCCCTCGCAGCAGAGACAAATCATCATCAATGAAGCTCCTCACGAGCTGACGCGTGGCCTTGCGGCAGCGCCGGCTCGCGCTCTTTCTTTTTCCTTTTTTTTTATCAGTTCCATTAAAGCTTTTCATCTTGCAAGACGTGTTCTTTGCTCGATGTTAACCGCGCCGCAGTTGGAAGGCTCAGAGGTCCAACACATGGTGCCGAAACCCGGAACCTTTAGACGCCGCCAACGTCATCGACGTTAGGAGCCGTGACACCTCGGAAGACACGGCGCCTGCGATCTTGGCAAGACCCCGACTGCGGGCGGCAGAATGGAACGACACCTTAGACGACGACGCAGCCTGCGGTCCTAACTGGATGTCCTGTTATCCGATGCGGAAGGCTACTTGCGAGGAAATCAAGAGGTCACGACAGCTGCAGTAAGTGTACTCCTCGATCGAATAAGCTCATTTTATGGCCAGATAGAGAAAGTGGATGAGGCGATTTTTGAAGAGACGCCAGACGACCTGTTAGACAGCGAGACGTTAGACGCTGGAAAATACCGTGACAAGGTTGTCACTCTGACAGCGAACCTACGGGTCAAGCTGAATGAATGTCTGTCGTCTCCAACCCCACGCCCTACGAACGTCCACCCGTTACCGACTGGCAAAAGCAAGCTTCCCCAACTAGAACTCCTAAAATTTGGTGGGAACCGCAGATTATGGCCGCGATTTTGGACGCAGTTTACATCAGCAGTCCACAACACCAACGAGCTAAGCACAGCTGACAAGTTCAACTACTTGAGCAGTTTGGTTACCGGAGCGGCCGCCTCGGCCATATCGGGATTGCAAGCTACCGAAGAGTGCTGTAAAGACGCCATTGAAATTTTAAAGAAGCGTTTCGGAGATGAACAGATCATCGTGCAAGACCATCTGCAAGGTTTGCTGGATCTAAAGCCGGTGTCGTTGTCAGCAGACGTCCGTCAGCTGAGGCAACTTTACGACAAGGTACAGGTTCATATTCGAAGCCTCAAGGCGCTTGGCACGAACTCGACAACTTATTGCACCATGCTTCGGGAAATCCTGCTAAGAGTTCTACCGATGGACATGGTACTGCGGTTCCACGAGGTGCGCAAGGCATCATCATCAGCTGCAGCTTCCTCGAATCCACAATGCGATTCAGCCCGTACAGCGGTTCCACAAGATAACGATCTTCAAATGCTTCGGGAATTCTTCGACCTCCAACTCACTTGTCGGGAAGCTGTTGCTGAACAAGAGATACAGAAAACTCGTCGCGCGCCAGAGAAAGGAGGGCTAAAACCTAGTCATCCACGTGACGTATCTACGACAGCTGCTCTACAAAGCTCAACTAGTAGTCCACAACAGTGCCTCTTTTGCCGTTCTGAAAAGCATTCTGCCAAAATCTGCGATAAGAAGGATATCAGCCTCTCGACCAAAAAGGAGATGCTCACCAAAGCTGGACGATGTTTTCGTTGCCTAAAGCAGGGCCACATGGAGAAACATTGCAGAAGCCGGTTAAAATGTGGCAAGTGCACTAGAAGGCACGCAACATCAGTTTGCGCATCAGACGAAATCAAGAACGACAAGGACAAAGTGATATCCGCATCGATCAATCTAGTCTCCAAGCAGGCAAGGTCAGTCGTAATGCTGCAGACTCTGACGGCCACCATATCAGGCGCCAAGTCATCCGGTCGCTACCGAGTCCTTTTCGATGGCGGAAGTCAGCGGAGCTTCATTACGGCCAAAGCTTATGGAAGACTTGGTTTCGAACTGTTAGAAGAGGAAACGTTGACCGTAGGCGTGTTCGGCGGTGAACACACCCGGAAAACCATGAAGAAGGTGCGCGTATCGATTTTCCCTGCGAATAAGAAATGCCCAATTTCAATCGATGCACTGGTGGTGGACAGGATATGCACTGAATGCCTTCCGGTACCAGAAGAAGACGATTTAAGAGAAATGAACAAAATGCACTTGGATACGCAAGCTCCCTCTCTCTCCAAGGAGTAGAAGACAAACAGATTGCGATCCTCATTGGATGAGACTATTACTGGGCTTTAGTAACTGGTACCATGAAGCCCGTGTACGAAAAGCTGAAAGCTGTCGAGACGAGACTAGGGTGGACTGTGCAAGGCCCATTGTCTGTTGCTGCCGACGTAATCCAGAGTGCCAGTGTTGCAGTCCTCCGAGCAACGGTCACAGAACAAGAGATATCCAAACTTTTGACTCGTTTCTGGGATCTAGAAGGTGTCGGTATCAAGGCCGAATACGAAGGAGCGACGGTTGCCGATGCAGTGCTGGTAAAATTTGAGAACAACATCAAGAAGAAAGAAAATCGATATGAAGTCGCGCTACCTTGGAAAGAAAGGGTTGACCTGAGCGATAACTACGCAGTTGCAACCAAACGTCTGCATAGTTTGATGAAGAAGCTCAACAAGGACAGGGAGCTCCTAAAGCGATATGATGCGACTATTCGAATGTACCTCGATGAAGGTTCTGCGGAAAAAGTGCCGCCAAAGGGAGAGCAGCCGCTTGGACCACTATATTACATGCCACATCGAGCTGTAATACGTGAGGACCGATCTGCTACGAAGGTACGCATCGTATTTGACGCTTCGTCTCACGAATCCGGTTTGAAGTCCTTGAATGATAATCTGGAAGCTGGCCGAATTCTCAATCCCGACGTAGTGACGCTACTGCTTCGTTTCCGACGCTACAAGATAGCGATGAATGCCGATGTTGAGAAGGCGTTTCTACAAATTGGCCTGCGAGAACCAGACAGAGATGCGCTTCGCTTTTTGTGGTTCAAGACTTCATCCCAAGTCGACAGCCAATTACCTGAAGTGGATGTTTGGAGAATGACTAGTACCCTTTGGAGCTACTTCAAGTCCTTTCCTACTGACTGCTACCTTGAAGCACCACTTCAGGTCCGAAGAAAATCGCTACCCTGCGACAGCCCGGCTATTGCAAGACTCCATAGACATGGACGATCTTCTCATTGGCGCGGACACCACTGAAGAAGCTATTCAAATGCACAAAGAGATAATTGAGATCTTCAGAGAAGCTTCCATGAACATTCGTAAATGGGCCAGCAACGACCCTGTTGTATCTTCCGCCTTCGAACAAGGGATCCCTTCTCCTGAAAAGTCACTTTGCTCACCTTCAGGAGCTCTGAAAGTCCTGGGACTTTATTGGAACAAGCAGACGGATACCTTTTCGTTTAAGCCCCAGGATATCCGACAGTTTATAGAAGAGCATCGAGTTACCAAACGCTTTGTGCTCCAAGCTGTTGCAAGGATCTACGACCCCTTGGGGTTTCTGTTACCTTTTCTAGTGAGGGCGAAGATCTTCTTACAAGATCTATGGAGGGAAAACCTCGACTGGGATGCGACCATGCCACCCAATTTGACATCTGTCTGGATTAAATGGAGCAAGAAGGTAGCCATGCTGCATGACATCAGTATTCCAAGGTTTTTAGCAGCCGGCAGCGAAGGCCCTTACCAAGATGCAGAACTGCACATCTTTTCTGACGCAAGTGAGTCGGCTTACGGGGCTGCAGCCTACCTTCGTACGGTCGATACAAGTGATACCATCCGCACTATCTTGTTAATGGCAAAGACCAGAGTTGCGCCGTTAAAGACGGTCACCCTGGCGAGGCTGGAATTGATGTCGGCCTTGCTCGCAGCCCGCCTGTACGCCTACATCATCAAGAACTGCGACCTGGGCATTGGTGAAGCAACATTTTGGTCCGATTCTCAGATGACGCTTTGCTGGATTAACAAGGATCCCGCTACCTGGAAGGCGTTCGTGCGGAACAGAACGCAGGAAATCAGAAATTTGACAGAATATACTCGATGGCGATTTTGTCCCGGAAAAGAAAACCCCGCAGATTTGCTGACTGGAGGCTTGACTGTACACAAACTAAGTCGGTCACAGTTGTGGTGGTATGGACCTGGATGGCTTTCCAGGCCTCATACGTTCTGGCCTCAATTCGGGGGAAAGCTTGACCTCGAAAACGGACAACTCGAGGCAGGTGAGGCGGGGCCAGAAGTCAATACCCACGCTGTTAACACTAGACAATGGGTGACAACGCTGGTTGATAACGAACGATTCAGCAGCCTCACCAAACTTCTAAGAGTAACCGCATGGGTTTTTCGTTATGTCAAGAAGTTGATGAAGGAGAGTGACCGGTTTGCAACAGGCGAAATGCTATTTGCTTCGCTTAGAACAGAGAGCTGACTTTGGTAATGAAGCCAATTGTGTCGCAAACGAGAATCCGGTTCCTTCCCAAAGTCGCGTTGGACAATTAAGATTGTTCCTCGACAAAAACGGACTGCTTCGGGTACAAGGAAAAGCTCAGAAGGCTGACGACTCATACGGTTCTCGCCATTCCATCCTCGTACCAAAAGACTCTCACCTCAGTACTTTAATCATCAGTCATGCTCACGCAAAGGTCTTCCATGGAGGAGTTCGAGACACTCTGACTCAAGTTCGAGAACAATTTTGGATTTTGCAAGCACGACAGTTGGTGAAAAAAACAATACGACGGTGTGTCATCTGCCAACGCATCCAGTCTAAACAGGTCGAGCAAGTGTCCCCTTGTATGCCGCAGGATCGTTCCAATCAAGCCCCTCCGTTTCTTGTGAGTGGAGTTGATTTTGCGGGCCCACTATACATCAAAGGACATCGCCACGAGCACTCTTACATCGCTCTTTTTACGTGTGCGGTAACAAGAGCTGTTCACTTGGAACTAGTTGAAGATTTGGCGACAATGAATTTTCTTTGCGCACTTCGGAGATTCGTGTCACGGCGTGGTCTCTGTCACACAATGTACAGCGACAACGCACGAACGTTCGTCAAAACGTCCAAAGATCTACAGAAGCTCTGGCGAACGGTTAGACACCCCGATGTGCTCGCATTCTTCTCCTCCTCGACGATTCAATGGAAATTCATTTGCCCGAGCGCTCCATGGTGGGGCGGGTTTTACGAGAGACTAGTGCGTTCTGTGAAGACCTGCTTGAAGAATATGCTTGGGCGACGTCTTGTCAATCAGACAGAGTTGGTTACTCTGCTAACAGAAGTGGAAGCCGTCCTGAATTCTCGGCCGTTAACTTATGTGTTCAATGATGTGGATGAACCGTTCCCCCTATCTCCAGCAGATTTTCTCGTCGGAAGTAGATTGACAACGCTACCACCTTACGACCTCAAAATAAACACCGAGTCGACCAACGATCAACTGAAGAAGCTTTGGAGCAAGAGAGAAGATGACTTGCAAGCCTTCTGGTCTCGTTGGTACAAAGAGTACCTTAATGAACTCAGGAGCTACACATCCAACCAAACAAAAAGAAGTGATATATTGAAGAAAGGCAATGTAGTTCTACTCGGAGAAAAACAGCGTCCAAGGCAACTGTGGAGCTTGGTCCGCATAGAAGAATTGATCGGTGGACGTGACGGCATCGTCAGGACCTGCTTTCTACGCTTGCCCGACGGCACTGTGGTGAAGCGTGCAGTACAACTACTGTACCCATTGGAGGCCAACTAACGTCATCTGTCGGCGCGGGAGACTGTTGTGACTTCCTCCCTCGCAGCAGAGACGAATCATCATCATTGAAGCTCCTCACGAGCTGACGCGTGGCGTTGCGGCAGCGCCGGCTCGCGCTCTTTCTTTTTCCTTTTTTTATCAGTTCCATTAAAACTTTTCATCTTGCAAGACGTGTTCTTCACTCGATGTTAACCGCGCCGCAGTTGGAAGGCTGAGAGGTCCAACAGGTAGAATTAAACGGCCGACTGAATGGAGTGAGGCATCGGTGAGGTGCTGTTTTCATGGTGGCCGTACTTGACGCCGAAGATGAGTTGATGATCCGTCGTTTGGCCTTGCAGTACATGACGGGTTGAAAGTAGGGTTACCAACCATCCCGGATTTTGCGGGACTGTCCCGACTTTTCATAGCGTCCCGAGTCCCGCGCCGTCCCAGTCCGGACAGCTATTAGTCCCGAATTTTTCACGGACGGTCCGGTTAAAAACGTTTGTGCGATCCAACGTACGCTCAACAACACGCGTCGCGCAAATCTCACGCGTAAAGTACTGTTGCGGGGGCCAGCAGTGACTGCGACGGGCTTTAACCATTTTAGCAGAGCTTCCGCGCGAAGTGCGAGAACTTTTGCCGGTACATTCTCAAGCAAGAGGAACACGGGATATACCTGCAGCCGACGCTTCGACAAAACGACTTGCCTTCTTCAAGGCTGAAGACACATCCGCTGTCTTGAAACATTGGCTCCAGACACCCCGTGTTCCTCGGATTTTTTCATCGCTTCGTCATTCCATCTTCCCCTGAACTTCTAACTTATCAAAATATATAGTGTTTTTAAACAAGACTTAGCTTCTTTTCACACAAGGTAATTTTTACCTAAGAAGCAAGTTTCATTCGAAGTGCGAAGTATCTATCCCATCATGACTGATGTAATTAAGACCAAAATCTTGTTCGAAATTTCTAGGTCTCTTCGCCAGTGATTACATGCCATTTTGGTTGGAACGTAAACTATACAATCGATCTACACCAGGCCTGGGCGACATGGTATCTGTAGCCGTGAAGATACTTTCAAGAAATCCCAAGGGGTTTGTTCTCCTCGCTGAAGGTAGGTATAAATGTTTTCACAGTGTATATCTAATCGTTTAATGATAATATACTAAGGCTCGCCCTGCAGATAAATTAGTGAAATACTTTGCGATACGCATGAAATTTTATTTTAAAATACTTTCTGTACTCGGCAGAAAGGAAAGCGTCGAAAATGATTTATCGATGCAGTTTCCTTTGAAAAAGGTTCTTAAAGTGGCTGATTGCTCTAAGAAATGATCGTTTACTTTTCTAGAATTACGCTAAGAATCGCAAGAATCCTTTTTGTTTAGAAGACCTGCGTACTGAATACACTCAGGTGTGCAACTCGAGCTTCTGGATGAAGTTAATATTGTGACAATACCTAAAAGAAAATACACACGCACCTACTAATTTATCAAAAGCAATTTTTCCAAGATTCCGCTGAGGTTCACTCTAAAAATTACGTTCTGAATGTATGTCGCAATTTTGAAGAAGAATAGTGTTTCCATGGTCTAGCATTCCATAAGTTTGGGTAATTGCACATATTTTTTCGCTTAGTGTCTTACAGAAAAGCGTTACGATGCACCGTTTTAAACCGAGTCTTGCTGGCAGGTCACGAAATATTAATATTCGGGATGTGATGCTTTGTTTATTGTTATAATAATTGGTATTACTATGGCTCTACATATATATATATATATATATATATATATATATAGTGAAGTAGATCCTCCGCGAGAACAGTAACAACGGCAGTGTTTATTTCGACAGTTTCGGCCAGAGTGTGATGAAGGCCAGACTCTGGCCGAAACTGTCGAAATAAACACTTCCGTTGTTACTGTTTGCACAGAGGGTCTACTTCACTGTACACAACGCTACGGCCATTTTCGCCACCCACCATGCCTGCCTTTTGATATATATATATATATATATATATATATATATATATATATATATATATATATATATATATATATATATATATATATATGTATATATATATATATATATATATATATATATATATATATATATATATATATATATATATATATATATATATATATATAATGTGTGTGTGTGTGAATGTTGTAATGAAGAGAAAGTACATCAGCGCAAGGCTAGCAGCATCGAGCCTGCAACAGAAGCGGCAGCCATCCAACCGTTCTCGGAACTGTGCATGACCAGCCAGCAGCTGCACGTTCATTGAATCACCTTTATATTACGTGGAGCCGTGCTCGCTAATGTTTCCTTGTACCATCCTGGCACTCCGTTCTCGCACGCTGCCTTCTACCATGCTGGACGCGGACCAACAGAAGCTCCCTTCGCCACCCGTCACCTGCGCTGACAGTGTCTTCCCGCGAGAGCCCCCCAATCTTCAGCGAAATCAACGACGACGACGTTGAAGATTACCCGTCGAATTACTAAAGGCTGCGCAATCTAAACAAGCGGAACGACGCGGAGAAGTTGGCGCGCTTATTATTCTACATCGCGGGTGATGCCAGTCTGTCTTTCAGGAACCATGAGAGAGATGTCAGGACGTGGTCACTCTTCAAGACGTCAATGACGGAAGTGTTCGATCGACCGATGTCACAAAACTCGAAGCGAAACAGCTTGTGCGCAGTCGTGCACAGGACACGGGTGAAACGTTCACCAGTTATATTCAAGACATTGTCGATCTGTGCAGACGCGTCAACGCTGCCATGACGGAAAAGGAAAAAAAATAAAGGGATCGATGATCAAAGAGCTTGATGATGATGCTTTTCAGATGTTGCTAGTGAAGAATCCTACCACAGTTGCTGACGTTATTAGCTTGTGCTAGAGCTATGACGCACGCATTGAGCTCTGACAAGGCAAGCTACAACACCTAATGTGGCGTCACTCTTTAGCCTGACCATTGTCTCCCAACAAGTGTCGCTTACAATGGAAAACAAGGCCTTTGTCCGCGAAGAAGTCGCAGGACAGCCCTCAGTGGTGCCCTTCACCCAGGAGCCTACCACAACTCTGCCGTCTTGCATCCTTGGCGTCATAGAAGGAGAGGTCGCGGAGGTGCTGCCAGCTTCCCGTGAGCAAAATGTTGTGACCGCTGCACTTGCGTATACTGCGGTAGCTTCCATGCCGGCCCGCAAAGTGCGAGTACCACCTATCCAGCGTTCAGTGAGCCATCCTCCTCATTTTTCCTGGTCCAGCACTCCAGCCGTGAACCCGCAGCGCACGCTCGACAATCGCCCTACATGCTTCGCATGTAGGCACGTCGAAGACGTCGCCCGCCATTGCCGCCGCCGCGTGCATGCAGGCCTTCGATGACAATCGACGAGCACCTTACTTCCCACTTCACTCTAGCGCGCATTACATTCCCTGCGCCGCACCAGAAGCTCGCTATCAAGCTGGTCACCGCCCTCGATTCGAACATCTCCACTCGCCCTCCCCGCGTCGCCGACGGCCTGCACCTGCCGATGCGTCGACGGCCTGCGTCGACGGCCTGCACCTGCCGATGAGGAAAACTAGACGACGCAGTTCCCGAGGCAAGAACAGCACAAGTTTCGGTTCGGCCAAGTCCTCGTTTTTCTCCTACCAGTGTTATTGATGTATTAGTCGAAGATGTCGCTACAATCGCTCTTTTTGATACCCGTGCTGCTGTTTCTGTTATCGATGCCGGAGTTTGTCGCTCACTTCATAAAGTTACGACGCCTCTTCCGATTGTCGCTTCGTACCGCAAGTGCTCAGTCCATTCAACCGATCGCAACGTGTACAGCACGTGTGACCACTCAAAACATTGTGTACACAATATAGTTCATTGTGCTTTCGTTGTGCTCCCACGGCATTACCTTAGAATGGAACTTTCTCTCGCGCAACAACGCTCCTCTAGTTCACTTTGCTCGAGCTGAGGTTGAATTCTCCTCCCTCGACGACCTGGCCTCCATCGACACTTAATCTTCCGCTAAGCTGGTCGTGAAAGAGGACACCTATATCGCACCGTGTTCTTCGGTATTCATACAAGTCTCGTGCAGCGCCATATCCGACGCTATGATCTTCTTCATGCCGTCTCAAAACTTTGCTAGTTTAAGAGCGCTTCCGTTGAATTTTGATGCTCTTTATTTAGCCGCAGGTTTCAGCACAATACCCATATACAGTCATCTTTCGTCAGCGCTATCATTGCTTTGTCGCGAGTGGCTTGGCCACGTCGAGACGGTCGACTATGCAGGAATTGTATCCGTCCCCGAGGATGTGTCTTCTACAGCCGCCAATGTACCGGGTGTCCTCTCCGTGCCTAATCCAGTGTCTACGGATGTTTTGAGCTCAATCATCGCCGAAGATTTGACATAATCGCAGCTATCTCAGCTTCTTACCACGC
Source organism: Rhipicephalus appendiculatus (assembly GCA_030522465.1). Lineage (NCBI taxonomy): Eukaryota > Metazoa > Arthropoda > Arachnida > Ixodida > Ixodidae > Rhipicephalus > Rhipicephalus appendiculatus. Next base: position 112,570 of record JALIZH010003692.1, read on the forward strand.
GTCCGCACTTCCCCCCCTTCTTTCGACATTGCACAAACTTCACTAGGCCGTGCATCAACAACTTAACACCACATCGGCACTGGCTCTCACTCACCGCTGCGGCAACGGCCATATCCTATGTCCTCTACAGAACGTCATGCTGTTGCAGTCCAGCTTGACGACATTCCCCGCCGAGGCATCTTTCGACCTTCACAGAGCCCATGGGCTACTCTGGTGGTACTTGGCACAAAGAAAAGCAGTTCCATCCGCTTCTGTATCGATTTTCGGAGATTGAAGCAGACCACCCTGAGGGATGCCTATCCACTGCTGCGCATTGACGCTGCTCTTGACTGTTTACTGGTTGCCGAGTTCTTTCCCTCATTAGATTTGCGGCCGGGCTACCCGCAGGTGGCAATGTCCACGGCCGATCACCCCAAAACCGCTTTTGTAACCCCAGACGCCTTGTATGAATTACTGTCATGCTTTTCAGCCTCTGCAACGTGCATGATACGTTAGAAAGAATGATGGACAACGTTCTGCGTGGCCTTAAATAGAAGATCTGTCTGTGTTACCTCTATTACATCGTGATGTTCGCCCCTGATTTCCCAATGCACTTGCGCCGATTTAAGCCTGTACTTACTTGCTTCACTATGTCTGGTTTACAGTTAAATCTCGAGAAATATCGATTTGCCGTACGTCAGCTCAAAATTCTAGAATATGTAGTGTCTAAGGACGGCACTCTCACAGATCCCGACAAACTGTGTGCCGTTACAGCGTTACCTAAACCAACTACCACCAAATAACTACGCAGTTTCATTGACTCATGTTTATATTTCCGGCGAGTCGCTCGAAACTCTGCGTTGGTTACATCAGCTCTCGCGCAACTCCTTGATGGCACTAAATGTATTTCATCACCGTCCCCTGCCTACGACAAGGCATTCACCACCTTTGGACGTGTTTCTATGATGCCACCCATTCTTCGCCATTTTGACCCTCAAGCTCCAACTGAGGACCATACAGACGCAAGCGGTGTAGGTATGGGTGCTGTGTTCGCACAACATCAACCTGGTCCCACAGAATACATCGTGGCATACGTGGGTTGCACACTCACAAAGGCCGAGAGCAACTACAATATTACAAATAAGGAGTGTTTGGCCATTGTGCGGGCGCCTCGCAAGTTTTGCCCATGTTTATATGGACGTTCTTATGACGTCGTCACTGGCATACCTATACAGTCCCGCCATCGCGAACGCTCCGGCGCCACGTTACGCATTTTGCGATTCGTGACAAGCCGCTCCATCGTCGCAACTATACTCCAGAGCGGCCCACATAGTTGCTTGTCGTCTCGCGAGCTTGAGGTTAGAAATCTGCTCCTATTTCCATACTGGCCCACAGTGTGGCAATGCAGTAGTCATCACGACGCACGATAGACTCCGCCAGTGGTACTACTAGCGTGGGATGTATACCTTCGTTCGCAAATCCGCCTGTTCTTGCCGTGAATGCCAGCACCGCTAATCTCGCCCGCACATATCACCTGGTGCACTACAACCATTGCCATGCCCGTTCAGACCCTTTGATCGTGTCGGTATCGATATTTATGGATCACTTTCCTTGGCTCCTACTGGAAACCAGTAGATAATAGTGGCAGTACACCACTTAACACGCTATGCCGAGACTGCTGCTTGGCACGCTATGCCAGACTGCTACAGCGCAAGAGGTCATCACTTTCATACTGCACCGTTTTGTGCTGCATCACGGAGGTCCTCAAGAATTGCTCAGCGACCAGGGCCGCGCCTTCTAGTCCGATGTCATCGAAAAATTGCTTTCTAAATCCGCTATTGTTCATCGCACATGCACTGCTCACCATCCACAGACCAATGGCACTGCAGAGCGCTGTAATCGAACTCTTGGTGGTATGCTCGCTATGTATGGTACACCTGATCACTCTAATTGGGACCTAGTTCTTCCGTTCGTAACCGACGCCTATAATACCGCGACGCAAGCCACAACCGGTTTTTCCTCCTTTTACTTCTTTCACGGCCATCACCTTTCGCACACAATTGACATCATTCCGCCCTATCGAACGGACGCGTCTTGGACCTATCTTGGACGCCACCAGACACGCGGAGATTGTCACCAGCTATTCCACCGCTTTACATCAGACGACCAGAATCGTCAAGAAGGTCAGCTCCGGTCAGTCTAATACCTTAAAAGCTCGTTCATTCGAACTCCGTTAATTAGAACTTCCAGTTAATTCAAACTGACGCCCTGGCTCCGGCAGAGCCCTATGTATTTCTATGGGGGGAAAGCTCCCGATAATTCGAACGCGTCGGTATCTACAACGGTTAATTCAAACTGGGAACCCCTTGGCTTTCGTCCCTCCTCGCATAAATCGGCCCAGAATAATCATGGAAATTACTCATTACTTTCACCTGTGTAAAACAATTGTAGTGATTGATTTCCATGTATGCGTTTATGGTTGTAAATGTCTTCTGTCTGCTGCTACTGCTGTATGGGTGGCAAGGCCCAGTCAGCAATGTTTGCTTTTAACCGTGTCCCTTAGGATAATTTTAATATTGTTCTAAATGAACTATGAAAGAAAGGCTTCAGATTTTCACTGCGTTAACTCTGGCATGTAAATGAACGTATTTTGGAGCACTAAAATAGCTTCGTATATTTAGGCATTAAGGCTCACGCTCACGTGAATGCAAGTCGCTGCTTGCTTCTGGCGCATCACTGACTAATCAATAAATATGGTGTTACAGCATGAACTTAATTTACGAATTGACATGCCACAAACGTGTAGTATCGCGTAATTTGCGGGAACGAGTCCATATGTGGCTTCTCTGGGTTCTCTCCGCAAAGTGCGACGTGATGTTTGTTCATTCTAGCGCCTGCCAGCTAATTCAAACTCTGCTTAATTCGAACAATTTTATACTCCCCTTCGGGTTCAAATTAACGAGCTTTTACTGTACAAAAGGGTTCTTTATACAATACAATAAATCTGATATTATAAAGTGTTGTTAGTAGACAACTGCAAGCTTAATTACGTACTGTTAGTTTCAATATATTGCGTCAAACGTTGTAGAAATAGAGACGGGCAAGTGGTGGCAACATTTTTTTCGGGAAGGCTGTTCCTTTCTGAGGAGGTTCGAAAAAAAATGAGGACGAAAAAGCAGCGGCTCGCGCACGTGAACGTGAAACTTGGTGCAAGATACCTAGGCGGCTAGATGTGCGCGCTGCGGGTGAAATGTAAGGTGGTTAATGGAGAGAGCTGAAAAAGAATTTCTTGTAGAGCGATAGGCCCGCGAGGCGACAACGATAGGCGAGAGGTGAAAGACCGCATTGCGATTTTAATAACGTAACACTGACGTCATTCGAATGCGAATGAATAAATCTGGCCGCCCGATTTTTAACCGCCTCTTTTGCTTCGGTGAGATATGTCTGATGTGGATCCCAGACAGATGACGCTTATTCGAGTTTTGGCCAAACGAGTGACTAATAAGCGATTAGTTTTACGTGCTGTGAAGTATGGCGGAAGTTGCGTTTTAAGAAACCTAATGTTTTGTTAGCGGCTGATACGATGTTTTTGATGTGGGTGCGCCACGATAAATCACTGCATACCATGACACCCAGGTATTTATATGATGATACTAAGTGAAGTGATGCACTGCCTATTTCGTAAGGAAAGACTACGGGGTTAAGGGTTCGAGAAAATCACATTATTTTAAATGTTTTGCGTAATGAGACATTAAGCAGTTGTCACACCATTTTAATACGTTAGAAAGCTCTTCCTGTTGAGCTTTTTGGTAGGTTATTATTCGTACACTGCGATAAATAACCCAATCGTCGGCAAACATTCTAATGTTGCTAGTTACATGCAGTGGAAGGTCATTAATATATATGTGAGGAATAAAAGTTGGGCAAGGACGGAACCTTGAGGGACGCCAGATGTTATAGGGACAGGGCTTGACAGGTTGTTAAGAAATTGTGTTATCCATTTTAGGACAGCAGGCTTCAGGTTAAGTCTCGAAATTTTAAGTAGCAGTTGCTTGTGAGGTACCTTCTCGAAAGCTTTAGCATAGTCTAGGAAAATTGTGTCAGTTTATCTGTTCATATCAGGTTAAGATGTATATCATGCAGGATTATTACCAGTTGCCTGTCGCATGAGAGGCCCTTTCAATAGCCATGCTGTGAAGGATAAAAAAAATTATGAGAATCGAGGAAATCGATTATGTGGGAGTAGATGACGTGTTCCACGATTTTACAGGGAATGCTGGTTAGGGAGATGGGACGATAGTTTAATGGAGAGTTTTTATTAACGGATTTGCAGACTGGAACAATCTTACCGATTTTCCAGTCATCTGGGACAGCTGATGTCAAAAATTATGGGAAATAATTGTTGATAAATAGCATGAAACTTCATCAGTGGCATTTTTCAATACCTTTGTGTTTATTTCGCCTGTTTTAGCTGATGACGAAAGCTTAAGGTTATTGATTATACATGAAATTCTATTTACGCTGAAATTGAGGTTGGGCATAGAAGAAGTTAATGTACTTGGTGGTAAGGAAAGTGGTGTGTCCAGCTCTGAGGTGAAAACGGCAGCAAAAGCAGAGTTGAACACTTCAGTACATTCGGCATCAGACAACGATTTAGCCGAATCACTGGAAATGACAAGATCCCGAGCGTCAACAGTGTTCACCACATTCCAGAGTTGGTTTGGATTATTGATAAGCATATCAGGTAGATCAACCTGGTAAAAAGTACGTTTTGCATGGCGTAGTGCACTTATGTAGGCGTTTACAGAAGCATAATATTTATCACAGGCGCCCTGGGCTTCCCCGTATCAGGCTGCACGGTAAACACTTTTTTTTTCCTAGACGCTTTACAGTATTTGTAAATTAAGGCTTGCTTCTGTTGGTGCTAAAACAAACCCTAAGAATAAATTCATCTGTCAGCTCCCTTAGCTTGCCTTTTAAGCGCGTCCAATTGTTGTTGACTGAGTGAGCGTGAAAAGCTGCCTCAAATATGGGAAGTAATTTGTAAAGTTCTTCAATTATTTTTTTCGTAGTGGCCCTTATCATAGAGTCCTACAGTTTTCTAGTACGTCTCGCGTTTTCACAGGGTGTGTGTAAAAGTGGCAAGGATAACTTTATGGTCACTAATTTCTGGAAGGCAATGAATAAAGAATACGCTCTCAGGTTTAGTAGCGAGTATCAAATCAAGAATGCTGGAAGACGCTATGTTACGAGATTTGCCTCGGTTACCAGTTGGGTTAAATTAATGTTAAGGCACAAATGAGCAAATCTACGCGCTTCTGTCTGTCCTGAAAGTACAACAGAGGTCAAGCCGGGAAAGTTAAAGTCCCCGAAGAGAAGTATGTCAGCTTTTGGGTGCACGACTACCAGATTATTTATGACATTACTAAGTACAAGGCAGAAATCATAGCATGGGGAGGTCTGTAGCAGACACAACGAATAATTTTGTGTGCGGCTGTGTGAAAGACTAGCCATAAATTTCTAGAGCGGTTGGGGTATCGATTACATGGCAGTTGGAGATCAACTGCTAGAAGCACGCCACCACCTCGTGTATTAACACGGTCTTTCCGATAAACATTGATGTTGCGTAAGTCGACAATGGCTTTAGCATCACTAATCTAAGAGGGAAGCGATGTTTCATTTACCGCCAGTATATTACAGCCAGATGATAACACAATGTTCGATATGCTGTCGCGTTTTGGAAGATAACTGCGTATGTTAGTGTAAAGGACTGACATCATGGTTTTATCTTGAGACGTGATAAGGGGAGTTTCATTCGGTTCGCCACGGCGAGACGGTTGCTATGCAATTTCCCTCTCGGTACGTCAAGATTCATCGAATGTGTATCGCTTCAGGGTCGAGCAATCCACGATGCCCACAATTTGACTCTCACTTTTCTACCCGGTACCCTCGTGTAACTGTGAGTGCCGCATCGCACACCAGGACTCTCTTCCAAACTGCTTCCGAAGTACGGTGAGCCATACCACGTTCTCGAACGGACTTCCCTGGTCAACTACCTCGTTGAGCCTCTCACGCCACCTTCTGATATGCGACGTCGTAACCGCGATGTCATCCGCGTTCAAAGGCTCACTTTGTATCACGGTTCCACAGTCCCTGAAGACGACTAAGTCGCCAAAAATGGCTCCTTTTTTCTCCGAGGGGCCAATTGTAATAAAGTACATCGGCGCAAGGACAGCAGCATCGACCGTGCAACAGAGGCTGGAGCCAGCGAACTGTGCTCGGAACTGTGCACGACCAGCCAAGAGCTCTACGTTGAATAAATCACCCTTAAAATATACAGGGTGTCCCAAATATCAGGCAGCATGATGTTCAAAAAAAGAGGAACGGCGTTACGCGAGCAGACCTAGTGCATGTTGTTCCCAATGTACTGTAGTAGACGATACTAATTTCTTTCATTAAAGAGAATTAATTAATCAGTCATACGTATATTCGTAACTCCAAAAGTACTCACCTAATAAACCAAATGCCAATGAGGCAGATGTGGGCATGATGAAATGACATCTGTCCGTGCTACTTTCGGCAACGTACTAATTACCTGTTAATATTAATAGCGCAGTCACGTGTTATTTTTCATACTTCGCGGGCTTTCTTGATTAACAGGAAAAAATGAGCACGCACTTAGTACGTTGCTGAAAGCAGCACAGACAGATGCCATTTCGACATGCCCACATTTGCTTCATTGATACTTTGATAATTAGGTGAGTACTTTTAGAGTTACGGTTACAATTATGACTAATTAGGTAATTCTCATTAAGGAAAAAATTCCCCTACCTCCCCGAAGCGAATCGTGAGGAAATGCGAATGCCTTTCGCGCGCGCTTCACACCGTTTATATACGCGCGAGCGAGCGGACGGGAGTGTGGGGCGCAGGGAGGAGAGAGAGCGAACGGCGAGAGAAGGAGCGGCGAAGCACTGCACCTACCCTCTGCTACACTCTCCACACACGCGGGAGCTCCGCCGAGCTTCCGCGATGCGAGCGCCCTCACACACCAGAGCGCGCTCCTCCTCTCCACTCACTCTCCGCTACTCCGCCCGCACCACCTGCTCCGGTTGCTAGGGGCGAGGATAAGCGCGCACGCCCGCAGCTGTTGCTATGGGAGAGGGAGTGAGAGCGGAGAGATAAAAAATTACGCCATCTTCCGCTAAAGGGAACCATGTGTAGATATGAAGCAGCGGGCGCTAACCCTTACACCGGCGACGGCGTTGACGCTGGCGCTCATCGCAGCGTTGCGCAGGAGAGAGAACTGGGGATGCGTAAAGCACGCAGCGATGGAGCGGTGTTTCCTACTGGAACATGCCAATCGCTGCTAATGTGCAATGAGAGACAGAAGACTCCGACTGGACACAGAGACTCGCAGTCCGCTTTTAGTTAACGCGCACGCTGCGAATTTTATTGTTCAACAACGCACAGAAGAAATCTCCCACCGGCACCACCTTGGAGGTCAAGATCCATTGCCATATATACGGGGTGGCCAGTGAACGGTTGTGCAGCGCGAGCAGTCGGTTTTTTCAACCAAGAAACTCGCTAGCAGACGCTGCCTGTGTCGGCGTCGCGAGGCGAGAGAGAGGCGGAGCGTAGGAGAGGAGAGAGAGGGGGGCGCGCATGCGCAGTGGGAGTGTGGACGCTGCGGGCAGAGATGCCTAGAGAAGAGAGGGGGGGAGCGTAGGAGAGGAGAGAGAGGTGGGACGCGCATGCGCAATGGGAGTGTGGACGCCGCAGTCAGGGATGCATAGAGGAGAGAGGGGGGAGCGTAGCAGGGGAGAGAGGAGGGGAGGCGCATGCGCAGTGAGGGTGTGGTTGCCGCGGGGAGGGATGCCTAGAGGAGAGAGAGGGAGAGAGGAGGTTTTTTATTTTTATTTTTTTTTAAGGGGTTGCGCATGCGCAGTAAGGGTGGTCACGCCGCACACCACCACCACCAGATTAAGCTTTGCCATAAGATGCTTCACATCTAACAGCTGCCGGCGCTTACCTCCTCAACCTATCCTCCTCCTCGTCCTCCGCGGACAACGCTGGACAACGCCGGATGCCTGACATAGCCCGACTATGAAATGCATTCGCATTTAAAAATTAGTATCGGCTACTACAGCACAATCGTAACAATATGCACTAGGTCGGCTTCGCGTAACGTTGTGCCTCTTTTTTTAAAGCGTTCAGCGTGATAGGTGGGGCAGCTTGTATATATATATATATATATATATATATATATATATATATATATATATATATATATATATATATATATATATATATATATATATATATGCGTGTGTGTGTGTGTGTGGGTGGGTGTGTGTTTGTCTATATGTGATTTAAGTAAGCGTGCTCCTTCATTTCTCCAACTGCATGTGCACCGGACTCTGACAACCTTAATTTTAATTCTATACATGCTTATATTCAGTCTGAGAAGAACATTTACATATTCACCACAGTACACTTTAGGGAGGGATTTACCCAACACAAGCATTACCATAAGTAATCAACATTGACAACATATTCTAATTATAGCACATCCTGTTGTTTTTGTACGATTTATAACCGTTTATATGCTATTTATACGGTATATTTTACACGTTTCATCTACCACTCGTTTGCAGGTGGCCGTATAGACCATGCTCATCACGTCAACCTTGCGCAGCTCGCTCTGCAAGAGACAATTGAATTTGAAGGAGTTGTTAAGAATGTGACGGCACGTCTTCCAAAAAATGAGACGCTTATCGTCGTTACGGCAGATCATTCTCACACTTTAAACATGGCTGGTCACCCTCCTCGTGGAACAAACATTTTGGGTAAGCCTATTCAGCAAACATTCATAACAGATTTTCAAGTGCGTAGCTTTCGAGGAGCTCAGATTGCCGTCCGTCCATAGACCTAATGCGGCGTGATAATGCTCAGAACAAAGTGTTTAATGCCGGCACAAAGCGAGGCTACCAATGCTCAAAACCTGGTTAACATACACGAACAACGTCTAAAGTAATATAATTAACATAAACAACCAAGAACTAATCGCAATATTTAACTTAAAATTGCCAGAAACACTTCGGAAACATGTGGCTGACACTCGCACCGCGCAAGAAAGGACGCCACCACTTCGCCAAACGCGGGAGGTCTTTTCCCACCGGCGTTTCTCCGGTGCCTTCGTCAATACATTTGAAGGGGGAAATAACCTGCTGGAACTCACTGCAGAAGAACATCTTTCGTAATCTGCCTGTGTGAGTGCTGATGGCAATTCTCTGTCTCTGGGACCTACAGTTGCCGCTGGTTTTTTCTACCGACTTTACTGCCTGCCCATTTGCTTATGCAATAATATTGCCTTGTCAGTCGCCGTTGAGAATAAGGTGTTTCATGGAGGCACTCATTATTTCGCTGTTATAGAAACTCACTTATTACGTACTTTTCCAACGAACCAACAACATCAATTGATTCATATCTCTTGATCCTTCTCCGCAAAATACCATTTGCTTTAAAAGAACGAGGGCTCTACGCGAATTATGACGATGTTGATGATAATGAAAACGCGGATAACTACTTCCTTCGTCAGCCCCGCTCAGGCGGCTCAACCGTTCGATTTGAATATTTCGCAATGCCTAAGTGGTTTAGGATAAAGAAGGAATTTTAGACTATAAGCATAGCATAAGCACGTCAACGCTAATAAAAGTAAACTTACTATACAGAAAACATGACACATAGCGCAGAGTATAGCCAAATAGGGTGTTCAACACGTTCGCTGCGACACGCTTCTTTAAGGTCACGTTTTAGGTGGGGAGTTATCCACCCGTGAGCCACTCGGCATATCTTTCAGGTGCACCGTGACCCACCGGTGGGTCACGCGCCTGTGCCTGTCTCATTTGCTCCAAAAAGATGGCGCTGCTACCTTTGCGGCTGGCGTTTGGCGCGCTTATTTGAAAGACACAGATCAATTCCTTGCGTTCTTGGCTTAAATCTATGCTGAAATCGAAAGTTCCTTGCACCAGAAAACACAAACACGCGTTCTTTTCTTTGTGTTGTGCTTTCTTTTGCGTCTGTAAAAGGTATGATGATTCATGAGTCGCGCTAAAATGTTTGGTAGCAGCAGAAGGACCGCATCTATACTTATTCGATTGAAATGTATTTCAAAAGCCGCGACAAAATGATGGCGAGAAACACAATAGGGAAATCGGCCGCCACTCCACTCCTTCAAAACAATATTGCCATCCCACGTCGAATGCAATAAAAACAGATGTATTCGTTGCATTGTGAAACCTCAGACCGCAGCACATGACTGACAGTACTTGAGCGTGGGTCACGGGTGGGTCACACCGCATGCAGAATGAAAACATTTTCATTCAGTGCTTCGTGGGTCACCGGTGGAGCACGGCATCTAACACCAGAAAAATATTCTTCCGGTTATCTATAACCTCTTGCAACGAGGGTCGTGCATCTGCATTCAACTGCCATGAAGTTAACACGTTAGCAACCAGATGCATGCTGCTGACATCGCAACCGCATAGGAGGAGCACAGGCCGTGACCCACCGGTGACCCACGCCGAAGTGAACGTGTTAAGAAGGAGAATCAAAATGCATAGGTTTGAATTTCAGTCCTTGTTTGGAAGCGCAAAGAAACCTCTAAACATAGGTTGGCAAAACAAATGAAACTCGCTGATAACCGCCCAAAAGTATATATATAAAGATGTGTTTACTTTGGGCCCACTCACTCTCAGACTCATGGGGCGGACTGAGTTAAGGTCAGTCGAATTTGGAGAGCCAATGTTATTCTACGCTCCAAATATGCTTAAGAGTGAACTGTAGTCGGAACACAAGCGGTTATGTAGGTGAAAGTGAGCAAAATTAGAAGCGACTGCCACTTACGGAGTGGAGGCCAGTGACTTAAGGAGCGGGCGCGAGTAGGAACAAAAGTGTCATCCTCTTACTAAAGGCCCAACTCCCGTCACCTTAGTCAACTCAGTTAGCTCGCTGCACTTTTTAGTCTCCCAACCTCCTACGCAAGCCTTCGAAACAAGGGAGCGTCATTTACACTGTCGCCATAAGTGAGCTTGAAGGTAGCTATAAGTGAGAGTCCAGACACGTAATTATACGTGCCACAATAATTTAATAACTCTGTTCGAATTTTAATATAATAATAATAATATCTGGAGCTTAACGTCCCAAAATCACGATATGATTATGAGGGACGGCGTAGTATAGGGCTCCGGAAATTTCGACCATCATGTGTTCTTTAACGTGCACTGACATCGCACAGTACACGGGCCTCTACCATTTCGCCTCCATCGAAATGCGACTGCCGCGGCCGGGATCGAACCCGCGACCTTTGGGTTAGCAACCGAGCATCCTAACCAGTGCACCACCGCGGCGGACTCTGTTTGAACTTTGTATTCTGATGCGCTAAACATCCCATAAAAGAAGTTGAAAGCATCAAAGACTTGATCGTTAATCCGTAACACACTGAATAAGGCAGCACTACAGCTACTGCATGACGGACGAAAATGGTTAGAAACATAAGAGAAGGCTTCTTCTAAAGCACACAGAAACATTTCTGTGGCAAGAAAACGCTCGTGAACGGTTTCCGGCTGCTGATTTTCGGCAATACTTTTGCTGACTTGAAAATCAATTTCTTCTACGAACTAACTCGGATTCACAGGCACCACTATTCTATGATTCACACTGACTCGACTTACTAAAATTTTTCTAAACACGGCTCGCTCGAACTGGGGCACACGTGAATGCTTTTCAGGTGCACTCACCGATGTTCACAATCCCGGGCATTTTGAGTCACGGCGAGTCTGTGTCATACCATTCATGACTGAGCTGCCCGGATTACGCCTCTAAGTATTTTCCAGAGATGGAGGCAGCTGCATACCATCTAATACGGACATTTCAAGGCTTGCAATTCAAACTTTCTTGTCTCCTACCACATTTTTGGCCTTTGCTACACTGCCAACACAAGCTATGATAACTGGCCTCATAAGCATGCATAACACCAAACACTGTTTAAATTGAAACGTAACGCATGCTTTCTAGCCACAGAAATAATACTATATAACCATCAATCCTTGGGCAAGTTTATATCGCAAGAAAAATGATATCCACATGTGCCATCTGCGTGTCTACACCCTTTAAATCACCACAGAGCCGACATGGAGCCCACTATAGTGGAAGCATTAGTGGATGCAGCATGCGCTTACTGTATAGAATTTTATCGAGCTGTCCCATGGACTTTACGATGAGCCTGATGCACCTTTTGAAAAACCATTCATATTGAGAGACAAAGAAATAGTTGTCTTGTATTTTGACAGCGTCACTAGATGTGGCTGGCTCTGATTGTAGCCTTATTGTAGTGCAATACTGAGTTGACTGTAGTGCAATATTGAGTCGTTTTGTGTGGTCTTTGCACGCGACACATTTCTCGCAGATGCATTGGTACGTATTTAGGTGATACTAATTGTCACTAATTATTAACTGCTAATCAAGACCATTCCTATTCATTGTGCACCAATAAACTGCAAAAACTCACAGGGTCCCCTTTTGCATTCACGTAAGACTGCTCGAAAGCGAAAGCCATCTTCTATTTCTTCTCAGTCGCTGTATAGGGGAACGGGGAATACGAGCCGTAGCTTCACGTGCCACTATCAAGCGCCGTCTTCATTTGCTTCTCTGAGGTCGCACGCTCTTCGGTTTTGCTCGCCGCCCAAAGGAAGGCGCTACAACAGCACCCTGTGGCGTTACGTCACATGACGTCACGCCAGGGTCTGTGAAGGGGTGATGACGTCATGTGGTAACGTCATCACGTGATGAAGATTTTTTGCATCAATCGTCCCCGACGACGCAGTACGGATATTTCCCGTTTGATGAGGCATCTAAGGCTTTGCCCTAAAAATTGATTCATGATTACTTAGTTAACAATAAAGGAACCTAGTATTTGACAACGGGACATATTGATTCTGTTATCTTAGCAATGAAGCACCTTTTGTTGGATGATTGGAATCAATATGTACTGCACATTCACTCTTAATTGAGACATTCAACTACAGATCTATAGACACATTTATGGTGCACCTTGTGGTATATAACACTGCTTTTTGTATGCGCCGGAAAATGCCTCTATGTATTTGGCAGTTATCAACAAATTCTGTTATCAGAAATTGTCAAAATGGCCTACCAGTGCCATGTATTTCTAGTAGCCTTTTCACTGGTTTTTTTTTCTTTCTCTTTAAAAGGCTTCGCCGGTAAGACAGAGACCAACGATCCTGTCGACTACACAATTCTTTCCTATGGCGTTGGGCCAGGGGGGATATAGACCACTCGTTAACGTCACGATAAAAAACACAAGTAAGTTGGCTTAATTATGTCACATATTGCACTTGACTACCGCAGAAGAAAGTTCGTGTTCCGTGTTTATAGCCGTGTGCTTCTTTAATGCATAAAGCTTTTAACTGTTGGTAATTATGAGCATGTGCAGTTGTTATCAGTGAACATGATTTCTCAGAATATCGCTCAATTTTGTGAATAAGCTTAACTTGCAAGGTAGCCCAAAGCATCATTTTTACTTATGATTAGTTGACACTCCATGTTTAAATCTGCCGTATGTGCACTTGTAAAGGATACGCAGCAGAAAAAATGCTGAGGACAGCTCCACTGCCATGATAGGCGCCACAAATTTGAATCGAAGTAGGCATATTCTTATCTATGTAAAGAGATCTTTCACTAGTTAGAGTAACGAACAGTACAAACAGTCAGTTTTCAAAATTTCTGTAACTTCGCAGCTTTTGTTGCGCATCAAGATTCGCCGTGTCTTTCAAGTTTCTTTATGTCGTTACGGGATCACTAATTTACATTCCGCTCTGCTTCTCCGCAGCGGACATATTCTTCAGGCAGCAAGCAGCGTTTCCTACGAAGTTCGCTCCTCATGGCGGTGAAGACGTGGCCGTGTACGCTACGGGACCTTGGGCACACCTCTTCACTGGTGTCCAGGACCAGACATTTATTCCATACGCCATGGCCTACGCAGCCTGCATAGGACAGTTCAATGGTAGCGAGTGCCATCGGTGCGAGAACTCAACCCAGTAGCCCTGTTAAAAAAAATATTTCACGGTGGAATAGACATAGTAGCATAGCTCGCTAGTTATACGCAAGCATTGGCCACCTGCTGGTCAGCTCGATGGAGCGAAAGCGGCCCTGTTTTCTTCATCGTGTAAATAGAGTATCGCCAGATTCGGTTTCATATGTATACTGTTAAAGCAGATTAACTGCTTGAATACGATTCACATACGCAGAAAATGAAACATGGGTTCACCTTCGCTGGTGTTTACGAAAACCACACTGGCTGCGTCCCAACACTCATTAGGACCAAAATATCAAGAGTAGGTTTGATGCGCTCAGATGAAGTCACACCAAAATTTAATTGTGTAATAAACTGCTTGTTTCTTCTTACAAAGCAAGCCCCAAATGTTTGAAGTATTGAGAATGTTTGCGGCGAAGAACACACTGTTCAATTTTAAGTAATTGTCTTTTCTTTGATTCTACGCATTCACTTAGTTACGTGACATTTCCAGCAGCTCAAGTTCTCCTGCTGTTCATGTTATCAACGTCTATTTCGAAATCCGAAGATGTATCCTTACACAGCCACCTTAATATGTATCTGCGCGTGCTTCCGTAGAGGTGGTGTAAATGCAACGCTGGTGTACATCAAATAATCACATTTTTCCCTTTAATTCATTAATTGCAAACATACTGAAAACAAACACCTACAATACGTTATAGGTAGGTGATCATAGAACCTGCACACAGTGTATCGGAACGGAACGAAAACCGAAAACGAAAAACGAAAAAAACGATATTTTTTGCCGGAACGAAAACGTAACCGAAACGTTATCTATTATTTCGTTCCGGAGTCAAACCGAAATTTTTTTTATCGTTTTTCGTTTCACTCACCTTGACAGTCCGGAACAACTGAGGTCATGCAACGTGAGAAATAATGCACATCTCGGAGTACAGAACTAGCGCATACCCCAGGCAAGAATTCCAAAGTAAAGATGAGTTGAAATTGTGTGAAAAACGAGAACAGTGGCAACCAGAGATGCTTAAGTGGACTTTCGTGTGCCCGCGACACATTACAGCGTGGAGAGGGCATTCTCGGCGCGCAAGTTTGTTTTATATGAACACTGGTCTCGCATATGAGAAGTACAATCGATGACGGGCTGCTTCTGAGATCATACTCACTCCCTTGACGCAAAGTATTGAGCGTGCTCTAAATATTCGTAATTCACTTTTCAAAAAGTCTGCTATAACTTAGAAGGGCACTGGTTTGCGATGATTGGTAGGAATTCGTGGTACAGTTAGTTGTGCTCCGCTTAAAAACGTGTTCTACCCCTGTTCCACTTCCTTAAGAGGAGCGTGAGTAATTATGCGACAAATCCAACAGAGTAAAAGCTCGTTAATTTGAACTCTAATGGGACTATAAAATTGTTCGAATTAAGCGGAGTTTGAATTAGCGGGCAGGCGCTAGAATGAACAGGCATCGCGCCGCACTGTGCGGAGAGAAACCAGAGAAGCCACCCGGACTCGTTCTTGCAAATTAGGCGATACTACACGTTTGTGGCAGGCAATTTCGTAAATTAAGTTCATGCTCCATCAGCGAACAACATTTATTGATCAGCCAGTGATACGCCAGAAACAAGCAGCGACTCGCATTCACGTGAGCAGTGAGCCTTAATGCAAAAATATACGAAGCTATTTGTGCTCCAAAACACGTTCGTTAACATGGCGGAGTTAAGACAATGAAAATTTAAAGTCTCTATTTCTCAGTTTATTTAGAACAATATTGAAATTGCCCAAGGAGACACGGCTAAAGGCAAACATTGCCTTACTGGGCCGAGCCACTCATACAGCAGCAGCAGCAGACAGGTGACATTTACAACCATAAAAGCATACATGGAAATCAATCACTACACTTGTTTTACACAGATGAAAGTAATGTGTAATTTAGGTGATCAGTCTGGGCCGATTTCTGCGAGGAGGGGCGAAAGCGTGGGGCTCCCAGTTCGAATTAACCGTAGTAGATACCGACGCGTTCGAATTATCGGGAGTTTTCCCCCATAGAAATACGTAGGGCTGTGTCAGTTCAAAGTAACTGTAAGTTCGAATTAACCGAGTTCGAATTAACGAGCTTTTAGTGTATTTTTATCGTTACTCGTACCAAAATTTCACATACAAATAAATAACGTTACGAACCGTTATGGAACTTTTTTTTTTCGTTCCGGAACAGAAACGGAACGGAACTTTTTGCGGTGGAACGAAACTAAAACCGTAACGAAAAACATTTCGTTCCGACACCCTGCCTGCACAGTCCGAACCCTCTAACACGGGCAACGTATTATAGCGTTAGTGTGCTTATCTGATAACAACACAGCAAAATTTAGACAGGCAAGTAGCAAAATAACAACGCTCGCGCGCCGGGAAACCACGCGAACATAGAATCTGGGTCTTATTTGTTTCTCTTCTGTGCCTTCTTTAGCACAGTTTTGATTCCCAAATATGTACCAGTTTTTTTCCAATCTCTCAGTTATAAGTCCTGCGGATCGCTGCGGATCGGTAGTGAAAGCTCCTGAGAACATGCGAGCCGAAAATTCTAGCTCTGCCCGTGTCCTGGAACTCCCAGTTATCAAATTCAGCTAGAAATCGCTCCCTCTTCTCTCGACAAATGATGCCATAAAGATGTCATAAAGATGCGGCGCAGCGGAATGAGGCGACATGCCCATGCACTGGCTCGCGATCACACTGAAGGCAAGCCGCGCGTCCAAAAAAACTCACCTCTTTGCTAAAAGTGGATATGTTATATATTTTTAAAATATCCAAAGCCATCCTCACTCACAACCAAAGAACATTGCCCCTAAATGCTGAAATCATCATTTTTGCACAACATCAAGGGAAAAATACGGGAGCAGTTAAGCACTAGTGCGCAGACTCTGGAGTGAGCGGCACTGGTGGCCCTGGCCGCGTCCTATCCTTCCTCACCCACACGTTCCTTTCCCACACCCTTGCTATAGTATAGTGTACATGGCTATGCTATGTTTCTATTGCGATAACAATTATATAGACACTTTCGCATGATTTTTCCCGTTGCTGTCGCCGTCATGCCCGGGATATCGATACGTATGTATATATATATATATATATATATATATATATATACATATATATATATATATATATATATATATATATATATATATATATATATATATATATATATATATGTATGTATATATATATATATATATATATATATATATATATATATATATGTATATATATATATATATATATATATATATATATAATGTGTATGTATATATATACAGGAAAGAAGTATGAACTTAAGGGCTCGTTTCTTTGTTAAAACATTAATGAGAACTAACAGAGAATGTTACCAAGGAAAGTATAGGGGGACGTTATCAGAAGTAATTGGAATGTAAATGTTGTGTATTCACCAGAGAATACGGTCGGCAACCATGAGCGCCCGCAGCGCCGCCCTCGAAGTGAGCGGACAGTACGGACCGAGGCGTCCTCTCACTCCTCTTCCGGTGCTGGCAACGCTTGTACCCAGCAAGTCGGCTGGTAATAAACTACGGTTATGCATACATAACATTTGGCGACGATTTCACGAACCGACGGGGTGGAGCAACAGCGACTGCAAGCCACATCAGGCAACGAAAGCAAGTGAACTTCGGTGGCAGTACGCGAAGTGAGATGGCTTCGGACAACGCTTCGAACGAGGAAGTTAAGCCTAGCGTCTCGAACGTGTTCTTCGGCCGGCTGGGCCACATGGAAGAGTTTTCTCCTGGCAACGCGGCAGCCTGGCCTACATACCTCGAACGCCTACAGTTCTATTTCACTGTGAATGGTGTAGTCGAGGAGGAGCAGCAGCGGGCCGTGCTGTGCAGCGTTTGCGGTCCGGCTACGTTTGCCAGCCGGCGTACGTAGCCGGCATCTCAGCCGGCTACGTACGCCGGCTGAGATGCCGTATGCGGACATTGTGCCAAAGCTCACAGCCCATTTCACTCCAAGGTCTTCGGTAATCGTGCAGCGTTTTTCCTTTCACAAACGCAGTCAGCAACCTGGCGAAAGTATCGCGGATTTTCTTGCGGACTTGCGTCGAGTCTCCAAGCACTGCGAGTTCAGCGTCTCCCTGGAAGACATGCTCCGCGATCGTCTAGTCTGCGGCGTTCGTGACGAAGCGCTGCAACGGCGTCTCCTGGCTGAGACTACGTTGGATTTCAAGAAGGCGTACGAAAAGGCCGTCGCTGCCGAGTATGCGACGCGGCAAACGGCAGCCACCAGAGGAGCGTTGGCTGCGGCGTCCGACTTGCATCGGATGGATCAAGCACCAGAGGAGCACAAGCCAGGCGGTAAGCAAGACTCTGGCAAACAGTCCACGACCGGACGGTGTTCCCGCTGCAACGGTGACCACGACACTACGAGCTGTGGGTTTCGCTATTCAGTGTGTCATTTCTGCAAGCGGAAGGTTCACACTGTTCGCTCTTGCCGTCAAAAGGAAGCAGCACGAAGCAAGGCGAAGCGCGGCAACAAGCGCCCAGGCAAGTCGGATCACTCACGGGTGTACGGACTTTACCACATTGCTAGTGCATTGCCAGCTTTTATGGTAACCGTCATTGTGAACGGACGCCAGATATCGATGGAAGTGGACTCTGGATTTGTTTGTTCCATTGTCAACTTAAGGACATTGAGCAAGCTGGGGATCTCGAAGAAGGTGCTCCGACCGTGTTCTCAGGGAGTGCGGACGTACACACAGCAGCCTGTTTGGGTCGTGGGCGAAGTGGACGTTCCTGTCAAATACAACGGTAGAGAGGGTGAACTACCTCTGCTCGTCACGAAGGGCAGTGGAATCAGCATCCTGGGGAGAGACTGGCTCATACCACTGGGCATATCTCTGGAGGGACTGCACCAGCTCAACGGAGCTCCAGTTTCAAATAGTTCCAGGGGAGAAGGCCAACCTGCTGCACACGACCACAGCAAGGTGGTGACGAGTGTGAAAACTGTGCTGCGGGACTATTCAGAGGTGTTCAAGCCTGGGCTGGGCAAGAGCACGGGTCCTCTGGTGCGAATTGAAGTGGAGGAGCAAGGCACGCCTAAGTTCCACAAGCCATGGCAAGTACCCTTCGCACTTCTGCCTAAAGTTGAGGAAGCCATCGAACAGTTGGTCAAGCAAGGCATTTACGTTCCAGTTAAGCATTATCGCTGGGCGACTCCAATCATCCAAATTCTAAAGAAGAATGGGAAGATGAGAATGACAAGTGCGGCGAGTTGGGCGGGTTGGTAAAGATGCATAACTAGGAACGTTCAGCGCAATAATACGGGGGCACAAGAAAGAGATGCAGACAACACAAGCGCTACCAAGAGTAACCCGCGAAATAACTCAGGCTTACGTTATCCAAATACAAGGCTCTAAGTGCGTGAGCCAACCGTCAGTGCTCCTTCATGATAAAGAATTTTGATTCCTTAGCATGCCTTCGTAGTTCCGCGTTCGACGGATTAAGGTTATTATTTTTTGCGCAGCCGGCATGGTTTCGTCATTTCGTGTTTTTTCCGTATATTCGTCAGATGGGCGTGCGTGATGTGTTTTAATTTCGTTTGTATGTTTGATTTACTGGATTTTTTTCTGTATGTTTTGTCATTGCTGGATAACACGTGCGGGATTCCCTGTTTAGTTGATGATTGTAGGTTGATGATTGTAGGCGTGTTCTTGATAAAACGTCACGTTTTTTTGTAGAACTATATTTGTAAGAGAGTGAGGCATGAGTTTGCTGCGATTAGAGTTAGTATATATTCATGTGTGTTCCCAAACAAACGTGGTTTGAAGGAAAAATAGCGCGTGTGTTGTCTGCATCTCTTTCTTGTGCCCCCGTATTATTGCGCTGAACGTTCCTAGTTATGGAAGATGAGAATTTGTGGAGACTACAATGAAACACTCAACCCAGTGGTCAAGTGGGAGACATATCCCCTTCCAACTCCAGAGCAACTTCTCGCAAGACTGGGGGGGATGTGCAGTGTTTTCTGGGCTTGATTTGGATCAAGCTTATCAACAACTCTGTGTCGATGAGTACACCGCCATGCTGCAGACCATGACAACTCACAAGGGCCTGTTCAAGGTGACGCGATTGCAGTTTGATGTAGCAGTGGCCGTAGCCATCTTTCAACGTTACATGGAAGGACTGCTGAACGGATTTGAAGGGGTTCAGTGTTTTCTGGATGACACCCTCATCCGTGGAAGAACAGTCCCAGAGCACGACGAACGGCTGCGCAAGGTGCTGCAGCGTATCCAGGACGACGGGCTTCGTCTAAATGCCGACAAGTGTGCATTCAGGGACAAAGAAGTGACGTACTTGGGGTACCGTATCAACAAGGACCGAGTAAGTCCTTTGCGTGAAAAAGTGGAAGCCATAAAGCAAGCTCCGGAACTGACGAATAAGGAGCTGCAGTCGTTCTTTGGAACATTAAATTTTTATGGCCGTTTCTTGAAAGGAGCGTCACATGTGTTGGACCACTTCATCGCCTCTTGGACAAGGACATGGCATGGAGTTGGACCGAAACGGAAGCGAAGGCATACCGGCATGCCAAGAGTCTGCTTGAATCCTGAGCTGTCCTAGCACACTATGATGTGACACGTCCCATAAGGCTAGCCTGCGATGCGTCTCCGTGAGGGCTGGGTGCTGTATTGAGCCAAGTGGGAGAAGACGGCGTAGAGAGGCCAGTGGCTTTCGCCTCGAGATCTTTATCAAAAGCAGAGCGTAATTATGCGCAGATAGACAGAGAGGCTCTGACTTTGCTATTCGGTGTTCAGAAATTCCACCAGTATATTTTTGGTCGGAAGGTCCAACTCTTGACTGACCATAAGCCATTGCTGGGCCTCCTGCGCCAGGCCAAGCCGGTTCCTGCGGTATTTTCACCTCGGATGTTGCGCTGGAGTTTGCAACTTTCTGCATACAACTATGAACTGTTGTACGTACCAGGCTCCAAGTTGTCACATGCCGATGTTTTCAGTCGTCTTCCGCTTCCTGTAAAGGATGAGCACGAGCCACCATTCGGAGACATGTTGCTGCTTGAAGCAGCGCCGGAGGTTCCTCTGGATTCTACCAAGATCGCAGCATTGACGCGGACGGACCCTGTTTTGTCACGTGTACATCGCTGGATTTTGCAAGGTTGTCCTTGCGGGAAGGTGCCCGAGGAGTTCCGTCCTTTTGTGGCCAGGACGAACGAACTGTCCACCTACCGAAACTGTGTGCTATGGGGATCGCGTCTAGTGATTCCATGTTCCGCGCAGGCCCAGGTCCTGGACATCCTACACACCACGCACTCAGGCGTAGTACGGATGAAAGGTCTTGCCCGCAGCACAGTGTGGTGGCCAGGCATCGACAATCACATAGAGCGCAAGGTAGCTGGCTGCAAAGGATGCCAAGTAACTCGACAAGCACCCAGTAAGGCACCGGTGCATCCATGGGAGTTCACTAAGAACCCTTGGTAACGTTTGCACGTAGACTTTGCCGGTCTCTTCAAGGGAAAAGTTTTAGGGGCGAAGCTCCTTAAAGCGGCACCCGTTCGTCCCTCGTCGTAGTGCGTAACCAGTCTTACGCTTTGACCTCCAAGGTGGTTCCGGTAGGAGATTTCTCCTGTGCGTTGTTGAACAATAAAAAATTCGCAGCGTGCGCGTTAACTAAAAGCCGAATTCTTCTGTCTCTCATTCCCCATGAGCAGCCATTGGCATTTCTCCTGTGCGTGAATAAACAATAAAAATTTTGTTGAAAACGCCGTTGATTGATGAAATAAACCAACGAAAGACGCCAGATGTTTTCTAAAAGCAAAACGAAAAAGACGCCAGATGTTCCTAAAGCAAAACGAAAAGACGCCAGCTGCTTAACGAAAGACGCCAGGTGTTTTCTAAAGCAATGGTTTTATAATCAAAACCATATCGCGATACAGGTTTGTAGTTGACGATGCTCGTTGCCGTCGGTGTGTGCTCGTATGGATAAGGATGCCGCTGCAACCAGTGCAAGAACCACTTAGCTTACATTTCACCGACCACAAAGCGGTCATAATGAAAGGACAACGGAAACCAGCAATAAAAGTTTGATAAAACATTTAATGAATCGTTTCACGTCATTTTTATCGGGCGAATTAACGGAAGAAATTTCACGGTTTAACCGATGATTACTTCCAGGAGCTTCGCCCAATCTCATCATCATTTACCTCGTGGATCTGCCGTCAATTTTTTTCTCTTAGTCGTCGATTCTCATTCCAAATGGCTGGAAGTTTCTTTGATGGAATCCATGACGACCAGAGCAGTGCTTAAGGAACTTCGAGCGATGTTTGTTCGCTTCGGCATTCCCGTGGTGTTAGTGTCGGACAATGGAACTGCGTTCACGTCGGAAGAGCTCGCCGAGTTTGCACGCAGAAACCAGATTCGGCACATTACAGTCGCGTCCTATCACCCATCCTCCAATGGGCAGATAGAGAGGATGTTACAGGAAACAAAAGTCCTGCGTAAGTTGTCGGAGGGAGGCTGGTCAACCAAGCTGTCTCGTTTCTTGTTGGGCCAACCCATCTTACCCAGTACAACTACAGGGAAGAGTCCCGCCGAACTTTTGATGGGGAGATGACTGCGATCAGCCATTGACCGTCTGCATCCAGATTTTCACATGGATGGATCATCTCTTCAGCGCTACTTCCTGGACGGTTCTCGAAATGTTCGGCATTTCTATCCTGGCGACGCTGTGTATGCACGGAACTATCAGGGTGGCACCAAATGGGTTCCCGGGTTCATCACTTCAGTCACTGGGGCCCTTTCTTACCAGGTTCGTCTCTCCGATGGTAGCTTATGGCGACGACATGATCAGATCCGCAGCCGTGCCACCCCACTAGACCTTGGTGGAGCTGACAGCGATTCTGGTGGGGACACCGCCGATGATGTTGATCCCTCTGTGGTTGGCCAGAACCCACCATTACCAGGTGTGAGTGAAGCTTTACCTAGTTCAATTCCACCTGTCAGTCCCGCCCCTGAACCCGACAATGCTGTTGTACCTGGAAGCCCTTCACAGGAGCAGAGCTCTCCCAACCAACCAAAAGCAGCGGAAGCTTTTAGGTACCCATGACGTGATAGAAGAGCCCCTCAGCGTTACCCGGACTACATTCCGTAAGGGGGGAAGGGATGTTGTGTATTCACCAGAGAACACGGTCGGCAACCATGAGCGGCCGCAGCGCCGCCCTCGAAGTGAGCGCACAGTACGGACCGACGCGTCCTCTCACTCCTCTTCTCGTGCTGGCAACGCTTGTACCCAGCAAGTCGGCTGGTGATAAACTACGGTTATGCATACATAACAAATGTGAAGAAAGAAAAGTGGACGAAAAGATAACTTGCCACCGGCAGGATCCGAACCTGTGACTTTCGAATAACGCGTCCGATGCTCTACCACTGAGCTACGGTGGCGGTCATCCCTCCGTTCACTTTATAGGGTATATCATCATCATCATCATCATCAGCCTGTCTACGCCCACTGCAGGACAAAGGCCTCTCCCATGTTTCGCCAATCAACCCGGTCCTGTGCTTTCTGCTGCCACGTTATACCTGCAAACTTCTTAATCTCATCTACCCACCTAATTTTCTGTCTCCCCCCTCACGCGTTTGCCATCTCTTGGAATCCAGTCAGTTACCCTTAATGACCAGCGGTTATCCTGCCGACGTGCTACGTGCCCGGCCCATATCCATTTCTTCGTCTTGATTTCAACTATGATATCCTTAACCCCCGTTTGTTCCCTGACCCACTCTGCTCTCTTCCTGTCTCTTAAGGTTACACCTATCATTTTCCTTTCCATCGCTCGCTGCGTCGTCCTCAGTTTAAGTTGAACCCTCTTTGTAAGTCTCCAGGTTTCTGCTCCGTAGGGTATATATGTGCATATAGGGTATATATGTGCATTTAAACGTGGGAGCATCAGTCAGCGCCGCCTGTTGCCATTACGGCGAGTGTGGAACACTCTTTTTGCCTGTAGGCGTCATGTAGCACGTGATCTTATTACGAGCTGGCAGCTGACTAATAATCCCTCGCATACCACCTGAAGGCAACAAGTCTGCCAGAACGAGACCCTCACAATGAACGAAGGAAAGAGGTATGAACTTAAGGGCTCGTTTCATTGTTAAACACATTATTAATGAGAACTAACAGACAATGATTCCAAAGAAAGTATAGGGGACGTTATCAGAAGTCCCGTCACGTGAATATAGTACCGAGGCTGCGGTAAGCAGGGAAAAAACTCCGCTTGCGGACTCTCACTGAGGCCAGGGTTGCCACTGACTTTCGAGTCAATATCACCAAACGACGAGCAAAAAAGTCGCCAAAAGTCGCCATTTTTCTTCAAATTTCGCAAAAAAAGTCGCCACTCTAGATATGTATGACATGCCTACTAATAAAAATGCAAATTATGTATTATAGCACGTAGAATACAGTACTGTCCATAACCCCTAAGTATATTGACGTTTTTCATTGCCGGTCACTTCGCCCGCTTCAACATGGGAGTGCTTGGTGCGCCTGGTTTTCCAACTAGCCGTGAGATGGGCTTGGCGGCGCAAGGGTTACCACCCCGTATGGATGGAACGCTCATGATATCCTTCCATCGCAGTCCGCTCGATTCGAAGGTGAATGTGTGGTAAACCTTACGTCAAAAGCGCGAAAGTGTTGTTTGTAGACAGCTTTACGTCCCCATACATAAATTAAAAGGTTTATTGAAGGTTACACAACCACGATAGAAGTCTTAAAGGAACCAATCATTCGTGATTCTTATACCTTTTGAGTTTGAAGTAATTTGATACCGGGCGCCACTGTCCATTTCTGATAGTCGCTTATATCTGCACGCGTCAATCCGATGCGTCTGAGGCATAAAATAAATGAACGGATAGATAATTTGAATGTTATATAGCGATTCTTTTTACTGCACACGCTCACCGACAACAGTGGAAAATACGTTAGTAAATAATATTTTTATTGCACAAACGACACGTATCCGCCCCTCGGCCATAAATATTCCTAGGTACGTGACCCTGACCGCTGCCATGACACACTTACCGGGTATCGCGGAAGGGACACTACTGGTAAATGATGGAAGCCCCAGAATAACTCGCTGTGATTTGGCGAAGAGCTTCCTTTGGAACGACGTAGTTTCTCAACGCCTTTTGCTGCAGAGAAAAGCCACATTTGATTCCTAAGATGGACTCGAAAAGGTCTAGCGTCATCGTACTGCGAAGTTCCGTGTTATTCAAGGTTACATGAGGAAAGACTCCGCTTCGGCGTTTCAGATCGGAAGTGTCAGAATCCCGATGGCTCCAGTGATGAGTGCTGAGAAAGGCACTTCAGGGAGGCACCTGCGGCCTCCATGAACGCTAGCGCCTCGTACCAAAATGTTGTGGCGGAATTGGTTTCAATTGTAGCGAATACAGAGCTAAGCAGTCACTAGAAGAGAGGGATGGCATGAGCAGTCTTTCTCGCTGCACACGCCGGAACAACGGAAACAACTTCTACGAAAGTACTGTGTAACGTTCGCAAAGCGTGCACCACGCTTTCTGTGCGGTCAAGCTTACGCTACACATTCGTCTCAGTGCAGTTTCTGAAGGCTGCCCAAAGAAGCCGACTTCTTGGTCTGCCCGAGAAGTATCTTAATAACAGAACTAAACTCTAGATACCGAATTAGGCGGTACAGCAGCTGTGACGAAGTCGACAAGCTATTCAGACAAGTTGGAGCAATGCTCGGAACACGCGGCCTAACCGTCGTCTAGCCACTTCACTGCAGCCTCGCGGCACGCGAAGCAGTCCGCTGTCTTTCATTTTGCTGGAAGTTGCAGGGGGGACGCACCAGTACCTCCGGAATCTAGATTAATTGAGAAACAGGACGGACGTACTGAATTACGCGTAAAGTGCGTCTTCTACTGGTGAGTCCAAAAGGGAAAAAAATGAAAAAAAATTGTTGCTCATTCGTTGGGAAGACACTGAGCAAAGAATGCATAAATCACTCGACACCTAAACCGAAAATCGCCAAAAATTCGCCATGTCGCCGTTCACAATTTTAGGTCGCAACGGGCCACTCAAATTCACCGATGTGGCGAAAAGTAGCCACCAGTGGCAACCCTGGCTGAGGCAAAGACAAATAGTGCCTGAGTTGTCAGTGCAGTTCGTCTTCTGGCAATGCGGTAACAGAACAGTTCGAAATCGTGCAACTCTTCCTATAATCAACTGATTTACGAAACATCATGCTTAAAACTTACCTGTATTACATCTTCAACTCAAGGCGTAATGCAGGATTCGAAGGAACCTCTCGCACAGAACATACGTTTTCCTCACGGTAAAGAAACATTGATCACAGAGAGCAAGAACAAATGCGTTTTGACACCCTTAAGGGTCCCTTTTTTACACAAGGAACAGAAAACCTTCAGCATGTATTTAAAAAAATTCAATGGATCCTGGTGAGAGGCCTTCTACGTGCTTCACAAGGTACGGAGCTGTTAAAGCTTTTCGTTGCGCGGGGTATGGTATGGTATGGAAAAACTTTATTTTGGTCCGTTGGGGCGTGAACTAGCACGTAGCGGGCCGCTCCCACGTCGGGACAGATAGGCCTCGCCTCTCCGGCACGTCGTGGACCCGTTGGACTGCCCATATTTGTGTCATCAAATTCGTACTGCGTAGCACAGCATCCCACTTGGACGATGTAACGTCTTCGTAAACCCTTAAGGCAGGGCACCGCCGTGTAGTGCGAATAGAAATCAATCGGTATGCGCTCCTTCACTCGTCTTGTTCATCTCCTGCTTCGCTTGCACAACACAGGACCAAAAATCACGTAATATCGCGTAACAATTAGTCACGCAGCTGAATTCACGTAGCGTCTCGTAACAAGTCGCCTGACGAAAAATCCGGTAACAACTTGTCCCATTACTAAAATACGTAACCTTCCGTAAGAAGCAGTCCCGTGACTAAGATCACGGTAGATCTGGTCACGTGAATAAATCACGTGATATAATGTGATAACTAGCCACGTGAGTGAAATCAAGTATTATTACGTAAGTAGTCACGTGACTGAAATCATAGAACAGCACGTAGCAACTACTCACTTGATTAAAAATCCCGTAACATCAAGTAACAACCACTCGCGTCACTAAAATCAAGTTATATCTAGTCCCGTGACTAAAAACCACGTAACATCTAATCACATGAGCAAAACCACGTAACATCACAAGACAGCCAGTCACGCGACGTATGTTACGCCAAAAAAATGTAAAAGGTAGTCAAATGACTAAAAGTACGTAACATAACGCAACAACTAGTCACGCGAATATATTCACGTAACTAGTCACGTGACTAAGATCTCGTAACAAATAATCACGTGACAAGTTCGCGCTTGAACCACCTAACGTGAAATCACGTATTTTCCGCCAAAACCCCGTAACAGCTGTACTCGTGTCACTAAAATCCCGCGAGATCATGTAACATGTATTCATGTGAATAAAAATCACGTAAAATCACGTAACATCTAGTCAAATGACTGTACTCCCTTAACAAACGTAACGTAACAGCCAATCACGTGACTAAAATAGCAATTACAGCTCAGGTGATATGTTCCCGCGAAGAACCACTTAACAGCGATTCGCGTGATTAAAATCACAACATCACGTAACAGCTAGCACGTGGCACGTTCCCGCCAAAGGCGCGTCACGCACGCGTAGTGTGGGGAACCGGCAAAAAAAAAAAGAGAGACGAAAGGGGCGCGTGTACTGTGTAGTTATTCCTTTTTGACGTTGGTTTCCTTCGCGCTGTTTATTAGTCATTAGTATGAACCGGCCGATACTGGAGTAGGATAGCCAAGCCTCACCATAGTTAGTACTAATAGCAAAAACTCAGCATCTCTAGCAAAAGCTTGTCATCACTAGCAAAACTTGGAAAAAGTTAGTTCGAAAATTAGCTCCGCTGCTGGTGCCTACGGTGTGCCCCTAGTGCAAGCTGCAATTTTTTTTTTGTCTTGTTTAAACTGACCGCGACGGCCCGCTTTCAATCAACGACTTCGAACAAATCTGCATACCAGCATATATCCACTGTGGCAACGAGGTGGGTTTCTGGCTCGTGTGTACAACAGTCTGTTCACGTTTATTCTGTTTTTATAAACACTGAGAAGAAATGCGAGGTTGGGCTCTATAGCGTGTCATGCGCTTAAGAAAATAAATTGTTTGCGACGCATTTTATTCTGAGCTTGAAAAACGAAATGGATGTGGTTCACTCTAAATCCCATTAAATAAAATACTTAAACGAAAAAGGTTACTGCACATTAATCAGTTTTTAAAAGAAATGTGTAGCTTTAATTATCACACTTATTCAGCTCTATAAAAAGAAGTCTCTGTCAACGACTACAACACGCGGCTTGCCGCTTTCACCCAATTGTGCAATATCATGGGTTTGTAAAGAGACGCGAATCAAATTGAGGAAAGTCAATCCCGAGCATGCATATTCTGGAACAACGCGACCATCACCATAATTTAAGATGGTAGTATTTCTCAAAGTTAGCTTGAGCGATTCAAAACACTACAGCGACGAAAGGCATTAACGCCAACTTTAAAAGGAACCAGGGGAGGCCAACGGCAGTACGATCGGACGAAAAATATTGAAGGGGCCGGAGACGAGAGGAAGGGTAGGACGCTCTTTCCAGATTCCGTCGTCTCGATGAATGAACGAGCCACTTTGATACAAAACTGCCGATTCACTGTTGAGCACTCTTGGTATGCGTTGTCGTTATCAGTCGGCGATTGCCGGTTCGCGCGCGGTGGTGAAAGCCGACATTGCCGTCTGTCTTTGTGGGCGCTACGCTGTCGGCGTCATCGCGCGAATTTTGAATATTTAAGGTCTGTACCCCACGTGGTGTGAAAAACGGTAAACTAAAAGTGATGTCACGAATTGCTGGGTATGTGCTTTCTTCCTGTCATGCCCCCTTTGCTCAACTGGAAGAAGACGGAGCTCAACAAAATCGATACACTAATTAGAACAGGAGTAAAAAGGGTCCGGAGCCTCTCTCGAAACACTAGTACGGAACAGGGCTGGGCAGTATCGAAGATACATGTATCTTAGATACTATCTTAGATACTCCTTGGGTATCTTGTATCTGTATCGCGATACGTGTCGAAAAGCTAGCATCCGTATCTGTATTTCCGATACATTCAATAATGTATCGTGTATCTTAAGATACAAGATACTGCTATAGAAACACCACCCTGCGAAACAACAAACGATATCTGAATTCTGCTTCTCAAGCTGATACTGCTGCCACTAAGCCACCTCAATAAAGCTTACGACAGAGATATTCCTTTGTCTTTTCGCCAGAGTGCTCCAGTGAGCATAGGAAATAAGGTTTATACGCGTTTCTACTGGTGGAGCAGAGTCACGTGGTAGCGCTCGAGCCATCTCGACAAAAACAAGCGCGCGAACGTCTACGTGTAGCCGAATTTTTGTTTCTTTATATTTTCTTTCTTTTTTAAGTGTGTCGGTGCCATGAACCTTTTTTTTTTCTTTGTAGCCATGGCACTGTGCTGCATACTACAATGCGTGCGGCGTCTTTCGCTCAAATTCGAATGTGACTATAGTGTCGTTACCGAAGTTTGTCTTGCGTGGTGCTTCGTTGCAAAGTCTCAAAAATGCAAGAATGGGGTTGCTTTGCGTCTCGCTGCTTTCACACAGATTTGACAGATCTCGTCGATGTAAGCTTGACTTGCACACTATGAGATTGACTTATATTCCAATTAGATTCTAACAACCATCGCTCTGCCGCTGTCGATGCTACATGCAATAGAACAAGTATTTACGTAACAGATGATATTTTGGCGTGCTGTATATTTGTTCTTTGTGCTAAATTATGGAAGAAGATTTTTGTTTTAATGATAGCTTGATTGTTAGAACAAGTGCTCTCTTAGCTGTCCTCCGTTTGCCTCCCGCACATTACCTAGGCCACTCTGTAGTTTTTTTTCCCCGTTTGTTAACATGCAGTGTGTCTTCTGTAACGTCCTCCTCGATTCCTTCTCTTATTCTTATTTTTAATTGTCTGCGTCATTGCTACTATTTACGTATCTACATTCCATGTGAGTTTAGTGTTCAGACGATGTTAGGGCAAAAGTAAAATAATCTGAGCGTGGCTAGTGCTTACAGGAACAAAAATTCTGCTTACGATTTAATAAAACAGCGAAATTGAGTTTACAAATTGAGTTTACTTAACCTCCGCAGAACTCATTTGCATTACTTGTGTCAATGTGCTTCGAGTTGTCGATGAATTCGCCCTCGCGCTGCCAATTGCTAGCTTCCTGGTTAGCTCAATTGGTAGAGCGACCGCCCCAGAAAGGCGTTGGTCCCGGGTTAGAACCCCGGACCAGGACGAATTTTTCGGCAACTAAGAAGCTTTTCTATCTGAGAAATCCGTACGGATTTCCTTGTGGCTTCGTGCTCCAAACGGGTGGATGTCTATTTTCCCTTTCTTGAGTTTACATTATAGCAATGGAAATTATAACAAGAAATCTTAAAGACGTCAGGAAGGGGATTTGAGAAACATAATACCAATTGCTACGGTTTTCTCATCAGCATCCCTAGGAGCCTTTTAGTGCTATTTTCCGTGGGCACTGAGTTTTCTATTGTCTGACTTTGTGTGATACATCATGCTCTATTTTCATAGCTTTTAGGGGTGCCGCCTATAGCGGGTTTATAAAGGGTGCCACGTAACTAACCAAATATATACAAAGATGTGCTTAACCTCAACTGAATAAAATCACTGATTATGGTATTTTTATATTGCGCTTAATTTCTCAACTAGGATTAGAGATGTAACATTTCTGCTATTCATTTTGGGGGAAGTGTGTTTGCGTTTTAGAGGGCATTGTAAAACGACAGATTTGACTTTTTCTGGAAAGGTACATGCTACGCAGTGATTTTTCTGGCGTTTAAAGAAAGCCGGAGAAATATGACCACGTTACTGCGCTCGTACGTTATTGTGCTGCAGTGCTCTCAGGCGTGCTTCGAGCAAAACAACCGGCAAGCGGACCACGGCGAAATGAGTGGCCGCGGCTTAGGCTCCACAGCGCGTCAGCATTTCTGACCGCCACACACGGCAAAGAAACACCATCGTCCCTGAGAAACGACAGGCTGACGGTTAGCGCGCCGGTTGTTTCGCTCGATGCGCGTTTAAGAGCGCTGCAGTACGATCGCGCATGAGCCTAGTCACGTGGTTTTATTTGATATTAAATATTCGCCATGCAGCATATACGCCGCCAAAAAAACAATTGCTTCGGTCGTCTTTAAATGCGTTCTACGACGTGACGAAGCTCACTCTGCCCTAAAGTGAATAATAAAAATGTTGCACAATTGACCATAGTTAATCAACCAACTAAGCGCAATATAAAAATACTATAACGAGCCCCACATGACGATAAACCATATGTCATTGGTTTCATTCAGTCACGGCTAAACGCTTGTTTTTTTTTATATTTGGTTCTACTTACGTGAAACATCATTAGGTCCTATACTTGTTCACTGTCATTTTTATTGCGGAACTGCCTTGCTATTGCCTCAGGTATAATTCCCTTTGATTTTTTAGGCCCCTGTAACGTCCTTTTTTGTGTTACGAAAATGCAGGTAAGCAGGCTAGAAGTTGCAATAGTGTGAATAGCAGTGATATCCTGCGACGCTTCTTGCCACGTATAATACATCTGGGAAGCTTCTGGGCGGCAGAAGTTTTCTCTGAGAGGAAATGGTAAAAGATTGCACGTTAGTGAATATGTAGCTAACGAACACTTTACGCAAGTTGATGGGTAGAACATGAAAAATCACTGCAGTTTTACGTCCTCAGTGAACAGTGAGCGCTGACTCGGTAGTTATCGTCTTCACACGATGCTTCACAGACAGATTGCTACCAGCGTTGTTGCTGTTCTACACCTGTAAGGAGGTGCGCTACTACGAAAACGGTAATACGCTTACGGACAAGGAAAAACTCTGCACGGGTATTTGTGCCATCTTGAGGAGGCTTCTTATTGAAGTTCTTGCAATTAGACGGCAACCCGCCAGCTGGTCGCCAAGTAGAGCAGCGACACCCATCAAATACAAAAGTGTCAAGTAAACAAATGCGAATAACTTGTTTCGGAATGAAACTAATATACATTAAGCAAGAAAAATTTAACTTTCGGGATTAAAACAGATATTTCATTAAAATAAACAAAGTTGGTCGAAGTTAAGACATTTTCAAGCAAACACTTCTGTACATAGGTATTTGAGGCGTCATTGTATAGATCTATAATAGCACATTTCCAAATGTATCGAAGTATCTTAAGATACAATTGGGAAGTATCGTATCCGATACATTCATTCCGGAAGTAACTTGTATCTGTATCTCCAATACTTCTTGCCCGAGTATCTTGTATCGTATCGCGATACAATTTCAAAGTATCTTTGCCCAGCCCTGGTACGGAACCACTCCTCCAATGGGGCATGCAAAGTACAGCTACCGAATTTTGTGAGGCCCAGCGGCACGCCCAAATTAGTCGGCTCTCCCTCTCAAGGGCGGGCAACGAGATCTGTTTGAAGCCGGCTTTCAGCCCCTTTTCATGCCGCCACAGAAGTCAACTTTGCACAAACGCCACGAAAGCGATAACAGTTGATCCGATTACCAGAAACATACACCCGATCCACAACGAAGGAAGGAGAAAAGCGAGAGCTAAGGCCATACTCGCCAAGATCATGCGCAACGAAACGCAAGTCCTCTTTGTTGACGCTGCCAGATATTGGAATCGAGGCGCCTACGCCGTCTCCGTGGTGGACGCCCATGGCTCGTTTGTCAACGCAGCCACGGTAGTTACCAACTTCACCCACGAAGCAGAAGAAATGTCTATTGCGGTGGCCCTTCGAAGGTGCACGGGATTCTCTGTCATTTGCTCGGACTCCAGAACAGCTATAAGAACTTTTTCAGCAGCCCTGATCTCTTGGAAGGCAGCTACGGTCGTCAACAAGCTCTTCTAGCAAGAAAGGAGAGAAGAAAATTTCCCGTCCTCACACATCACATGGTTCCCGGCTCACATGGCAAACATTTCTGGATCTTCTGACTGCAACCAAAATGAGCCGGCACACCAACTGGCGCGAGAACTCACTTTCCGCGCCTGCGGTCCACCCCCCTCGCTTCAATG
Source organism: Rhipicephalus appendiculatus (assembly GCA_030522465.1). NCBI lineage: Eukaryota > Metazoa > Arthropoda > Arachnida > Ixodida > Ixodidae > Rhipicephalus > Rhipicephalus appendiculatus. Next base: position 145,853 of record JALIZH010003692.1, read on the forward strand.
CAGGCTGCAGGAACCTCGAAAACAAAGACCCGCTCGTGTCGTACCACGAACTCACCTCTCATCTTAGATTAGGACGTCGAACTTTTCCTCCTCCTCACACAAAGCTCAACAGAGCACCAGCAATCACTTACAGACAGTGCCAGACTCGAACATACATCACACCAACTACACTAAGCACGATCTATCCTGACTTTCCTACTGTATGCCCACACTGTTACCATGAATATAACAATATCGAACACATGCTCTGGATGTGCCCTGCCAACGCTGGTACAGACTTTTCTGATCAGTCCTCCCGGGACTCAGCGCTTAGAAGCACAAATCTCATCGCTCAGCTGAAGGCTGTCCAGAGGGCCCGGGCCGTCGCCGAAGGACTCAGTCTACCGGCCCCCACCTCGCTGAAGCATCCGGATTCATTGGCGGTGTCTTCGGCGCCGCCTTATTTCTCCTGAGGACCTCAATAAAGGTCATGCTCACTCACTTGTCTGTCCTTGTGTCTCTGCTTGTTTCTATTTCTTTCTTTCTCTTTCTCGCTCCTTCTATCTTTCTCTGTCTTTCTTCCATTCCATTCTCTCTCTCTGTTTCTCGCTTCCTGTTTCTGTCTATCTCTCTCTTTCGCTAGTTCTTTCTCTTTCTGGCTTGCTCTCTGTTTTTTCTATCTCTTTTTTTGTGTCTACTTCTTTCTGTCCTTTTTTTTCTTTCTCTCCTTAATTTCTCTGTATTTTTCTTTTTATCTTTCTGTCTTACTTTTTTCTTTCTCACTCTATCTGAACTTGTTTTCTTGCCCATTAAAGCTATTGCATCCTACGCCAGACAAATCTGGGCACGTGTTCATGGAGCGAAGCAGGAAATGAGGAGGATGAAGAGAACGCATGCATGTTCATGATAATGATAGTTTTCTGGTGACACCAATTGGCACAACGAAACGCTTAACGGCTCCGCTGTGATAAAAGTGATACAGAAACAATCAGCAATTTTCGTGGGTTTACATCACCTTGAATGTCACGGGGAAGATAGTGGATTGGTTACACTGTCGCTTCGGCGACAGTGGAGTTTTAAGCAAAAGCACCTTAATCATGTGATCAATATAGAGGCGAGAGTGCCGTAAGTACATGGGGTTGCGTGCATCTGGGTAACTTGATGATGACAACAAGAAAAGGTACCCATTGCTGTTCTAATGACTCGTTCCTTCGTGCACTTTTCGTCTGCTGATTATTCGAAAAGTATTCGAAAATTATTCGGTATTTCAAATATGTACTATTCGATTCGAGTAACGTATCGAATAGAACGTATTCGATTAATTCGAAATTTTCGAATATTCGCACACCCCTATAGTATAGCAAGGGGATGGGCATTGGATGTAAGGGCGAGGAGGACTGGTGTTAGACTAACGAGGAGGGAAAGGATGCGATAAAGGAGGAGGAGAAAGGGAAGTAGAGAAAGAGATAAAGAATTAAGCTGTAGACAAAGAAGACGAAGATGACGAAGAAAAAAAACTCAATCAGCGCGGCGCTATCTTGCCAGCACCGCAGTGTATACAGATTGCACAGGTATGGAACTGGCTCTAATTTTTTCTCACTCTGACATATCTTTCACGCATAATTTAGCGTTTTCAGTTGTTATACTTATGATTTCAAGGGGAAATGAGGCTTAGATTCTCTAGGATTTCCGATGTTTCCAAAAAATTGATTAGAGAAAACTTGAAAAGCGCAAACGACGAAGACGAAACACACACAAAAGGACTGGCGCTTAACACACAACACAGGACTGTTGCTTAACACACACAACAGGACTGTTGTGTGTGTTTTGTCTTCGCCGTTTGCGCTTTTCAAATTTTCTCTCATGATGGACCAACTCGCCAAACCAAGGTATTGTTAAATTATGATTGTTGTAGACAAACTTGCACGTGACGTCACAGACAAGTTCTCTGCGCTGGGTACCTGAAGATGGCGACCACCGTGACTTTTTATCGCATTAGAGAGTGTCAGTGCAGGGGAGGACAGGGGGGTCGCTCGCTCCCTGCTTTCTTTTGAACTCTCCCCGCTTTCTTCTGTTCGCCAGCCGCGCCAAGGGGAACACAAAGAATTGGAGGGGCCACCGTTCCTTGCTCCGCGCGTTCGAGCAGGTGTTTATGCAGCATCGCATTGCGCTGGTAGCTAAAGATGGCGACCGCAGTGACGTACGTGCAAGTTATGTATACAATAGCGTAGCCTGAAGTTTTTGGCGGGATGGGAGGGTTGAACCATACTTTATGTATATTCGTGCATCCATTTGTGTCTGTGCGCGTATATATACAGCGGCGAGACTGAAAATTTTCAGGGTGGTTTACTTGAACCCTCCGACCTCGCTTTACCCTAGTACCGCGTCTAAGTGTATACTGTGCAATGCAATCTAATGAACTTTTGTGGGTGATTTTCCTAGGCACGCTTGTCGACAGCCCACCTAATGGTTACAAGATCCATGCGAAGCAAATCACACACTATTTGCTCTAGATTCGCATCCCCTTGTACCCGTATATGTTAGTTCTTGAACAAGCGCATCAGTAGAAAAATATTGTCACGGATAAAACCACACATTACTAAGCCGTACCACAAATCACACATCAGACATGAGATGTTAGAAGTTTATTAACGACGTGAATAGACTGCTGTGCATTTTAAGTGTTAATGATGATATCATAAAGGCTTCCTAAGAATACCAACGACAATGCAGACCTTTTCGTAGCGGCCCATGCAGAAAAAGATATTCCGTCAACTTTGACAAACAAGTAACGTATCAGGTTTGAAACACAAATAGACCAAATTGTTGCTATATCAGACTTGAATTCTCTAAAGGTGATCGAAGGAAACAGGTGCATAATGGCAACAATTAGCCAAGACTAGTCTTTCTCGCGGAAACTGCTTTAAGTAGCGGCAGCTCTTCTAAAAGAGATTACTCTAGTTAAAATGTGGGTGCTACCTGCAGCCCTTGTTGTGACACTCGTGTGGAGCTTATTACGAGGGAGTGCGTCGTAGGCTTTGATACATTATTCACACTGCTACGTACTTGTTTCCCTTAACTAGTTTTTCCGCGCTATCCTCAGACACGTTTGTAAATTTTGTGCGCAACACTACAATACCTTGACAATTATTACGTCTGTGCTCGGATACCTTATAGCGTAAGGTGACGAAGAGAACAAAGTTTACCGAATATATTCTTCCAGGCGAAACTTCGGTGAAGATACTCGACAGAGAGGACAACGGAGCAGACAGCACAAAATGCACAGTAAGCCTGAAACAACACCATCACACGCACAGGTATGTCTTCAATTTCGACGCGCTGCGAGCAATTCCAAGCAGTGAGCCTACTGTATCGGATATCCCAGCCCGTCTC
>JALIZH010003695.1:0-13642 GCA_030522465.1 Rhipicephalus appendiculatus
AAGAAGTAGACTGAATGTATGTTGAAAATCGTATAACTATTTTTCTGATGCAGCTACAACGAAACCAATTACAAATTTGCAATCTGCGAAAAAAAAAAAAAAAAACTGAGTAGGACTGGTAAACATCATTCAGCTCACTTCAAAAATGAATAAAACGTGCCCAAGTTGCCTAGTTTGAACAAGTCTTTGTCAAGTGCCATGCCAAGTCTATGTAAGAAAACATGCTTGTTGGGAAGTAATTCTTAAGTTCCATGTCTCTCCTTAAACATAGTGGGTGTTTATGTGAACTCTGACAATGTGCAACTTTAGCTGAAAGTGCCACCTTCGTCTGTTGCGTATTTTGCGGGGAAAGTTCTTAGAAACTTTCTGGCTCTGTAGCTAGTAATACCAGATCATGTATTGCATGATTATAATAGGTATTTGTTTCTCACATTTCTTTTTTTTTTTTCTATTTTTGTGTTCAGGTTACATCGCCATCTGACAATGAAGACGAAAACGATCCAGATGGTCCTTACGCTTTCAAACGAAAGAAGTACTGCAACTACCATGCTGTAAGTTTGTCAAGAACATCTGCATCATAATGTTTCCTAAACATATCTTTGCATAGGCAATGTATAACTTGTTTAAAAGGGCCCTGCAACACTCTGTCAAGTAATCGTCGAATGGCTTCAATCCGTCTAGTATTAGTGGAGTTTATAGGGATTTGTCGCATGTTGAAAGCAACACAGGGAGGGGGGGATGACAAGGGGGCAAGAAGATGCATTGCATGCCTTTGTGAGTGCGCATCACGACCTTCGAACGGGCGGCTCAGTTTTATTGTGATCACGTGCATGCACACGGGCACGAGGTGGCATCTTGCAGCGACTACAGTAACTACAGCCAGTGGTCCATCACTGTGGTTTTATGGCGCGGTCATTTGGGTTTATGGCATCATTTGTAGAGAGAAGAGGGAACCGTTTGTAGCTGCTTCTGAGAAATAATTGTAAATTCCAGGCCGCGTGCTGCGCTGTGATGCTTGGCTCGCATGTTCTCAGGAGCCTCCACTACCGATCGACAGCGTTTTCTGAGCATGCCGAAAGAGGGCCCCTATAACGCACCGCGATGACAGTACTGTTGCCACTTGAGCATCGGAGTGCCCATGAATCTATTACCTGCCTGGGAGCACTTGACGCATGGTTATTATCTATGCTTTATTGTTAAATGTCAGAGTGAAATTAAAGTTGATGTTTGGTACACACACGGCAGTGCATTTTGTGCAACATGAGCGACCCTTTTGGAGTTGGGGCTGTATTGCATTGGTATACTCAGTGCATCAACTTTGTGACTAGTGTCGGATGGATCGATGTTTTAGCCCCACAAAATCTCTTGTAAGTTGGAGTATCTCCCCCCCCCCCTCCCCCCCCCCCCTTCCAAAAAAAAGTAATCCTTAGCAGAGCCCTGATATGGGGTGTCTCATGTCATTTTGTGCATTGCATCACTGCTCCATCCCTCTTGGTGTCCTAATCACTTCGTGGTGTTGGTTTGTGCAGCCCCTTTTGGAGCGGCTCGGGAACTACCCCTGGTGTAGTCCTGAGGAAGGAGGTGCGGGGAGAGCGCAAGTATCGCTACTGCCTAACCACCCTGACTGTACCAAAGCCCCACTGCATCGGTTTCGCCCGTCGGAGGATAGGCAGAGGTGGCAGGTGAGGCTGCCACTGTCCTTTCTCACCTATTCCACAGCAGTTGCCTACCATGAGTGGTTGTGTCAGCTCTGTACGTCTCTGTAGGCATCTTACACAGCCCCTGAAGCTGCTTTAAGTGTGTGTGTGCAGCTTTGACTAATTCATTGGCAAGCACCTAAAAGAAAAATGATTTATTTACCTACTAAGGCAGGCTTAAGTCTGTCCACTTTGGTAGAAACAAAGTAAGACGAACTAAAAATGAGTGAGCAGGCAAGCCAGCATAGCATGTCTGGCGGTCTGCATTTTTACTTTTTTCTTGTCCAACCTGCGTGTACAATTGCACAGTGTGTTCAGCACTGCTGAGCATGAAAAGTTTCTCGGACAAAAAAAAGGCCAGTGCCACATTTGCCTTGCCTGCAACATTGCAAGTTATTGCACAATGCAAAACAGGCTTGGCAGCTGTTATTGCCCATTTGTGATGCAGAACTATCGGTAAATAGACTATCGATAGCAGAGAAACTATCGATAGTGTAAGGACACTATCAATAGTACTGTCGATAAACTATTGATAGTATTACCAATAGTGGAATCGATAGTACCGTCGATAGCATTATTACAGGTAATATTGTTGATAGTGCTGTGAATAATTTTGCCATTGTTGACCGTAGATATTGCCAAAACATTCACGATAGCCTACTACAGTGAAATCTCGATACAACGAATCTCAAGGGACCGCTAAAAATTATTTGTTATTTTGAAAAGTCGTTGTAGTGAACGTATTAAAAATTTGCGCAAAAATCGTAAACGCAACAACGTCAATCGCGTACCTGTGCATCCATGATCACGTTGTACTCTAATAACCGCGAAAAAACAAACACATGAAATATTACGAAACCAGTGCACATTTATTCGAGGAACAGCGCGATCTTAGCCCGATGGGTGCAGCTCGACTGCTGCGAGACGAACTCCTAGGCGTGCGCATCCTTCTTACGCACTTCAAAGCATCGGCGTTAGATACCGATTGTTCGTGTTGGTTCGAGCGCGCTGTGCGTCGTCTTCGCTCTCGTTGCTGTTTCCTTATGACGACAAATGATATGGATCTTATCGGTCGCCAGCTAAGCCGACGTGCATACTTCGTCGTCACACTGTGCGTCGTGTTCAAACGTTTGTGAAGCATGCACGGGTGAATCATCGGCGACTTCATCCCATAGGTCACTCGCGTCGCACTTTTCACTGTCGCCGCATTCCTTTCGTGCTGCTTCCGGAGCTCGTCTTGAACGATACAGCCACCAATCCGAAGGCGAGAAAACAACCGTGTAACAAGCGCACAGGTACAGTTGAACCCCTTTATAAGAGGCATGCTCCGGGCAGCAATTATTGCCTTTTATAATAGGTGTCTGTTATAAGCAGGGTACCACGTATGCATTTTCCTATCAACCCGTATTTTACTGTAGGCACACTGGTGTCTCTTATACCCATTAGTCTCTTATATCAGTGCCTCTTATAAAGGGGTTCGACTGTATAGCACTGGTAAAGCTGCCCGACGAAACGTAAGGCACGCGGCTAAACGCCGAAACCTGACGCGAAAAATAAGTGCAGGCGATGGTGATGACGATAGGGCTACCGCACATTTGCCTAGGGCAGGCGTGAAGAGCAATACGTGCGCGTTCTGATGATGATGATAGCGGCAGGTACTGAGCTGGGCATTGTTTCTACAGCCGCGAGTAACTTTTTTGAAATTGCTATTCGTTATTTTAAAGTGTTATGGATATACAAGGGCGATAAAATTCGATATGTTATTCTGAAACATTCGGTATTCTGAAATTCGTTGTAGTGAAACATTTTTACATTAAACTAATGGGCATTTGGAGGGGGGATTTTTCGTAAAATTCGTTAATCTGAAAAATCGTAAATCTGAGGTTCGCTATAACGAGATTTGACTGTATCGGCAATACTTCGTTTGTTTATGAGAAATATCTTGACGAAAGAAATAAATTATTTACCTGGATAATATCCATCTGAAAAATTCATATTCAGAAGAAATCAGTTACATATTACAAATAAAAAACTCAGTTTTGATATTTTTATGTTGGCATGTAAATCCACAATAATTAATACTTGATATCTTCATTTTGAAATCACAAAATGCAATATAAATTTGAATCCGCTAGCAGTTCGGACATATGTAACGGCTTCCCTTTTGCTACAAATGAACAGTTCAACTTAATTACAGTCGCCGACGGATTTTTCGGACTCCTAAAATTCGGACTTGTTGGATATTTCGGACTTCATAAATGCACCGTTAAGGTTCCCACAGCACTAATGCATTTTCGCGACCGATTTTTCGGACGAATTTATGCCCTAAAGTTCGATTTTCCGGACTAAATCGCTTGTTTTGAGCCATGCCGCTCGATTTTGAAAGCCGCCATGTTGGATTTTCTGTTGGCTTGGTCGAGTTTGGCTTCCAGTGGCTAGTTGTGTGGCCTCCAAGATCGGAAACGCGCACAATCTTCCAGTTTCGGAGGCCGTGTCCGATCTTCCTTGGCTGGCAAAACCTTTCTTTTTTTGGTCAGCCTTATCGTCATCATTAATACGCCGGTAGGCATCCGCTAGGCCTTTTTTTTTTTTCTTTTTTTTTTTTTTTTTTTTTCCTCGGTGCGTTTGTTTCGGCGGTTGTCGTGGCGCGTGTGGTCGTGTTTGTGGTGTGTCAAGTGTGTTTGGGCCGTCGTGCGCGTCACATGTTTCCTACTGTTGCGGTTGCTCACTAGCACGCAGTGGTTATGGTGCTCGGCTACTAACCTGAAACACGCGGGTTCGATCGCGGCCGCGGCGGTAGCGTTTTGATGGAGGCGGAATGCTGGAGGATCGCGTATACTGTGCGGTGTCGGTGCAGGTAAAAGAACCCCGGACCGTGTCGTTAAATCCCACCGAACAGGCGAGACGTTGCATGCACCTTTTTGCGACCGGCTTTTTTGCGATCTGGTATTACTAGCTACAGAGCCAGAAAGTTTCTAAGAACTTTCCCCGCAAAATACGCAACAGACGAAGGTGGCACTTTCAGCTAAAGTTGCACATTGTCAGAGTTCACATAAACACCCACTATGTTTAAGGAGAGACATGGAACTTAAGAATTACTTCCCAACGCGCTGACGATGTTACCGTAGCCCAAATACAACCAAATCTGCTAGTCTCCAACCACAGCATGAAGCATGAGATTATTGGGGATTTTTTTTAGACTTCTCTGATCCAAATAAACTTCATTTTCATGTCTCAACCATTTTTTCGGACTGTTCGATTTTTCGGACTATTTCGCGGTCCCCGTCAGGTCCGAAAAATCGGTCGGCGACTGTATCATGTTTCAGGGAAACGTTCGGGTGAAAGAACTTGAGCATGTCACCTTTCTTGCCCTTCAGCCTGCTCTTCCTTCTCCACCATTTACCACGCACCCGAAGAATGAAGTTTATACAGTCGACGTCCGATTTCCCGGACCCTCAAGGGCCCGCAGCGTCCGTAAAATCAGGCAGTCCGGACAAACGAATGCACGCAAAAGCGCACTTTTTTATAGGTATTTATCTCTGACGTGGAAGGTCACGGCAGGAGTACTGGATTCCCATTGCAATTCAGCGAATGCATCGTTTAGGTGGTTCTAAAAAGAGCCGTTTATAAAAAAAAAAAAATCGGACGTAGCCGGCGCTACCTCATTGGTCAACACTTTGGCGCAATAAGGTTCTTTTGCATGGCGTTCCGCTTGCCCGCGATAATGTCTGCCTCAATTTCAGCTAACGTCATGTTGTCTCATCGATGATAGTGTCATCAGTGCTCGCGTCAACTGCGAGCTCATTGGCTGTGTAGGCGCTGCCTCGTTGTTCGCGGTGTCGGAGTCTTCGGAATCTTCTGTAACGTGAACGATTTCGTCATCGGTCAATTCCGCACAGAGCTCGTGGTCTTCGTCAGCATCGGCGAAGCCCTCAAAGGTTATCCCGGCTGGAATCGAAACGCCGGCAGCGCGCAGATCGTCAAAGGCAACATCCACGAAAACAGTTCCGGAGAGTCTCTTGCGTTATTGCCTCTTGCGTTACGAGGGGGATTTGTGCGCTTCGAAGGCGCGGACGAAGACGAAGGAGCAGTCGATGCCATCGCTGTCAACGGCGAATGCTGAAGATCGGGAAACGCAAATGTGAAGATAGCGCGCAGCAGCATATGATCTGCCGCAGAGCTTACAAAACAAACTTGAATAAACACAGTGAGGTTTGGCTAAGCTACAGCTGGCAACGGATTGGCGTGTGCTAGATTGTGGCGAGGGTACAGTAGCCGGGCGCGGTGCAGCTGGCCACACCTGTTTCGGAGGCCATCGTGCGAGTATGGGGGTTCGAGGATACAAGAAAAAACCGCCAGGTCTGCGCGGAACGTGCAGCACAGCTACAGCGAAAGCTGGGAGAGCGGCCTTTTTAGAGCTTTTTTAAAACACTCTTGGGGCAAATACTACACGTGCACTTGCATGTTACCCACTACGCCATAAATCATCGTAATTTTTGTGTAGTGGGGAAGCGTCTACTATGCCATTATTCGTCATTCTTCAGAAAAGCGCAGTACCCGCTACACTCTTGTAACGCATAATGTGCACTTTGCTGATGCCGTGGCTGACGACGATGAAGAATTTTGCCTGAGGCTTTCGTAATGGGTTAGAGCATTGAACGACCCACTCTTTACGCAATTCGCATTGTGTGACGGCTGGTTCTTACTTTACTGTTCTAAAACGCTTACAACACACATTAACGCGATTCCTTACCCGACATGAAGCCTGCATAGGGTCAGTTTGCACCACAGTTTCAAGCAGCGGCGTAGCTCAGTGGTAGAGTGCTGGGCTGCCGCGCAGAAGACCCGGGTTCGATTCCCATTCTGTCATAGGTGTTTTAGTTTTTTCCTTATTTCGTGCGATATTGGTTACGGACACCGGCAGCGGCGGCAGCGGACAACTACGGCGCAGGAACGACCCTTGTTGTGATCTCATAACAGCTTTCGCTGTAAAACAAAATGGTGGCATTGATGGCGACTTCGAGTCGGTGGTTAGCGGTAAAAAGTCCGGAAAATCAGACGCCGAAGGCTATAAGCATTCGAAATTTCGGACTTTTTAATACATTGCCTCCATGGGGAACTTGACGGTGCCGCAGATGAGTACGGGAAATCGGGCATGTCTGGAATTTCGGACGTCCAAGAAATTGGACGTCGACTGTGCTGCAATGAGCTCACACGGTTGATTTGATACTATCGATACTGCACAGTTAAAACTCGATTTAACAAAATTGAGGGGACCAGCGAATTATTTCGTTAAATCGGGAACTTTGTTAAATCAAGAAGGAAAATAGCCTATGGGCAACTACGGGGGGAATCTGAGTTAGTTCATTCAATCGGGGTATTCGTAAAATAGGGTTTTGTTTAGGCTTGTGTGAATAGTGAATTTTAGGCTCGAAGCGAATTCGAACGAATAGTTATTTTGGACGAATAATTTGTCGAATTCGAATAGTATATATCACATATTATAAAGAAAAATGGGCATATTTATCATGACCTAAGTAACCTGCACAATATTTTTAAAAAATTGTGACAAGGTCTGTACAAATTTCTTGCTTCAAGATAGAGAGAGAGAATAAAAAGAGAGAAAGGCAGGGAGGTCATCCAGAAGTGAGGCATCCGGTTTGCTACCCTGCACTAAGGGGAGTGGAAAGGGCAAAGAAAGATGGAAAAGGAAAGCGAACAGGAGAATAGACGCGCGAATAAAAAAAAAAAAAAGGTGGGGGGTGCTATAGCCTATTCAATAGGCCACTGCTTCAAGGGAAGTGGAAACAACTTTGAATAGTAGCAGGATTTGACTTTTGGTAGAATGCTAGCGATAACCTGTAAAATATGTAACGTTTGAAAATTTACTATACCTAGAGCATATAAGCCGGTAAAACAAGCTTTTAAACTTAAAAAAATGAATCTATGTGAGGGTAATCTCTTCATTTAACCATGAAGTGAGGCTTCGTGGCAGTGCGGATTTCTCCTTGATACGTGTTTTCACGGCTTAGCACCCCTCCACTGCAGTGAAACCACCTTTACAGAGAGTCACATGCGGACTTAAATACACCTGGAAAGGTGCTTTCGCCGCTTAGCACCTCTCCACTGCAGTGAAACTACCTTTACAGGGGGGTTACATGCGGATTAATATGCATCTATTCGTTCGTTTTGAATACTTTAAATTCGAATCGAAGCGAATTCGAATACTGCACTATTCGTTCGAATATTCGCAGCGTTCGAATATTCGCACAAGCCTAGTTTTGTTAAATCGAGTTTCAACTTTACTGTCAAACGTACTATCGATAGTGCTGTCGATAGCTTTTTCTACCATCGATAGTTTGATAGTCACTCAACTATCGATAGTGCTATCGATAGTTTTGCATCACTATTGCCTACTCAGTTAGTATTCATGATAGCCTGAAGCAGGATTCGCACAGTTTTACATTGTCTACTGCTTCGGCTGGAAGTTTGAATGGAAAGTCACAGTTTCGCTTCAAGGGCAAAGCAATGAAGGCGATCGCAACAAATTGGAATGTTACACAAATAATGGCAAGCACCTCGAAACTTACAGCACGCTGCTCTAGCACAAAGGACGCATGAAAAGAACACACACAGGACAGGCACAAACTAACTGATGTCACAGCTTGACACTTGCAGTGCTCAAGCAAGCACAAAGGACTCACAGAAAGAATGCACAACTGTCACAGTTGTTGATTCTTTGCGTTTCAGTAGCGTGCTGCAAGTGTTGGCTATGCACAAACAGCAAGCCCCTACTTTGGCTCTTCTATCTAGCAGCTCACTCCTTGCACAAACGCAGCCGCTGCAGCGAACGAAGGGACCTTCGTGTGGTCTATACTTTCAACGCAAACTTTTCGGTGAAAGCACAAGATGTACAAACCTCTTCCCTCACGATAAGCGTGCGAGCACGCGTGACCATGCCCTGCAGGTAGAAGTACCGTAAAAACCTGCTTATAGTCCGAGGTGTATTTCAAGGATAGTAAATGAGAGAAAAAAAGTTTTCACCCTAATATAGCCCGAGCAAAACAGAAACTAAATTCACCGACGTCTGACGCACTTCATTCCGAAACTCCCTAGTCAGAGATGTCTTCCCACAGCACGTCATCTTCAGTGCCATCAAGGGCGTTTGAAATCGAGCAGTTCTTGAAGGAACACGAACGAGCGCGTCTGTCACGAATTCTGGTGTTTACGGGTGATGGAATGAGACAAAGACGCGGTAAACAGAACAACACATTTAATAAACACACAGCACTCTATAATATAAAAATGCACAAAACAAAGATCAGTAACTGCAAATAGAAACTAAACTGGCCTCAAACTTCACTACTTAAAGTAAAAGCTAAACCGTCCTATCGATAGTCAAGCAAGTCTAGTCTTGTTGCCTCTCATGGTTCGGGCCGATCTTACTTGTCACAGATGATGCGCGCTTTCCGTCATTGTCCCAATCGGTCGTGTCCGTTCCTTGTCGGGGTTCTCGACGTTCGTGAACGTACGTCGCCGTCCCTTGCCGCTGCCGCAGTCGTCTCTCGTGACGTCCCTCGCTGACGTGGCGGAGGCCCCGAGGTTAGGCCTAGCGGCAGTTGGTGGTGCCCGGTGTTAAGAGCTGACGTGGCCCACCGGGGACTGTCTTCGTCGGCTTGATTCGAAGGGGGCTTGCGCCAGGAACGTCGGTGATGGATGTGCGCGGTTGCTGCATCCCGAGCAGCCTCACTCGAACCGGGCCGAGGTCTCCGGCCACCTCTCGGGACGCCCGCGTCACAGCCTGCCGAGTCGATGTCCTGCCGCTCCCGTCGCCAGTCCGTCTGCTGGCGAGACAACCTTCTTCTTCCAAGCCCACGTCGACAATGCCAGCTCATCCTCGATTGCGCCCCGATCACGGCTCGGGTCACGCGCTTTGGGCCGTTACGGTGCGCGCGCTCGCGCCGTTCGGAATAACTCTTCGTCGTCTTTTCTTTCCCTCCGTGGGGCTCTTACTCATGACACACGCCCCCTTTTCAAGAGTTTTTCCATGAAAAACTGCTTCTTGCCACCGCCATGTTGTTGTCACAAGCTTGATTCGAAACTTCTTGAATTTGCTTGCCTTGTATGCCCACTTGCGTTCAGCCCGCACTGGTCATCACAACGCACTTTCAGGTACACGTCACCAAACACAACACCACACCACACGTCCAAGACCTCGTCCACAACGTAATGTCAATAATCTCTGACACACAAAAAGAACGACATACAATACGCAGCCCTCACTGTTCAACAATATTCACAAACTCATTGTGTCCAAAACTCCTCTCAAATAAGGTCAGCTATTCGTCTACTTGAAACCTATTCACTTGATCTTTTCCGCTACAGCAGCCACCGGTTAGACGCGACATTCTTCAAACGGTGCTTTTTCACGTTCCGCATCTTTTTCAGTTTCTTCCTACGCCTATTTGCTACACATCGCCTCAAACGCTCACTACAGCTGATGCCTCTGTTTCTTTCCACCCGCCGCCTCTTCACATCAACTTTCGTATGCAGCGCCCCTACCTCGATATCCGACGCTGGTTGCTTGCCCCGCACTCTCTGCATCCGCATAGTTGGGACATGCATTGAGCGTTCTGGCATCATTCTTTCCCTTACGTCTTAGGCGTCTACCGTTCACAACATGGACCGCCTTTCCTGCGTCCTGATAATTGACACTTTTCGGTCCTTTTGGCGCTTTCTGCGTTCCCATTACTTTTACACTTTTATCAACATGCGTCTGAGACCTGCATTTGATTCTGGCATCCTCTGGTACTGCATCTTGTGAACGCTCAATGCTTGTCCCTTCAACAGCTAGCGAGGGGCTGAAATTTGTCTCTATGTTGCTGAGATGCGTCGTGTTCGCATCCAGGGTGCTTAGTTCTATGCCATCCGCGTCCACTTCGCTAGACATGGCCGTGCTACAACTACCTGCAACATCTGAGCTATTTCCTTTCCGCTCACGACCTAGGAGCCTACTCTCCATTCCACCGCATGAGTGCTCAATGTCCCTTGACTCAACTGAAATTAAACTCTGAAAATCAGGCACATTGACTTGTCTCGGTAAAACCTCCGTGGGCCTTCTCTCATCTTCTCTTACGCAGCCTTTGGCTTGTGCCAGTCTCAGTTGGCGTTCTATTCTCTCCTTTTCTCTAGCATATATTGCTTGCACTTCGGCGCGTTTTGACTCCATTTTGGCATAGTGCTCCTTTCTTGCTAGCTCTTGCTCTTGCCGTACTCGCGCTCTCTCTTCTTCAATTAACCTGAGGCCTTCCTCCTTATTGAGCTTTCGCTCCCGAATGACCGTTAATATTTTGTCCCAGTCCATCTCCGCAACAACCGAGAATCAGTGACAGGGCCGGATGAATCCTGGCAGGCTCGCCAATTGTCACGAATTCTGGTGTTTACGGGGTGATGGAATGAGACAAAGACGCGGTAAACAGAACAACACATTTAATAAACACACAGCACTCTATAATATAAAAATGCACAAAACAAAGATCAGTAACTGCAAATAGAAACTAAACTGGCCTCAAACTTCACTACTTAAAGTAAAAGCTAAACCGTCCTATCGATAGTCAAGCAAGTCTAGTCTTGTTGCCTCTCATGGTTCGGGCCGATCTTACTTGTCACAGATGATGCGCGCTTTCCGTCATTGTCCCAATCGGTCGTGTCCGTTCCTTGTCGGGGTTCTCGACGTTCGTGAAGCGTACGTCGCCGTCCCTTGCCGCTGCCGCAGCCGTCTCTCGTGACGTCCTCGCTGACGTGGCGGAGGCCCCGAGGTTAGGGCCTAGCGGCAGTTGGTGGTGCCCGGTGTTAAGAGCTGACGTGGCCCACCGGGGACTGTCTTCGTCGGCTTGATTCGAAGGGGCTTGCGCCAGGAACGTCGGTGATGGATGTGCGCGGTTGCTGCATCCCGAGCAGCCTCACTCGAACCGGGCCGAGGTCTCCGGCCACCTCTCGGGACGCCCGCGTCACAGCCTGCCGAGTCGATGTCCTGCCGCTCCCGTCGCCAGTCCGTCTGCTGGCGAGACAACCTTCTTCTTCCAAGCCCACGTCGACAATGCCAGCTCATCCTCGTGCGCCCCGATCACGGCTCGGGTCACGCGCTTCGGGCCGTTACGGTGCGCGCGCTCGCGCCGTTCGGAATAACTCTTCGTCGTCTTTTTCTTTCCCTCCGTGGGGCTCTTACTCATGACAGCGTCGGGAATGCAGACCGAAGCTTCGACGATCCATGTGCACAGCATCGCTGGCGAGGCCCGTTTCAGCCGTCCGGCAGGGGTCACTCCGGCAGGGGGAGTGGATGAGGCCCTCCGGCCCTCATCCACTCCATATACATGCGCTTCATGTCATCTTCAAATGGTTTATTTAGGCACACATCAAGCGGCTGCAGCCGGGATGTCCTCCCGGGTTGACGACGTGCTCGGTGTGCGGGAGTCACGCAGCAGTACCTTCACGAAGGTGACACCGAAACGCGTCGAGCACAGGTATCGACGGGAGCCCCAGCAGCGCTCTGTTGCTCCCGAACAAAGTCTCAATTCCCGTTCAACATGCGGCAAACGCTCCATTTTTCGGCCCCCGGAAACTTTTTCTCAGGCCGCGGCACACAAAGAGGGCTTCCTTCCGTTTCCCCCAACCGCGAATGGTTCGCAACCTGCCCGCTCGCCTACGCTGAACTGTCGCCCCGCAGCACAGTTGCCGAAGGTTTTGACAGCTGAAATCACCTTCCCTTTAAAGACAGCCAAATACTGCTTTCGCGGTCCTGGGGCCTCACGTAGCGTAGATGCGTAGAATCGTGCCCGTTGTGATGTACGCCAGCGCTACTCAATGCAGAGGCCTGATGATGATGATAGCACCGCGAAATGCCGAAACCGAAACTGTGAGTTCTCGGCTGAAAATTCTTGGATCCGCAAATAGACCGGGGCCGAAATTTTGCATCATAAAAACTGGAAAAAAAAAAACCCCGGACTACACACGAGTTTTTACGGTATTAGCAGTAGGCGTGCATGCGCATCTCAACTCAGGCGAAACACGAGCGGGGCGACAACCTTTAAAATGCTCCCTTCGAACCATCTCACAGGTGTTAGTGAACACACTGAAGCACCTCTGAGCTCCGCATACCGCCAGCGGTAAATGGTGTACATAGTTCGCTGCGTCAGTATGCTCCGTGGCAGAGTCGTCCAACACTGCAGAGCGAGGGGTCACAAATTCGAATCCCCAGTCCCACACACACACACACACAAACACACACACACACACACACACACACACACACACACACACACACACACACACACACACACACACACACACACAGATATATATACACACACACATATATACGCATGCATACATACATGCATACATACATACATACATATACCGTATTTACTTGCATAATAGGCGCACTTTTTTCCAGAAAATTCGGCTCCAAGTTCGAGGTGCGCCTATTACGCGGGGTAAAATTTCCAAAAAATTTTATTTCCGACTACAGCCTAGACCGCTGATAATGCAAATTACTGAAGTCACGAATATCCGCACTAGAGCCGAAACAACCTTCTTCATAGGCTACACTAGCGCAAAACGTGTTGAGCATGCAGTCTCGCGTGTCTGAAAATTGAGGCATGCGATGCGGTGTGCTTACAAGCATTGAAATTTCCAAAAATTAACATCGAAAGACCCGCGTTGCCTACAAAATGAATGCGGGGGGAAAAAAAAAACGTACGAAAAGAAAGCGCCATCGCGGAAATTCACCGATTACGTTTCATCAAGACCGAAATGTTGTGCTCTGAACGGTACCGATCGTTTGATTTCACGGGCTCGCACCCCATGTCGAAGACATCGAATCGCGAACCACCATTCGAGTGTTACAGTCGTCACCCATGCCCCCTTTCCTTCAAGTAGAGCCG
>JALIZH010003696.1:0-35932 GCA_030522465.1 Rhipicephalus appendiculatus
GCTTAGCCATTTGTTATTCCTGTGCACTTTGATTTCGCACAAAAACGAAGGTACTGTCACGTGGTTGTTGCAGTGAAGAATGGAGCACTCGGGATGTTAAAGAAATCTCTTTATTCGGCTACCATGTGCCCAGGAAATGAAAAGCCACAGAACAAGCAATACACGCTGTACACTGATAGCGGCAATAACAGTCGTTGACCGTCGGTAATCTTATCAGTGGTAATGCGCGTCGGCATCGAACGTTCAATTCTTATCGGTACTGGGTGCGTTATTTCCACATTCAACTGTACTGTTCGCGTTGCGCTCAACCTTGGTAGAGCAACATGAATTAATTGGTAATGTTCGATATTCCGCCGCGGCACGCGTAAGGCAGTGGTTATGAGTGTAACAGTGGGTTGTGTAAAAATAGATAAAGAAGCAGGCACCGCCGTATACTTCATACAACAATGATGAGGATTGAAGAGAGCGAGTTCCAGTGTGAAAATTGATAAGAGCATCTTGCAGCAATGGAAATAGTTTTAGGGCGGAGCTCTCTTTTTCGTTGTGCCGAGTGGTGCGAACAGGAATTATCATGATCATGAACCGATACACGTTCGTTTCGCCCTCTTCAACGTCCGCTTCGCTCTACAACATGTGCGCCGATTGGTCCGCCGTGAAATACAATAGCTATGACGGTTGAGTCTGTGACCTGACTAAAAATCACGTAACACTCTCGTGACTCGGCATCACGTAACTAAACATCTAATCACCCGACTAAACATTTTACACAATTAGTCACCTGACTAACATAACACAACATCGCGCAAGAGTTAGCCATGTGGAATGTTGCGCGATAAAAGATGTAATAACTAGTCACGTGACAGTTCTAGCCAAGTCTAGGCATAATTAGTGCTACTAGCAAAAACTTAGAATCTCGAGCAAAAGCTTGGCATTACTAGAAAAACTTAGCTAGGTCGAACACAAGCTCCGCGAACGGTTACAACCTTGCGCCACAAGTGCAAGCTGCGCGTTTCATGAACCGCTAACAATGGTTTATGACGTGAAGCAAGATTGAGGCAATGTTGTTTGTTCAAAGCCAAAATGCAGCCAATAAGAACAGCCACGGCTGGGCAAAGACACTAAGGAAAAGTATACCGGAATATAAATCTTGAAATACGTGATCTCGAAGTCTAAAATACGGATACAGGGATTAATTTGTTTTTGACGTAACGGGATATTTCGGAAATACTTTTGAAAACTTTTGAAGCTGCCCAGTGTATGAGGTAGCCAGGTTCCCCCTCAAGCTGCTCACTGCAGCTTTTTTTTGCCTGGTAATCCTCGCAACCTTGTTGCAAATAAATTCAATTCAGTTCAATTCAAAAACACGAGAAAAAATGTCTTGGCATACAAATGCAGAAAAAGAGATACCAGAATACACATAATGGATTTTTTTTTACTTCAGGGATGCTTGATGCTCAGCTAAGGCATTTTTTGCGTGCAGGATAATATTTTGATTAATATTCCACCCCATTTAAACTGCCGAGGCAAGCATATCCCTTAAAACATTAGTGATCAAAAAAATTTTTGAGAAAATGTGCACATTTGTCTTATTTTGATGAGAAGTTCGTTGCTTTAATTGTAGTTAATACGAACTTTTCACACAGGCTGTCATTTATACAGCTTTGGCCCGGCTTCAACGCAAAACAACGAAAAACGTGTATTCCCGAAATGGCTTTTCACCCCCCAAAAAGTTCAGGGTGGGACACTGCGCCTTGGGAAACAGTGACTTTCGTTGGCAGAAGATGACAATATTGATTCCGCAATTCTGCGATCAGCGGCGTTGGGCATTGTATCATATGGACCATTCTTTGCGCGCGGGGAACCTTTCGTCGCACTCACCGTGTCACCGAGCCGGCGACGCGCGTTTGCTTGGATTATGAAAAAACGTCTTCCAGCCCCCCTTGGAAACACGTAAGCTCAATTGAGACAAAACAAGTAACGAGATACCCCTGTCCTACACCACATTGCGATATAATCGATACATCGTAAGAGTATTTCTCAACTGAAATACAAATCTATTTTGCAAAATTATGTCGAACAGACATACCGATACTCAACAGTATCTTTTAAGCACTATCACGATACCCCTGTATCCTGATACTGCCTAGCACTGCGAAGAGCAAAAATGGACAGCCGTTATGCATTTCGCTCGAGCTCATTTGTCACTGCATTTGACATTTCATTAAGGGACACGCGTTTCACAAAGACATTCCATGTGCAATTTCGTTCAAAGGTTCACCGCGGGACATTAAAATGCTCGGCACATAAAACGAACACGAAAATAACGACGCTTCGTTGCTGCTGTGGTCATTTCCTGGTGTCATGTGTTACCACGGCAAAGTTAGGAACTTTTAAGAATGGCATAGGACAGGGGGTCTCAAACTCGCCTCCGCCAGCGGGCCGTACTCACGAAGTTTAGTCCCGCAAGTGCCGGGGCCGGGAATATGCCGAAGCGGTGGGCATCTGAAGAAATTGTCTCTTAACGTCCACATGTAAAAAAAAACGCTTTTCCCATATCTCACATGTGGGCCATTATTTCTGAAGGGGCTTGGGCGTCAGCACTCGAGAGGAACACATCGACAACGATCTCCAGAACGACTAAAATCTTGACACCGTTTCAGATATATAGAAATATCGGTCCTGGCTTAAGTTTCTACGTCGCGAGCGCATGGGTTCCCCTCAACAGAAAAAGAAAGGAAGAAGTTTACACTAACCGTGCAATGCTTAAGAAACAGACAAGCTGGTCGATCTAGGGGGCTAAACGTGGCCTTCTTGGCTGATTATAGGTGATTCCTTGGAGAAGACAATGTAGAGTCGAATCACGGCCTGCCGCAGACCACGCAAGAATGTGCGAACTTCAGCACCAGAAACTAGCGTGCTAACCTTGCTGTGGCACCCCCATAGAAGCGCGTACCTGTCGTCACTCGTACTCGGCTTGCGCCACACCGGGCAAATTCGGCGCTGCGGCTTCGCGGACTATCTACGTGTGTGAGCGATCCTTGGCGGCGTTCTTCGGCGCATGCGCGTCTACGCGATCATAAACCTGGGTGCGCTGCTGTGGCTTGGTTGTTGAAAGCAATAGCGTGGATGGTTTTCTGAGGACACCCGACGTTTCACCTGGAGCATGAAGAGCTTCACTGTTAGAAAACTGCTTGAGACCCGACCAGTATCGGCGCTTACCCTTACCAAAATTCAAAAAATCCCTCCACGCAATGAACGAATATGAGACGGCGGACAGGGGGAAAAATTTTTTTCCCATCTCCCGCTAAAGGGAACCATGTGTGGATGCAAAGCAGCGGGCAGATGGTTAGCTTGAGCGGGAGAAACGTTGCCGCTGTCGTTTCGTGGCAGCGGCCCAGGCGCTCATCGCGGCGCTGCACAGGAGAGAGAATGGGGCGCGCTCTGTCATTTTTATACCGCGGAACTACCGTAGTGCCCCCTGCGGAGTATGCAGCTGTCGTACTACCTGTCACGCGCCGCTCCGTAGAGGATTCCTAGAGGAGAGAACGGAGCGAACCGTAGGAGAGGAGAGAGAGGGGGACGCGCATGCGCTGTGGGGGGACGCGGGAGCCGCCCGTAGAGTAGAGGATTCCTACAGCAGAGAAAGGGGGTGAGCGTAGGAGAGAGGGGGAGAGGACGCATGCGCTGTGGGACGCGGGCACCGCCCCCGCAGAGTAGAGGATTCCTAGAGTAGTGAAAGGGGGTGAGCGTAGGAGAGTGGTATGGCGCAGGGGAGGGGACGCATCCGCTGTCGGGGGTGTGGAACGCGGGGGGCCGATCCGTAGAGGAGAGAAAGGGGGTGAGCTTAGGAGAGGAGAGGGTAGGGGACGCGCATGCGCTGTGGGGGTGTAGGACGCGGGCTCCTCTCCGTTGAGTAGAATTCCTAGAGGAGAGAAAGGGGGGTGAGCGTAGGAGAGGAGAGAGAGGGGACGCGCATGCGCTATGGTGGTGTGGGACGCGGGAAGGAGGGACAAACAACGGTAGCACCGAGATATGTGACGTCTGATATTTCGGCTCTACCATGTTGCTGACGTCGAACGACACACATTAGGAAGCCTTGGGTCACTACAAAACTAAATGTTGAGCCAAGAACAATCGACGAGAAGCCCATCCGTCGCGCTCGCCCGACAAGTTCTAGTGCGAACAGGGGGTCCACTGCATGTTGAACGCTTATAAACATACTTATTGAAAAAAACTTTTTAAAAAAGGACGAATGCAGTTTTGTGGTGGTGGGCCGCGTGTTTGAGACCCCTGGCGTAGGACATAGTTTATTGTTATGAGAGGCGTTCCGTTTGTTCCTCATTACATAACATGTTCTAAACTATAATATAAGACTGCGATGTTATCAAGCACCAAAATCAACACATGATATTTGGGCAAGGGGATACTAGTCCACCACGGTGGTGTCATTGTTGCGAACCGTAGCACATTTACCCTACCATACTGTATATTGGGAATTTTTCGGTCACCATAGAGTAGTAGGGCGGTAATACGTTTTCTTACCAGGCGTAGGGTAATTAATACTTTTCGCCCTTCATCAATCAGCGAAAATTGTTTGACGATTGACGCGACATCTCCAAGGTTGCAATTATTATGGAGAGCAGAAAACTTCATCTTTCTTGAAATAAAATTGGAACAGAGTCTATTATCATGTCAGTAGCATCGATCACAGACGAAACAAAATGCGTCCCACATCCCTGTGCTAGCACTGTTGCTCTTTTTTAGGGGCGAAGCTCCTTAGAGTGTGGGTCTGTCCCTCCTTTGTAGTATGTAGCAGTAGTAGTAGTAGGTAGCCACATAAAGTAGAATGTACCCACTCCACGTGATAAAGATGAAGATGATGCCTGATGACCAGGAAGAATAAGCGCGTTCCAGTATAGTCGAATGTACCCACTACACGGGATAACGATGACAATGACGCTGATGAGGAAAACAAAATCAGGGGAACCTCCTCCTTGTGGTCCGTAGAGCTCTAGAACAAAATCAACATCTACCCCATCGAGTGGGCAAAATTTACGGGGATTGACGATTTGCCAGATTACCTCCGGAGCTTCGCCCACTCATCATCATTCACTTCGTGGATATGGCGTGATTCTTTTGCCATGGATGGTTTTAAATGCGGAGCATTTCTTAGTGAACTTCGGCGACTGTGAGCGTATCTATCTATCTATCTATCTATCTATCTATCTATCTATCTATCTATCTATCTATCTATCTATCTATCTATCTATCTATCTAGCCGCCTACGACTTTGTGCTCTCCTGGACGTATCGTTAATTGGTTTTATACCAAATTCGCTATGGCATAACATGACTGTATGATGAACTTAAATGGCTAGTCATATCATGAAAATCATAACTAACTTATCATGAAAAGTATGATTTACATGCCATGCTCATGGTGCGCTCGCGGCCGTTTTGTTAGCTTGATATACACCAAATTTGGGATTAAGTGACATGACTGTATGACGAATATAAATGACAGGTGGCAATATGCAAATAATGACGTGCAAGTCCTGAACAACATGATTTACATGCCACGCTCATGGCGAGCTCGCGGCCGTTTCGTTCGCTTGCTATACATCAAACTTGGTATTCAGTGACGTGACTGTATGACGAACGTAAATGACAAGTGGTAATATGGAAATCATGACTTGTCATGTTCGACATGACTTGCATACCGCGGTCATGGCGCGCTCGCGGCCGTTTCGTTATCTTGATATTCACCAAATTTGGTATTAAGCGACATGACTGTATGACGAACATAAATGACCAGTGGTAATATGGAAATCATGATATGTCATGAGCGACATAACTTGCATTCCACGCTCATGGCACGCTCGCGGCCGTTTAGTTAGCTTGATATACACCAAATTTGGTATTGAGTGACATGGCTGTATAACGAACATAAGTGGCAGGTGGTAACATGAAAATCTTGGCATGCATGTCGTCTACAACGCCATTTACATGCCGCGCTCGTGGTGCATTTGCGCCCGGTTGGCTAGCTTGATATGCACCAAAATTGATATTGCGCGACGTGACTGTATGGCGAACATAAATGACAGGTACTAACATAAAAAAACATGATATGCAAATTATGTAAACCATGATTTGCTCCTTCTTTGGCTGCTTCGCATTACATCGATTCCCACAGTGCGTGGGATCTGCCGGCTTTTTCTCGTCTCCGCCGTCACCCATTCGTTCATTGGGTGGAGGGACCTTGAAAATTTTCTATGGTGGTCGGTTACAGTTATTAGGGCGAAATCCCTAGATGCCTCATCAAACACTAAAATACCGTCGGCGTGCATGAACACTAGTCATTTAACAAATGCTCATCAGATAACCAGTCACACCATGACGTCATCGGGACGTCACATATCGCCAGAATTTTTCACGTCTTCATGAACTCATAGTGACGCCACCGTGACGCAACAATGTGACTTCAAATGTCACATTGTCACTTGGTCGCAGGTTGGGGGATGCCGGAGGCACGTGTGGTGCCGTAACCTTGCAATGCTCCGTTACTGGTGGCCCTGCAGTACCACGGTACGAGCAGAAATCTTCCTAGGGCGGGGGGGGGGGGGGGGGTCAATACAATGGGCTGAGAAGGAAGAGATCATGGCTACCGCCTTCGAGTCCTCTCAGGCGAATGCATTATTGGCCATGCGAATTTTTAGATGCGAAGCTCAATCCGGTGTGCGGCGTGACCACCCTTACTGCGCATGCGCAACCCTCTTGACACACCTTCTCTCCTACTCTCCGCACCTGTCCTCTAAGCATCCCTACCCGCCGCGTCCACACCCCCACTGCGCATTCGCGTCCCCTCCCCCTCTCTCTCCTCTGCTACACTCCCCCCTCTCTCGCATCGCAACGCCGACGCAGGCTGCGTCTGCTAGCCAGTTTCTTGATTGAAAAAAACGACTGCTCGCGCTGCACAACCGTTCACTGGCCACCCCGTATATAGAGGCACTGGATCTTGACCTGTGAGATTTCTCCTGTGCGTTGTTGAACAATAAAAATTCGCAACGTGCGCGTTAACTAAAAGCGGACTGCAGGTCTCAGTGTCCAATCGGAGTCTTTTTTCTCTCATTGCCCATTAGCAGCGATTGGCATGTTCCAGTAGGAAACACCGGTCCATCACTGCGTGCTTTGCTCCTCCCCAGGTTTCTCGCCTGCGCAACGCCGCGATGAGCGCCAGCGTCAACGCCGCCGCCAGTATAAGCGTTAGCGCCCGCTGCTTCGCATTTACACATGGTTCCCTTGAGTGGGAGATGGTGTAATTCTTTCCTTTTTTTTATTTTGGACAGTGGATGTCTGGTTCAAATAGCGTCTTTTTTATAACGGGTAGGTGACCTACGCTCTACCAAGCTCAAGGTTTTGTCGCAATAAATAATAACTATTATTATAATTATTATTATTATTACAATAGGGCCTAATCTTGTCTAGGTTAACGAAGGTTCCCATTCTATGAAAGAAAAAATTATAAACTCGCAGCGGAACTTTCTGCGCTTTTTCACAGGTCTACCTTATACTCAGTTTGAGCACTACCAAGGCTACGGGTTGTAAGCAAGCTACACGCTTGCGCAGCAAAACATAGTTCTAGATATAATTACCTAACAATTGACGAGGTCGTCACGTTAGCGCTTGTTTGACACGTGTTGCATTATATATATGCGTGATATATTTATTCTTTATCCCATTGATGTCGTATGCCTTTCATTGCGGTGTCAGTAACCAGCGGTAGCTGCGGTGGCAAGTAAACATGGCAACGCCCATGCAGACGTGACCGCCCGCTTCGATCCGTACTTGCGCTTGCTATACACCAGAACACAGCGTGTTCACTGTGTGCCGCCATACCTCGGCAGCACGTCGCGCCATCTGCCGCAAGCGCGGCGAAGCAACACCGTGAACTGCCAGGCTAGCAGACGCTCCGCAATTCAAACTCGAAACTTCACAAACCGCGTCCGGCTGTAAGCATGTTCCGCGCTTTTCTTCTCCTGGAAACATATGCTGTTTTCTTGTGAAACGTCAAGACCTTCCTCGACAGTCCGGAATGTCTACAGCACGAGCATTGCAGACTGTGGACGCAACTTTATCAGGTACGTACTATCGTGATGGAAAGAAACGTGAACAGCGGAAAGCGTGGCTTTCCACTCAGTCGAACTGCGACATGCCTTGACTATCGCTAGGCAAAACTTGTGCTTTCAGCCGGCGTCACCGTAGAGCTAGAATCCCGCTGCGGCTTCCGCTCATGCACCGCATGTGTTTATCATTGCCAGTCATTCCTGGCACTCGAAACACACACGTGGTGCGAAAGTGTCAGTCAGAGCAAGACTTTATAGTACTACGGTGACGCTAGGCCAATCATATTGGCCTAGCGACAGTCAAGGCATGTCGCAGTTTAACTGAGTCGAAAGCCACGCTTCCCGCTGTTCACGTTTCTTTGCATCGCGATAGTACGCCGTTACATTTGCACTAAACGTGCGCAGTCTGCGTGCTGGCGTGAGTCGTAATATATCCTACTATTGGCATGCGGCCTGCGAAGGAGTACGGCGATGTTTTGGTGCCGCATACTACAGGCATACTGCACGCAAATTACTGCTGTAAAGTGAAATAACTGGCGTCATACACGCTTGAAAACACATAGTATGTGTACTTACTCGTACACTTTTACTGGGCTCGTCGTTTCTCCTATTGATTGCAATTATCCACTGGCGGCGGAGCTGGGCGTTTTTCGTTGCGGATGCAAATCTGTGCAATCTGAAAACACTACAGCGGCACGATTCCCATGTTGTGTTGTCATCTTCACAGACAGCGCTGAGTGATATCTTCCTCTTGCGCTGATTGTTTTCGCATCCAAAGACGAAGCAGTGGTGCCTAGACGACTTCTTGTAAGCGGGAGCGGCGTGAATAGGCCCTTTATCGTATTTTAAGGTCCCAGACCCGCCACTTGCCATGTATCAGAAACACGCCTTGGCAGTTCAAAACAAACACGGCATCTGGGTGCGAGAGTATGCCGCCGAGAGCCTAGGTGCCTGGGTGCGAGATAGGCGTGCTCTGGTCTGTACGGCCACCGACCTGAGAGAGACAAATAAATGATGGGATGAGCCATCGTTTTGTGCCATCTCACGCCGAGTAAAAAGCATCGTGAAAATTTTTGTTAGTTGTGAGATAAGCTGTTCGTTTATCCTCGCCTGCTAAGCCTAACGCACCGAGAATTTGATAATGGTTCTTGGAATTAGCGCCATATAGTCGAGCGTCAGTTTGTAACATACCTACGGGTCACTTGGAGCACAATGAAGACTTGATAAAGTCGAAGCGGAGGGCACCAGCTGCGATGGGTTCAGCCATTTTTGTCTTCGGTGTTGCCGTCTGTCCGCTTTACTCGACCTACACGTGCGAGCAGACGCCATGCAGAATCGGAGCAGACGACGTGATGCGGATGAATACATGTGGAAGGGCTAAAAACCCCTCCTATTGGCTAAGGGGCCCTGCAGCCTTCACAGTGCATTTTTCTCGCTTTCTGCGTTCTTTACCGCTCTAATCCTCCAGTCGCCCATTAAACCTATTCACCTTTCCATTGTTGTCCTAAAAGCACAAGGCTGCATGTAGGCTAGTGCACTACCATTCATCGGAGTGTATAACAGCATAATAAAAATTGGCCGCATATCTGCGTGCTTCGCTGCAAATGTCGTCGAAAGACGATATTCTTCTGCAGGCCGCACTACTATGATTTGTCTTGCCTCAGACAGCGCCTCCTCTATGTTGATCGCCCGCATCTGGCTGGCATTGATAAAAAATCACGTCATATCCACGAAGTGAATGATGATGAGTGGGCGAAGCTCGATCGTTTTCATCCATGGCAGAAAGAGAATGTGTAGTCTGGAACGCGCTTATGATGATGATGATGATGCTCCTTGTATGATTGGCACCTACCCACTCAGCGGGATCGGCCAAGAGTTTATCTTCATGGTCATCAGGCGTCATCGTCATCTTTATCACGTGTAGTTGGTACATTCCACTATACTGGAACGCGCTTATACTTCATCGTTATCACGTGTAGTGGGTACATTTCACTATACTGTGTCATCGTTATCTTTATCACGTGGAGTGGGTACATTCTACTATACCTGGCTATCTACCTACCTACCTACATACTACTACTACTACTACTACTACTACTACTACTACTACTACTACTACTACTACGACAACTACAGAGGAGGGACAGACCCACACCCTTAGGAGCTTCGCCCCTAAAATAGAGGAGGCGCTGCGTGAGATATGGACGCCGTCTGGCAGAAACATGAGCTTGTGCAGAACCCAGGGCCACTGCCACTGGCAGCACCATATCGTCGGCACAGGGCTTTTTTCAGGCATAGCGTCGCAGTTTGTGCATAGCGTCGCATTTTCAGTGCAGCCTAAGAAACACTAGGGTCTTTAAAATTACGTATCTATGTATTTTCTTTAATACTTACGTATTGATGTTGCGCCTGAGATATGCGTAATATTTGCTTTTTGATCGACAATGTTCACAAGTATGAACGCAAACACCAGTTCAAGATGGCTGGGCGTTCAGCATGTGGTTAAACTTTGGCCGGGTGGCTGAATCGGGTGACAGACAGACAGATCAAAATTTCTGCGTTGAAGTATCCCAAGAAAGACTATCGTCTTTAACGCATGCTCCGTCGTTTCCTTGCATTCCCCACGCACGTGCATTTCTCCTCTTTACTAACTCTCGCTTACTATATACGCACTAAAGCAACACGGCCCCAATATAAACAGCAAAGCGCTTCCCCTGCAGTTATCGTGCAATGCATCCTGGCTTATTTTGCCTGTAACCTTTTCGCAGTTACTCAAAGTCGCCTTTCTTTCCACCGCTGCTACCCCATACATCTTTTCCGCCTCTCTGACGTTTCGCTTGACGCTCTCTATTGCCACATCGCTAACACTGCTAGCCGTACACATGGTAATGTGTCTCCTAGATGGTTTTCTCCACTCTGAGGCAACATTCTTCCCATCCAAACACCGGAACTTTTTTTTCCCATCTGCTAATAATAAGAATAATCATATCTGGGGTTTAACGTCCCAAAACCACGATATGATTATGAGAGACGCCGTAGTGGAGGGTTCCGGAAATTTCGACCATCTGGTGTTCTTTAACGTGCACTGAAATCGCACAGAACACGGGCCTCTACCATTTCGCTTCCATCGAAAATGCCACCGCCGCGGCCGGGATCGAACCCGCGACCTTCGGGTCAGCAGCCGAGCGCCCTAACCGCTATACCACCGCGGCGGACTTTCCCATCGGCTTTATTTCATGTTCCTTATTATCTCTTTGAAACTAAATTTCAAAATGATTTTCAAAATATTTGCAGACTTCAGCAGCACGACACGTATGTATGTCATACAGGGAAGTGTAGTCTTACGTTATTACTGTTACACTGCGCTATTTTTAGGTTTAGGGTACAAAGCAGGGTAATTGAAAAATTGTTTAGCGTATGGTAGTGTAATTTTCATCGTGACGTATGGAATCTTCGAGAAATCGGTTGGGAACACTGGATGGTGTAGCGGTTGCCGTGCTCAGCTGCTGACTGGAAAATCGCCGTCTCGATCCCGGCCGTGGCGGTCAAACTTTGATGAATGCGAAATGCTATAGCCCCGTGTACTGTGCGATCTCAGTACACGCTAAGGAACACCAGATCGTGACAATTTCTCGAGCCCTCCGTTACGCCATGCCTCATAATCATGTCGGGGTTATGGCACGTAAAAACACCTCATGTTATTCAGCTGAATAGTACCTGGAACTTGCTATCTTTTGCATACACAATGCAAGTGCACAGAGTTTCTTTTGCACCAAGTTTTATATCGGATTATGTCGCGACGTCTGTTTATGATAATTCTCTTTCTTCCCAGGTTGTCGGTGCCAGTGGAACGCCGGCTATGGAGAGCAATATGCAAACATGTTTCACTTTGATCCAGTTCTTGGACGGTGTGTAGCGCGAGGGGAGAATAACAACTGTAATGGATTTAACTCAATGCTCGAATGCGTGAGCAGGTGCGAGAACCACTAAGCACGCCGTTATAAGTGTGGTCCACCACCTTTTAGAGATGCGGACGTCTGAATAAAGTATTTGACAGAAGCAGACATTGGTCAGCTTTTTCTCTACTGCGTTCGCCAGAGCACGGAATCTCACTGTGTAATGGATGGTCAAAATGGTAAAATTCAGATGTATTCTCAACAGCACGGGGCTGCCCCCCTGCGGAAACCTCCACAGAACGCGAATGCGTTCGCGTGATCATGGTATCTGTGAACAAGCATAAGATACGAGGCCGCACGCGTGCGCAGCGTATAGCGGTCGCCCACGCGAAAGTTTTCTATTTGGCATTGCGCGAAGTGAAGTTGCAAATTTTCCTGTTGGTACAAATAAACAAAGAATGACGTCTAGCGCGTAAGCATAAAATAAGCGCGGACTATAATAATATCTGGGGTTTAACGTCCCAAAACCACCATATGATTATGAGAGACGCCGTAGTGGAGGGCTCCGGAAATTTCGACCATCTGGTGTTCTTTAACGTGCACTGACATCGCATAGTACACGGGCCTCTGCCATTTCGCCTCCATCGAAATGCGACCGCCGCGGCCGGGATCGAACCCGCGAGCTTCGGGTCAGCAGCCGAGCACCCTAACCGCTATACCACCGCGGCGGACGATGAGCGCGGACTGAAAGCCAGCGAGCATCAAACAACCTCTATTCGAAAATGCTGGCAGACCCCACGGATTGAGGCAATCAATTTCATGCCATGCAGAGAGCGAGTAGCAGTATATTCCGCATTTTTCGCTTTGAGGAGAGTGTTCCGAGGAGGTTCGACGTCTTCGTGTAAATGAAATAGTTATGCGCATATTGTGCACATGCCAGGCTCGCTGAGTACACTGTCATGTAAAGCGTAGTTGATGGTGTGACGCACCGTTGGTGCTCACGTTCGAGCAGGGCTTTCAGTTTTGATGCGACAAGTGCCCGCTACGGAGCGATGATGTGCATATCTTACGTAACGGTTGCAAGCGTTTTGGCGCTGCGCCTGACAATATATAGCTTGAAGAAGTAGAATTAAGTAATGATTGCTACGATGATATAAAAGCGTATATCCGACACCACCGCCCTCACTCGCGTGTCCTGACATCACCTTCTATAGGGTCTTTTTCCGAAAGAGTTCGGAGCACTAATACAGCTCAGTAGTAAAGTACTTGACTAACACGCACGATACCTTGGTTCGATTTTTGCTCGAGCCGTGTTTGTAACAGTAGCTCAGTTTAGGCTCGCCGACCTGCTGTTTCGCATTAACGAAAACTGTAATGATCTTGAAGCGCCTCTGCCTTCCTAGCGCACACAACGCAATACCTGGGCCAGAGCCCGCACTCTTCGGCCGCTTCATAATGATCCGCTTCGCTCCCCGACCACTTGCGCCCAGTGCGTGCTCTCGCACCTCGCGGATTTGTCCGGCGTGAGATGCAATTAACTGAGAAAGAGAGAAAGTGAATGAGAGTAAAGGAAAAAGTAAAGATATAAAAAAGAAAGAGATCAAGATAACGAGAGAGATAGCAACAGAAGAGCAAAAAATCGAAGAACGAAAAAAGAGAGAAAAAAATATAACGAGGGAAAAAAAGATAGAAATTGAAAGCGAGCAATATATATGGAGAAAGAGAAAGGGAGGGGGAGAAAATTATCAAAAAAAAAAAAAACAGGGTGAGAAACGGAGAGAAAAAAAATAGACAGAGTGGAAGAAAGAAATAGAAAAAAAAATTGGCCACGTATCTGCGTGATTCGCTGCAAATGTCGTCGAAAGACGATAGTCTTGTGCCGGCCGTACTACTATGTTTTCCCTTGCCCGAGACAGCACCTACTCCACGTTGAATCGGCCGCAGCTGGCTGGCATTGATAAAATAGAGGAGGCGCTGCGTGAGATACGGAACCCAGGGCCACGGGCCAGCGGCAGCACCATATCTTCGGCAGAAGGCTTTTTCTTGCAGAGCGTCGCACTTTCGGCGCAGCCTAACATACACTAGGGTCTTTAGAATTGCGTACGTATGTATTTTTCTAATAAAAGAACACATTACCTGATACTTCTGTATTGATGTTGCGCCTCAGATTGCGTAATATTTGTTTTTTAATCGAAAATGTGCACAAGTATGAACGCAAACACCAGTTCAAGATGGCTGGGCATTCAGCAACTAGTTAAACTTTGGCCGGGAGGCTGAATCGAGGGACAGACAGACAGACAGACAGACAGAAAGACCAACATTTCTGCGTTGAAGTATCCCAAGAAAGACTATCGTCTTTAAAAAAATGCCCCCCACCTCCCCGAAGGGAATCGTGAGGAAATGCGAATGCATTTCGCGCGCGCTTCACTCCATTTATATATGGTGGTTGTGGTTCGAAGAAGGAAAAGGCGCCTAATTTCTGCAGCCCGGTCGGGAGCACGGCGCAGCGCCTGTTTTTTTTATTGTTGTTTTTTTTTGTCTTTTCTTATTTTTTTAATTTTTTTTATTTTTTAATTTATTTTTTATTTTTTGTATTTTTTTCCTTTTTTTCTTTTTTTTATTTTTGGTTAATTTTTTTTTCATATATAGCTCCGCCGAGCTCCCACGATGCGAGCGCCCTCACGCACTTGAAATGCATTCGCATTTAAAACTGGGGATGCGTAAAGCACGCAGCGATGAAGCGGTGTTTCCTATTGGAACATGCCAATCGCTGCTAATGTGCAACGAGAGACAGAAGACTCCGACTGGACACAGAGACTCTCAGTCCGCTTTTAGTTAACGCGCACGCTGCGAATTTTTATTGTTCAACAACGCACAGGAGAAATCTCCCACCGGCACCACCTTGGAGGTCAAGATCCATTGCCATATATACGGGGTGGCCAGTGAACGGTTGTGCAGCGCGAGCAGTCGGCTTCAACCAAGAAACTCGCTAGCAGACGCTGCCTGCGTCGGCGTCGCGAGGCGAGAGAGGGGGGTAGCGTAGGAGAGGAGAGAGAGGGGGGCGCGCATGCGCAGTGGGAGTGTGGACGCTGCGGGCAGAGATGCCTAGAGAAGAGAGGGGGGAGCGTAGGAGAGGAGAGAGGTGGGGACGTGCATGCGTAATGGAGTGTGGACGCCGCGGGCAGGGACGCCTAGAGGAGAGAGGGGGGAGCGTAGCAGGGGGAGAGAGGAGGGGAGGCGCATGCGCAGTGAGGGTGTGGTTGCCGCGGTGAGGGATGCCTAGAGGAGAGAGAGGAAGAGAGGAGGTTTTTTATTTTTATTTTTTTAAAGGGTTTGCGCATGCGCAGTAAGGGTGGTCACGCCGCCCGCCACCACCACCGGATTAAAGCTTCGCCATAAGATGCTTCACATCTAACACCTGCCGGCGCTTACCTCCCTCAACCTATCCTCCTCCTCCGCGGACAACGCTGGACAACGCTGGACAACGCCGGACAACGCCGGATGCCTGACATAGCCCGACTATGAAATGCATTCGCATTTAACAGATACTGGGCAGGCCGCCCACGTCCGCTCTTTTTTTCACGCTTGGCACCAGTCGTGCGAAGGTGCGTGAATTTTTTTCATTCTTTGCTGCCATCGTGATATTTAACCCTTCGACATCATCAACGACTCTTTCACCGTATTTTTTTGTGATGTGGGCTTCTGAACACTGTCCTGTTAAGATTTCCAAAGTATGAGTTGAGATAGACTGAGAAACACCTTTGTTGAATGCCCACATACTATGGACCGCTGTGTGCGGGTATGTGCCGCAAATGACTGGGGGGAAAGATTTCCTGACCTATGCGACAAAGAAGTCAACTTAATTCAGGTGAAGCATGGTTTAGTGCACCAAATGCTTTTGTAATGTTTCTATCTATCTATCTATCTATCTATCTATCTATCTATCTATCTATCTATCTATCTATCTATCTATCTATCTATCTATCTATCTATGCACGTCTTGATTTCCTCGTGGCCGTCTCCTTAATTAAGTATACACAAAAGTTGGCTTAAAAGGGTATTCGTGTTAAGCACACATCACTGCAAGGTCATAAATTCAAACACGTGAAAAAATTATGGGAGCTTCGCCAAGGTGGTGCCAAGCGAGAACAAAAAACTGAGCCTGATTGGCTTCCTTGTTTCTATTTATTTTTCTCTTTTTTCCCCTCGGTTTCATATCTGTCGGTATTTTGTATCTCTCTTCACCACTGTTTTTTTTCTATTTCTTTCTTTCATCATCTATATTTTTCTTACTCTTTTATTCTTTCATTTTTTTCTCACACTCTCTCTACCTTTTGTTGTTCGTTTCTTACTCTTTTCGTTGTTTGCTACATTTCTCTCTTCCTGTCTTGCTCTCTATGACTGTGTGTTTCTGTTTCTTGCACTGTCTATTTCATTACATGTGTTTCCATATTTTTACGGCCCATTTTCTTTATTTCTCTGTACGTGTTTCTCTTTCTTTCTATCTCGGTCTTTCTGTCTCTCTTTGTCTCTCTTTTTTTCCTCTCTCCCTTTGTACTCGTTTTCTTGCCCATCCGAGTTATTGCATCCCGAGCTGGGCAAAGTAGCCCACTCGTTCTGAGAGCCAAGCAGATGTACAAGAAGAAGATAGGAGCGCTTGCTGGCCGAGTTACTGCGTTCATGATGATTATAATTTTTTGCACCACCGACGCAGTTTCTCCTGGAGAAGAAACTTAATTGATTTCATTTTTACTCGATGGTGTGGCTTCTGAATTACTGCGGCGCATACGTGACCGAGTTTGTTGGACGTAGAAGGAACGATTTGCTAAAGAGCTTCAGCGTCAAAGCCTTTCGCTATCTTAAACCCTTTACTCTAGTCACGTGTGGCATATAGCGGGGTACCACGGCGCATGCGGGTATGTGCCACAGGTAATTGAAAGTATACAAGGCTTGCATAAATGTCTAATTCGTTTTGAGTAGGCTATAGTTCAAAAGTTCTACACGTACTACGGGAATAAAAGGTGCACAAACTGAAACACGAACTCATCCTTCTCATACACGTTTTACAAATCTGCGATAGGTGCCTCTTTGGTAACATCATAGAGTTAACATAACAGACTCTCCCTAGAGCAAAAAGCTGGGCCGATAAAGCTATAACCACGCGAGCAGCGACATGTTGGTACGCTGTCAAGCTTGCCATTACAATTATTCACAGAAATGCTAAATATCGCGTTTAAAAACGCTCAAATTCTCGCAAAATAAATTGTAAACAAGTGTGATAGGAATTTGGCCTATCTGAAAAGCGCAGCCTATGGCGCGTGCATGTTGTGGCGCGGGAAAAAGAAGAGGATGGCGGTGGGCGTCTCTCGCGCTAGACGGATTCTTGGCCAATCCCCCAGTGTGGGTGTGAGCCAGAAGCATAGGATCTACATCTACATCTACGGTCGGCGCTGGCTCCAGCTTGAGCTGCCTGGGCGGAACCCGATTTCCGAGACGTCAAGGCTCAAGGCTCGTGTCCCTGGGTCAAGTGCTTCCCCGGCGGCCACGTGTTTCGGCTTGGCCGAGCTGCGTCCTCGGTCGGCACTGTGCTGGGTAACGGCCCAGGTCATTTCAGCGCCTGGCCTTCGACCTGACGCACGCCTGGACCGTCGGTGGCAGCGTCGTCGCACGGACCGACGTGCTGTGAGTGTGTGTGTGTGTCGTAGCTCCGCCGAGAGACATTAGGGAGTAGACTCCAAAGTCGAGTGTGTTCTATGTGTTTGTGCTTGTTCAACGTGGCCGTCAATCCCGTCCCGCGTCGGCATAAAAGCCTTCTAGGTGTCCGTTGAGCCATTTTTGTCTGTGCGAGGCCTGAGTCCACATATTCATCACAACAAACATGTTCACGTGTTATAAACGGACGGTTATTGTTTGATGCTTATATAAACTTCTTTTTAGGAAAGCTGGAATGGCCATTTATGCAATTCACTGCGCGGAGGCAAGGAGCGTTTGCAAGTTTGTTTACTAGATGGCGCTACCATCAACATACCGTATCAACATTTGAGAGCGTGGCCATGCGGCCGATTTCGCCGGCTTGCTTGCGCGTCGTATTAGTCGTATAAAGTGTTTCGTCGTCCGTGTTTATTCTTGCCATGACCGAACAACTCGACTTTATGTGACCGTCTCTTAGTGCGATGCAACAGAGAGGCATGAGACAGAATAAATGCCAGGGGTTACTGCAGAATGCAGCGGTGCGTGTGAGTGGACTGGACGTCACCCGAAAGCTGAGTATCGTTCCATCATGTCGGCACCCAAGCGGTTATAAGTTTTAATGCAAGGGCCCTATGGGGAGTTTTCATGACGATAGTCTTTCTTGGGATACTTGAAGGAAGCAATTTTGGTCTATTTATCTTTCTCTCTGTCTCTCTGTCACACGATTCAGCCACCCGACCAAAGTTTAAGCACTTGCTGAACGCCCAGCCATCTTGAACTGGTGGCTGCGTTCATACTTGTGAACATCGTCAATTAAAAAGCAAATATTACGCATATCTTAGGCGCCACATCAATACGTAAGTATCAGGTGATGTGTTCCTTTACAAGAAAATACATAGATACGTAATTCTAAAGACCGTAGTGTTTAGGCTGCGCTGAAAGTTCGTCCTTAAGCACGAAAAAGCCTGGTAGTGTCCCTGAGTTCTGCACAAGCTCATGTTTATCGATGCCACCGCTAGATGGCGTCTATATGGCAAGACAGATGTGGCTGATTCAACATAGAGGAGGCGCTGTCTGAGGCAAGGCAAAACATAGTAGTACGGCCGGCAGAAGACTATCGTCTTTCGACGACATTTGCAGCGAAGCACGCAGATACGCGGCCATTTTATTTCTCTAGGGTCAGTATATTAACTCTATGGACAACGTGACGCATTCCCAGACAACAATCGAGCTCATTCCATACATCTTGTAGTATAGCCCTGTAAATTGTCGACCCAGCAGCGCTACTGACTTCTTAGGCTCCGGAAAGGTTTGCGGTAGTGTCGCACATCAACACGGTTCTAAACGCCTCCACTCCTCCCCCACCAGGAAAGAAAACGTAGTACGTTAGGAGGCTCCTGATCCGCGGAACGCTGTACGGACGTGCCTCGCATGGGCTCCGTACTTCCTGGCCCGTTTCACCGCAACTCTTCGCCCTTTCTTCGTGAAACTTCCCCAGCGCATCCGTGAAGGTGAGCGGATCCGTTTGACACCTTCGGAGACCAATTACGCCCGTTTTCAACTATTCTGAACCATTTTTGTGCTCTGCCACGCCGCCGATGCGCTGAGGCTATCGTGCGACGCTGGACTACGCGCCCCTGCGCAACGCGCAGCCGCGTTCTGAGCCATAACCGCGGCTGACGCCGCTCGCGTTTCACCGCCTTCACCGAAAGTGTTCGCAAATCTCCAAGCCGCCGACATGGAATATCAAGTCGAAGGCGAATCCATCACCCCAGCTGAGCTTGAAGCCGACTCACGCTGGATCCGTGCCGTGAAAGCACACCGTGCAGCCGCGGCCCACCAGCCCATCACCTCGACGCCGCCTCCCTCGACCCCGTCGCAGAAGACTACTCCACCGCCGAACACCACCCCCAGTGCTACCACTCTTCGTCGTCACGCTCCCCTCCCTCGACTCCCAGCGGAGGACTTCAAAATCGTCTTCAGAGCAGGAGGGGGGGACTTGACCTCCGCACTACAACTAACGGCGTCCTGCTCAAAACCCTCTGCAGTCTCGCCACCATCGACTACGCCACCGCCCGCACCGCTGACCGTGTACGAATCAATCCGTACAACAACTCACTTACTGTCAGCACCCCATCTGAGTCACGCGCACGTCTCTACCTACGTGTATCGGAACTCCGCCTGGGTACCATCTCTTACCCCCGACGTGCCTACATGGCGGCACCAGACAACGCTCTCCGCGGCATCATCTACAACGCCGTGGACTCCCAAACACAGGACGAGATCATCCAAGATCTCCAATCCATGAATGTCAACACCCCCTACGCCATCGCCGATGCGCGCCGGATGAGGCGCTCCAAATCCATCCTCATCACCTTCGTCGGCACTACCACCCTCCCCTCCACGATCGTCTTCAATTGCGGAATCTACCGCTGCCACCCGTTCCGTCCGAAAGCCGAGGCCTGCATGAACTGCTGGACTCCTGGCCACCGCGCGGACGTCTGCACCAAGCCCAAGTCCGCCCTCTGCTACCGCTGTGGCCAGACCCACGAGACAGTTGAGCCCCCCGACCTGCGTCCCATGCTGTATCCTGTGCAAAGAAGACCACGTCACGGGCTCGCGCCCGTGCAAACTCCGATTCAACCGGACTGGCCCGTCACCCTCGTCCAACTCTAAGCCCCAGCCTCCCGCACCAGCACCAGCACCACCCACCGGGCCCATCCTCAAGAGCTCCCGGCCTTCCCGCCCCCGCCGCCGATCTACGTCCCGCGGTGCCCGGTCTTCCAGCCACCACCGCTCCGTCTCTTTGCCGCCCCCTGCCCAGGTCCGGAGGCGTCCGCCGCCCCCGCCACCACTAACAACACCACCACGGCCACACCACCGGTAAGCTCGATAACGCAGCCTCACCCATCGGACCCCAAAATCGCGGCTCTCGAGGCCACTATTGCTGCCCAGCAGCTCCAAATTCAAGAGCTGACGCATGAGCTGCAGGCCGCGCTGGCACGTCTATCCTCTCCCGCTCCTCATCCTCCTCCTTTCCCAGCTCCTACACCTACACAAACGCCGTCTCCGTCTGCGCCTGCTGAGGAGTCCATGAACACGGCACCCCTCGGCTGCATCATCGCGCGCCTCCTCCCCTACCCGTCGACCCCCCGCACAAACGCCGATCACCCTCCTCCGACGCCATCGCCCCACACGAGCGTGATGTCGTTCGCGAAACAGCCAGCTTCTTGGAGTCGTTCGAACAGCGCATCATGACACGCTTCACACGACTTGAAGAGCGCGTCGCCGCTATCGACACGCGCGTGGCCGCCATCGAATCCCACCTTACCGCCTTAGACGCCAGGGTAGCTGCCTTAGAGACCCGCCAGAGTGCGACTGAGGCCACGCTCGCGCATTTCTCGCTCCCTGCCCCGCTCACACCGGCACCTACACCAACTCCGCCAGGTCTCCCTGCCATTCATCATGGCCAGGCACCACCCGCACCTTAATCTCTGGCAGTGGAACTCTCGGGGGTTCCGCGCCAAACGGAGCACCCTTCAGCTCCACCTCCAGAACATCCCCCCCCGACACTACTCCCCTCTGTCCTAGCACTTTAGGAACCACTAAGTCCCGTAAAACTTCGCGACTACACCGCCTTTCATCCGTCTTCTGAGGCCCACCCATACGTTGCGACGTTGGTGCACCGTAACCTTACTGCCGTGCTGCACCAGCTGGACGTTTCGGACTGTGCCCATCTCCTCCTTGAAATCCTTCCCCGCCGTCGCACTGAGGCAAGCCTTTTTGTCCTCAATGTGTACAGCCCTCCCAAAGCCCCTTCAGCCCCTCTACTCCTCGTCCTACGCAAAGCTCTTTCCTGCGCTGGCCGCAATGCCCTAGTAATTCTAGGCGACTTCAACGCCTCCCATACCAGCTGGGGCTACCCACAGAACACCCGCAAGGGCCACTCACTCTGGAACTTCATCCACAACGAACGTCTTTCGATTCTTAACAACTTCACTCGCCCTACCAGAATCGGATCCAGTGTCCAACGAGACACCAATCCGGACCTTGCCCTCGCCAGAAATGTAGCCGACTCATCCTGGTGTAATACGGGGATCTCCCTCGGTAGCGATCACTACGTTCTCTGCACCACTTTCCCGCTACCCTCCCTTGCTCGCTCTTCTACTCGTCTTGCCCAGGTAGTGGACTGGGACCGCTTCCGCTCCATTGGTCTCTCTACTTCCTCTTCTTCTCCTATCACGGACCTCTCTGCCTGGACTGAGACCATTTTGGCGGATGTCCGCACCGCCACATCCACACTCCCTGCAGCGCCACACTCCACTACGGCAGACAGCCGTCTGCTGCACCTTTGGGAGGCCTATCACGCTGTGCACCGCCGATGGCAGGCCCAGAAACACAATCGCCGCCTGCGCCTCCGTTTGGCCCGGCTCGCGTCGGACATGGAGGAGCACTGCTCCTCTCTTCTACGACAACAGTGGGGTCAGACCTGCGACCGCATGGCCGGCAACCTTGGCCTCCGCGACACTTGGTCGCTTCTCAGGGTGCTGCTTGACCCCACACATACCAAAGCTTCCCAGCGCAAGGATATCTCCCATCTGCTTCACTCTTCTTCACTCACCGACACTGAGTTTCTAGCGACCCTCCGGGACCGCTACCTCTGCAGCGACCCCCACACTCCACTTCCTGCTTACTCCGGCTCCCCCAACAGCGACCTTGATGCCGACATCTCTTTGGGTGAGGTTCGTGCTGCGCTACTCAAGCTCCGCACAACCTCGGCTCCGGGGGGCGGACCGCATCACTAACAAGGCTCTCCGCAACCTGGATACCCCCCTCTCTCGAAGCCCTTAGTGACCTTCTCAACACACATTGGCAGGCTGGTACTCTTCCTTCCTCTTGGACCCATGCACGTGTCTCTTTCATCCCCAAACCTGGCAAACACATTTCCCTCGAGCACCTCCGCCCCATCTCTCTGACCTCTTGCCTCGGCAAGCTGTTCGAGTACGTCATCCTGGCCCGCCTCCAAACCTATCTGGATGACCATGACCTATATCCGGACTCCATGTTCGGCTTTCGTCCGCAGTTGTCCACCCAGGATGTCATGCTCCAGCTCTCCGAAGATGTCTTACACCCCTCCCACCAAAAACGCACTCGAGCTATCCTGGCGCTGGACCTTACCAAAGCATTCGACAATGTACACCACACAGCCATTCTGGACGCTCTCTCCTCCCTTCACGTCGGACACCGCGTACATGCTTACATCACCGCTTTCCTCGCCCGCCGCACAGCAGAAATTTCATACGGCCCACTATCTTCTCCCTCTTTCTCCCTAGGCAACAAAGGTACTCCCCAAGGCTCTGTCCTGTCCCCTCTTCTTTTCAACATTACCCTCTTCCCGCTGACACGCAAGCTTAGCACTATACCAGCTCTGTCTCATGCTTTCTATGCCGATGACATCACCCTTTGGGTGACCACCGGCAATCTTGGCGACATGGAGACCACTCTCCAGTCGGGTGTGGACGCGGTGACGTCTCACGCCCGAGCTATCGGGTTGAGCTGCTCGGCGACCAAATCGGGGCTTTTGCTCCTCCTGCCTCGGGGGATGGCTCCCCTGTCGCCTTCTCCACTGACCATCTCCGTTGACGGCACACCGCTTCCTCTCGTCTCTACCCTTCGCATCCTCGGACTCTTTCTTCAGTCCAATGGCAAGCACAATACCCTCATCACTCAACTCAGCAACACTGTACACCAGACTATGCGCCTCATACGCCGCATTGCCAACCGCCACCACGGCATGCGCGAGCACGACCTCCGCCGCCTGGTCCAGGCCTTTGTTCTCAGCCGCTTCGTCTATTCTCTACCGTATCTCCTCCTTTCTCGCACCGAGGAAGACAAAGTCAACTGCCTTATTCGCCAGGCGTATAAGTCGGCCCTGTCCCTTCCCACATCTACCTCAACGGGATCGGCTACTGTCGATGGGCGTCCACAACTCCCTTACGGAGCTGACGGAGGCCCATCGCACGGCCCAGCTCCTCCGTCTCTCTCGCACACGGCCGGGTCGCGCACTTCTCTCCACCCTTAAACTCTCCCCTCTTATGCCTCTTCCCACCTCACTGCCCATCCCTTCCCACGTCTCCTCCCCTTCTAGCCACTGATCCCCTCCCTAAGAATATGCATCCTGAGTACCACCCCTCCCGTAGAGCAGCGCGAGCCTCCGCACTCTGGCGTAAGTTCGGACGACAACCCGCCGTGGCTTACGTGGATGCCGCCCCGTATCGCCACTACGCAGCCCACGCCCTTGCAATCACCGACAACTCCCTCCGACCAACCATTACTGCCTCCGTCTGTACTTCAACCTCTGTCGAGGCTGAAGAGGCAGCTATTGCCCTCGCCATAACGCAAACCTCAGCAGAGTACATTTTCTCCGACTCCAAACCCGCGGTATACAACTACGCGGTTGGACGGGTGGCACCCCCGGCCGCAGGCATCTTGCGATCTGGCACCATTTCCCTCTCGCCCCATTTATATCATCTGGGTACCCGCTCACGCGGGTCATCCTGGCAACGAGGCGGCCAATTCTATCGCTCGCGATTAGACCGACCGAGCAAGCCCGCCCCCGCCGGGAATGGATACGCGCGACGCGCTCCTCACGTACCACGACATCACATTGCACTACCGCCTCTCCCGCCTCACTCTTCCCCCACCACACCAATCCCTTTCCCAGCACCAACAACACCTGTGGCGCCAACTTCAGGCCCACACCTTCCTTACTCCCGCACGTCTTGCCCTCTTCCACCCCACAACGTACTCGCCGGCCTGCCGCTTATGTGGCAGCTCCATCGCCAACTATCAACACATATTTTACTCCTGTCCGGCACACTTGCCCCCTGCCTCTTGGCACCTCAGAAGTCCGCAGCAGTGGGAGGCTGCTTTGTCCAGCACCAGGCCGGACCTCCAACTTCGGCTGGTGACTTGGGCGGAGGACGTCGCGGCTATGTACTGCCTGGACGCCACAACCGGCAGCCTGAAGGCCGCCCACAACGCTGCTTTTTAATTTTTTAAATATTATTTTACATTTTGGCCTTCACACGAATAAAGTTTTTCACCACCACCACGTTAAATGAGGGTTCCAGATGACCAGCGGAAAAAAGATAGGTTATTCTCACCAATACACCAAATCAAGAGATGCCGACATTCGTCATATAGGTAGCGACTATTGTGAACGAGGGGGTGCGCCGTCTCGTTTTAAAACAAAATCCCTGGAGTAAGCTATGACTTGCGGCTAGCAGCATAGGATCTTCTGATCCAGATAACATTTCCCGGTAATAGTTTTGTCAGCGAACAAAAAAATTTAATGCGTGTGCGTGTGAAAGTTTCGAGAATACAGTTGAACACCTAAGTTACGAAAATCCTAAAGAACAAATTCTCGCGGCAACAAAGAAATCTGATGTGCCCAGCGAACGTTCTATGCATCTGCCCCCTCTCGACAGCGAAGAGATCTTGAAAAGCCCTCCTGCAATAACACAAGTTTCAAGCAGTGATCCGCAATTTGTTTTCAGTTCATAAGATAGTTGGGAATGAAGAAGTTCGAAAATTGTAGCACCACTCATTCGGCTAGTCGGCTACATACGTTTCCGCCAAGAAGCATCGGTGCGAGCATTGCTGTTTACACTCGGTCGGATGATAATGACAGAAACAATACCTTTTCTTGCCGCAAACAGAAATTCAACAAAACGCAAGAAAGGCAGGGTGACTTCGCGCACTGTTCTAGATGTTTTTGACATTATTTTCACTTTCATGGGGGCTCACTACGAGGACGAAGCTGAGCGTAACTTACTAAGCTGCGAGGCTCGACACGTCAAGCTCCTTGAAAGCAACGCGAAACAAAGCAAAATCCTTAAATAAATGCTGGTTGTGCGAAGTAAATGGTGTATGTATGTTCCAATTTTCGCGAAAAAGAAATTATCACGAGAGCAAACGAAAATCGCTTCTCCCGCAATTTCGTTATTGAGCGGTGCGACTGTGTATCCTTTTCAAAAAGAGTGAATCATTTAAGCTAACCCTGAATGTCAAAGCAGGAACGGCGAGAATATACATTAGATGGGAACGTTAATGACCTCATACCGCTGAAAAGCTGGTCGTATGCAGAACTTCGAGACACCATCGGTACAGTTCGCGGTAACGGCACTACGCGGCGTATCGACCTGAAAGAATTTAGAAGTCCTGCCATGACGTACGCAGTGACGCGCACTAAATAAAAGAGAACGATGATATGCGTAGTTTAATGGCGCAAGGGCCATGTGATGGCCAAAGAGCGCCAGGACATGATAATAAATGTGAGTTATGGTTATGTTGAGTGGCTGTATAGGGGCCTAAAATTTCACGCGCTAAAGGCGGGTAAAACATATAAGTACTAAAATCATGAGTGATGTGAAATGTGTGTTGTAGGAATGAACGACAAGTAGTCACGGAAATAAAAGTATGAAGTATAATCTGAGCACGAATGCCTCGGCAACGCCCTTGTGTCCAAGGGCCACGAGGCATGTGCTGTCTCTAAAGTAGCTACCGCAGCATCAACATCTGTCGAGAGGCCGCGCTACGGGTTACCTTGGAATATGACGTGAAAAGTACGTATGTCATTTAAAAACGCGAACAACGAATCGTGTTTAAAAAGCGGTTCCCTGCCTAAGAACATCAGTGGATGCAGTGGAACATGCTCTCTGTAGGCTAATGGGAAGTGCTTTTTTCGAATAGCCTCTAATTCATTGCATTGTATGAGTACGTGCAGCACGGTAAGTGGCTCGCCACACTTGTCGCACATAGGTGGATCACCACTGGACAGAAGGTGTGTGTGTGTACTGTATGTGTGACCTAT
Source organism: Rhipicephalus appendiculatus (assembly GCA_030522465.1). Lineage (NCBI taxonomy): Eukaryota > Metazoa > Arthropoda > Arachnida > Ixodida > Ixodidae > Rhipicephalus > Rhipicephalus appendiculatus. The sequence goes on from JALIZH010003696.1 coordinate 26,585, forward strand.
CCTAAGTCTGCACAGTGTGACTTCTGTACGTCGCGACCTTGATACCGGTGGCCAATTACCAGGCTTCGGCTTAACAACATGTAATTTATTTTGAGTCTGTCGATCCCAAGAGCACTGCCAGTAAGCTCTAAGCGTTCTTCTTAGAAGAGGCTTGACGTCCATTACTGGAACTGCCATGGATGTGTTGGCAGCGTCTGTATGGACAGATGAAGCAAGTTGGTCAGCCAGTGCATTGTCCTCCATATCGCGGCGGCCTGGCACCCAGCACACGACGACATGCTGCTTGGATGCATAAATTTCACACAAGATGGAGTATAGGTTCACAAGAACAGGGTTTTTGTGAATTCTAGACGTTTTTAAAGCATTCACAACGCTTAAAGAATCTGTGTATATAACAGTTTTAAGTATTTTTGATTCCTTGATGTGCTTAGCGGCTGAAAATATCGCATGAGCTTTTGCTGTAAATATGCTTGTTTGAGGATGCAGCAAGCCGGCATCTTAAAAGGACGGACCAACCTCTGCGTTTGAGACGCCAGAATGAGACTTTGACGCATCAGTATAAAATTCCGAGCATGGATACTTGTGCTGTAGTTGTAAAAAGTGCATACGGATATGTGCAACCGGGGCGTGCTTTGCGACTTCTGCAAAGGATAGGTCACAGTCTATAAGCTGCCACTGCCACGGTGGGAGCTGTATAGCAGGGGGCCATCAGGCTGTTTTCGCGCAGCGGGACATCCATTTCCTTCGCCAAACCTCTCACACGCAGTGAGTAGGGCTCTCGCACTGTAGGACGATTTTCAAAGAGGCGACTGCTGGATAAGTCATTTATGGTACAGTATGCGGGGTGTACCTCATTTGCATACACTTTGATAAAATACATGAAATATGAGTATGATCTCTGTAAATGAAGCGACCTCTCGTCTGATTCGACATAGAGGCTTTCCACAGGGCTTGTTCTGAAGGCACCTGTAGAGATACGAATACCTAGATGATGGACGGGGTCAGGCATCTTCAGAGCGCTTGGCGTCGCGCACTGATACACTATGGCCCCATAGTCTAGACGTGTGCGTATAAGGCTTCTGTATAGATAAATCAGACAATTTTTTTATCGCTACCCCAAGTTGTGTGTGACAGCACCTTTAGAATGTTCATTGTTTTCATGCGCTTGTTTTTAAGATATTTAATATGTGGCACGAAGGTCAGTTTCGTGTCTAAGATAACGCCTAGGAATTTGTGTTCCGTTTTGATGGATAGTCGGTGACCATGAAGGTCAATTTCGGGATCGGGGTACAGGCCACTCTTTCTAGAAAATACGACGCAGGTGCTTTTTTTGTGGATTAAGGCAGAACCCATTCTCCTCTGCCCATTTGGCCACTCTCTTCAAACCAAGCTGTACTTGTCGCTCACACATTGAAAGACTGCATGGTTTAAAACCTATCTGTAGGTCATCGACATATGTACAATAAAATATGCTGCGTGGGATGCACACACGCAAAGAATTCATTTTTATGATAAAGAGCGTGCAACTAAGGACACCACTCTGAGGCACTCCGGTTTCCTGAACAAACGATCTTGATAACATGTTCCCCCACTCGGACACGAAATGTGCGATTGGACAGGTAATTTTCTATAATAGCCAGCATCCTGCCTCGTATACCCAAATGTGACAAGTCTCTTAGTATCCCAAACCGCCATGTTGTGTCGTATGCCTTTTCCATGTCAAGGAATACCGAGAGAAAAAAATTGCCTATGGACAAATGCATCGCGAATTTGTGCCTCAATCCGTAACAAATGGTCTGTTGTGGACCTACCCTCTCGAAACCCACACTGTTAGGGGTCAAGCAGCCTGTCTGATTCCAGGAAGTGTATCAAGCGCCAGTTAATCATTTTTTTCAAATACTTTACAAAGGCAACTTGTTAATGCTATCGGCCTGTAGCTTGAAACACTTGATGGATCCTTTCCCTGTTTCAGAAACGGAATTATAATAGCCTCTTCCAAGCAGAGGGGATCTCCCCAAAGGACCATATAGCGTTGTAAAGCGAAAGGGAGGGTTTTTTGTGTTTAATGTGGTAGGTGTTTCAACATATCGTATATTATGCGATCAGAACCAGGAGCATATTTGGTGCAGCAGTTGAGTGCCACCTGCAGTTTTGCTAAACGAAAAGGTTGGTTATATGCCTTGTTTTTTGAACATTTGCGTTCTAACTTATGCTTTTCTATTCGTGATTTGTATCTTTGGAAGGTTCCATAGTAGTGTGAGGGACTTGATATGTATTCAAAATGCGCGCCGAGGAAGTTAGCTTGATCTTCTAAGCTTTCACCCTGGGTATAGTGGTAGTGAATACGTTTGCTGACCGTTGACCTTCTTCAGTCTACTCCATACTTTTACCTCATCTGTGTACGAGTTTATACTTGATATAAACTTCGTCCAACTCTCTCGTCTAGCTTGTCGGCGTGTTCTCTGTGCCTGGGACTTGACGTGCTTGAAGTTTTCCAAGTTTTTGGCCGTCGGACAATCGCGAAGCAATCACCACGCTTTGTTCTGCTTCTTGTGCGCACTCCTGCATGCATCATTCCACCAGGGAACCCGTCGCTTGGAACCCATACCGCTCGTTTGGGGAATACATTTTGAGGCGGCATCCAGCAGGAAAGCTGTAAAATATTTTACGGCATCGTCAAAGCTTAGCGTGGACATGTCAGCCCACGTCACGTGAGACAGTTTTCGATACCGTTCCCAGTCAGCTGAGTCTACCTTCCACCGAGAAGCCTGAGGCGGATGGCCACTTTGACTTTGTGTGCTCAGAATTATAGGGAAATGGTCGCTTCCATAAGGGTTGTTAAAAACAGTCCATTTAAAATACGTTAAAAGCGACGGTGATGGAATGCTAAGATCTAACGCGGAGTATGTTTTGTTTGCGAGGCTAAAATATCTGTGTTCCCTTCGTATTCAACAGACATAACCTAGACGAGAAAAGAAGCTGTTCAATAAGCCGTCCTCGAGCGTCACATCGTGAATCGCCCCACAGGACATTGTGTGCATCAAAATCACCAAGAATTAAAAAGGGCTCAGGGAGCTCATTTACCAGCAATTCTAAATCGCGTTTGTGAGGAATATGAATCGCGTTTGTGGAGGAATAAGGAGCATATTGTAATGAGTTTATTTAAAAGTACAGCTCGAACGGCCACTGCTTCAAGGGCCGTTTCGAGTGGCAAATGCTGGACTGCTATACTTTTTTCGACAACAATGGCTACACCACCAGATGATGTAGCAGCATCCAAGCAATCTTTGCGGTAAATAATGTGTTGTCGGAGGAAGTCTGTGCGCCTTGGACATAAGTGCGTTTTTTGAACACACAACACTTTCGCTTGAAACATTCGGAGAAGTTTCTCGGACGTCATCGAGGTTGTGCAGTAAGCCTCTGACGTTCCATTGAATTATAGTATCCATGTCTAAGTAAACCTGCGCTGTGTGTGTGTGTGTGTGTGTGTGTGTGTGTGTGTGTGTGTGTGTGTGTGTGTGTGTGTGTGTGTGTGTGTGTGTGTGTGTGTGTGTGTGTGTGTGTGTGTGTGTGTGTGTGTGTGTGTGTTTGTGTGTGTGTGTGTGTGTGTGTGTGTGTCAGAGAGGAGGTTGACTAGTTTACAGAGCCTTTTCAGGCCCTGTAATTCGAGTTATCTCTTTCTTGGAGCGGTCGAGGGGAGGCTCGCCACTCCTTAGGCGCTGCCTGCGCCGCTTCACTAGGTGTAGTGTCCATAGCTTCAGATGAAGCGTTGGACACTCGCTCTAACGAGAGATCGGTACGCCGTTTAGCCTTCGCCTCAAAATACGAGGGCTTGGACCTCACCACGCCGGATGCCGACGAGACATCATTGGTCTCTACAGATCCCTGGCTGCTGCCAAAAGTTGCAGAGGATTCTGGTGCGGCCGATTTCATAGGAGGCAGGGCAGCCTTGGCTGCTCCCACCATGGGGGCAGGTGGCGTTTGCTTTGGCACGGTGCGCGTGGTCCGGTCAACCGCAAAGGCCGTTGTGGTGCCGCCCCCCTGTTGCACCACTTCGGCGAAAGATTGCATGTTTGGAAATGTCAAAGAAATACGTTGTCGCGCCTCACGCAATGTTATGTTTTCTTTTACTTTTATGGTTATGACTTCCTTTTCCCTCTTCCAGGCTGGGCAAGCTCTGGAGTACGCTGGGTGAGGACCACCGCAGTTCGCACAAAATACTTCACCACTGCAGTCATCTGCAGAGTGACCCGTTTTCCCGCACCTTGCACAGGTAAGCTGCCCGCGGCAGCTCTCGGACGCTTGTCCAAACCTTTGACATTTAAAAGAACATCGTGGGTTTGGAATAAATGGTCTGACTGGGAGCTTGACATATTCGGTTTCAAGTGTGTCGGGTAGGGTAGTGGAGCTAAATGTAATTATTAGGTGCTTCGTCGAAATTTCTGTGTTTTCTTGTCTGATTTTAATGCGTTGCACATAGATTACACTTTGGTCCCTCCATCCATCGAGAAGTTCTTCTTCAGTCAGTTCCTTTAGGTCATCGTCCGAGACTACGCCCTTAACGGTATTCATGGTTCGATGAGCGCTAACCGAGACTGGGTTGTCACCAAATGGCACTAGGTGCGCGATTTTGTCATACTGGTCTTTAACTTCAAGGAACAAGGGTCTACAACTCAGCTCAGCAAACGGGTCGCAGTGACGTCAATTAACTCCCCAGCAGGGGGCAGGACTTAGGGACGAAGGTAAGCGCGGGGGACGGGTAGGAATAGCTTGTACAAAATTTCAGCTAGCGTTGCCATATGAAGAACCATTCCCATATCTCATAGACGGGTCATTTCTGAAGGGAATTTGGTGCCAATATTTCAACGACAAAATCTATCTCCCAAATGTGTAAAATATGGACGTCAATTCTGCGAGTTTGTTTCACGCTTATCAATACATATTGTCACGGGGATCACGGAAAAATTGAAGGACACTTTGTACATTCCAAAGTGTGTTCGGCGAAAGCGTGAGGCCATTCCACTGACTATGCCATGTCTTTTTTTCTTTTACACTCTCAGTGGGATAACACACAAACCCAATGTGTGCGTGTTTCTTTTTTTGATTTTTTTAGCGCGAATCACCGCGAGACGCGAGACTAAACTTCCTCCGTTCGCATGCGTTAGTATATTCTCGCACTTAGCGCATCGCGCAAACGCCATCCGCGTTCCAGCGCTTCAATTGACGTACCCTTTGTAATTTTTTTTACTAGCGCCAGTATGCCCTTCGGCATAAGTTAAATAAACAGAAAGAGTTGTGTTTCCCGTATGAAGGCCAGGAGTGGTCGGTGCAGAGGACCGTGCGTCCAGCGCGTCAAGTCAGGTGGTCGACCGGGGTGGTAGTAAAGGCCACGTAGGTGGCGGGTGCGAGCCTTGTGAAGGCCAGGACAGCTCCCCAGTAGGTGATCGAGCGTTGCCTCTGTGGCTGGGGCAACGCAGAAGGGGCATGTCGTTGGGGGAGGCTGTGCGCCGGGTGTTTATGTAGCTGGATGGCAAGCGGCATCTGCGTCCAGTTGAGCCGGTGCAGTCCGGCGGGTCCACAATACGCGGACAGGACAGGCGCACGAGTGAATTCGAAAGTGTATTCCGTGAGCGCCTGTGTCCATTGAGACGGCGTCGGTCAGAATGATTGCAAACGCTGAGAACAGCGACGCTACGCAAGCAAAGCGCGAGCGCTGTAGAGTCCGACGCGACCGGCGTCCGTTTGCGCACCCGGTCGACCACCTGGCTCCGTGCCAGAGCTCGGATGGACGGACGGACGGACGGACGGACAGACAGACAGACAGACAGACAGACAGACAGACAGACAGACAGACATAGACAGACCGACGGATGGACAGATCGACGGACGGACGGACGGACGGACGGACGGACAGACAGACAGAAAGACAGACAGACGGACGGACGAACAGACAGACAGACAGACGGACGGACGGTGACGGACGGACAGACGGACGGACGGACGGACGCCGGACGGACACCGGACGGCCGGATGGACGAACGCCGGACGGCCGGATGGACGGACGCCGGACGGACGGACGGGAGCATGAGACATTAAAGGCTTTCGCCTTAATACACGGGAGATAGAAGCGAGTATATCTACAAAATTTACAAGTCGCTGTGCCAAGTCGCTGTGCCACGTCTGCAACGGCGGGCTCATGCACGATGCCTCGTAGCATCACCCCCCGGCGGACGGAGCACCGTCACGGCGCCTCCTAGGTCAGTCAGGACTGGCACTATAGTAGCGTTTTAGGCGGGACACATAACCAACATCAGTAGGTTCTAGGCTTAAAGAAGACAAGTCCACTTGTTGAAACGTCGGCTCGAGCACACAAGCCCTGTTTACGGATTTTTACAGCGAAAGCTGTTATGAGATCACAACAAGGGTCGTTCCTGCGCCGTAGTTGTCCGCCGCCGCCGCTGCCGGTGTCCGTAACAAATATTGCACGAAATAAGGAAAAAAACTAAATAAATAAAAAAAATACCTATGACAGAATGGGAATCGAACCCGGGTATTCTCCGTGGCAGCCCAGCACTCTACCACTGAGCTACGCCGCTGCTTGAAACTGCGGTGCAAACTGACCCTATGCAGGCTTCATGTCGGGCAGGGAATTGCGTAAACGTGTGTTGTAAAGCGTTTTAGAACAGTAAAGTAACAACCAGGCGTCACACAATGCGAATTGCCTAACGAGTGGGTCGTTCAATGATCCAAGTCATTATAAAAGCCTGAGGCTTAATTCTTCATCGTCGTCAGCCACAGCATCAACAAAGTGCACATAATGCGTTACAGGAGTGTAGCGGGTACCGCGCTTTTTCGAAGAATGACGAATAATGGCATAGTAGACGCTTCCCCACTACACAAAAATTATGATGATTTATGGCGCAGTGGGTACCATGCAAGTGCGCTTGTGGTAGTTGCCCCAAGAGTATTTAAAAAGGCTCTAGAAAGGCCGCTGTCCCAGCTTTCGCTGTGACTGTGCTGCGCGTTCCGCGCAGGCCTGGCGGTTTTTTCATCAGTAGGTGGTGTAGCAGATGATGAGTGCGGACGAAGGGGAGTGATGATGACGTCGACGTCGGTGACCTTGCGGAGAACTTTGTGGGGCCCTGTGTACCGAGGGAGGAGCTTCTCGCACAGGCCTTCACGTCGATACGGCGTCCAAAGTAGGACGAGAGATTCAGGAGGGTATTCGACGTCGCGGTGCCGGTCATCGTAGCGCACTTTTTGTGAGGCCTGAGAAGCACAGAGCCTAGTGTGGGCGATTCGGAAAGCCACGCGGGCTCGAGAAGCGACGTCCTGAGCATACACCCTTGGTGGGACGGTATCAGAAGGAAGGAGCGTTTCGAATGACAACTTAGGGTTGCGGCCGTACAGAAGCAAGAACGGTGAATAGCCGACGGTGTCATGCCTTGACGAATTATATGCAAACGTAACGTAGGGTGGAGCTGCGTCCGAATCACGGTGGTCAGCAGAGACGTACATTGACAACATATCTGTGATAGTTCGGTCGAGACTCTGGGTAACACCGTTGGTCTGTGGATGGTAGGCTGTAGTAAGTTGATGTTCGGTAGAGCAGCTATGGAGGATTTCGTCTATCACTCTTGCGAGGAAGCAGCGGCCACGATCCGTAAGGAGCTGGCGTGGAGCCCCGTGTCGCAGAATGACGTCATTCAGCAGAAAGTTTGCGACGTCGGTAGCGCAGCTAGTTGGCAAGGCACGTGTTATGGCGTATCTCGTCGCATAGGCAGTTGCGATAGCGATCCATTTGTACGCCTGATACGGACGTCGGAAAAGGACCGAGCAAGTCGATGCCGACGCGGAAGAATGGTTCCGAGGAATGTCGATAGGTTGTAGCAGGCGAGCCTGACAGAGAGCGGGACGTTTCCGACGCTGACAGTGCTCGCAAGCAGCGCCATATCGGCGCACAGAACGATAAAGGCCAGGCCAAAAGAACCGCTGCCGCACGCGGTCATAGGTGCGTGAAACGCCCAGGTGTCCCGCAGTCGGAACATCATGGAGATGTTGAAAAATGGTAGCACGCAGGTGTCGCGGAATAACAAGCTAAAATTCCGGACCATCCGGCTTCATGCTGTGGCGATAGAGAACGTCATTGCGGAGGACATACTAGCCGAGCGAAGGGTCGGAACATGCGAAGGAGACTTTCTGAATGACCATCTCTAGGGTTGCATCCCGACGCTGCTCTGTGCCGATGTCGCGCAAATCAGATATGGCGAACACACAAGAATCGTTGTCATGGTCAGCGAGGCTAGCGGGGTCCACCGGATGCCGCGAGAGACAATCAGCGTCTTGGTGCAACCTACCAGACTTATAAATTACGTCGAAGGTATACTCCTGGAGACGTAGAGCCCAGCGACCAAGGCGACCAGTTGGGTCCTTGAGCGACGACAACCAAAACAGAGCTTGGTGGTCGGTAATCACTGAGAACTCGCGGCCGTACAAGTAGGGGCGGAATTTTGCGACAGCCCAGACGAACGCAAGACACTCGCGCTTCGTGATGGAATAGTTGCGCTCAGATGTGGAGAGAAGGCGGCTGGCATACGCAATAACACGTGTTTGCCCCCCCCCCCCCCTGGCGTTGAGCGAGGACGGCGCCGATTCCATGCCCATTGGTATCTGTGCGAACTTCAGTAGTCGCGGACGGCACGAAGTGGGCCAGCATTGGTGGTGAAGTGAGCAAGTTGATAAGCGTCGAGAACGCAGCCGCTTGGTCTTGACCCCACAATAAGGGCACATCCTTTTTGAGAAGGTGAGTGAGCGGTTGGGCAATGGTGGCGGAATTGCATATGAAACGTCGGAAGTACGAGTATAAGCCCACAAAACTCCGAACACTTTCAGTAGAAGGCGCAGGGAAGTGCTTGACAGCGCTAATCTTGTCAGGGTCTGGTTGTACACCAGTAGCACTTACAAGATGACCAAGTACAGTGATTTGTTGCCAGCCGAAATTGCACTTTTTGGAGCTTAGCTGGACTCCAGCTCGACGAAGAACAGCAACAATGGTCGACAAACGAGTTAGATGGCTTTCACACGTGTGCGAAAAGACAATAACATCGTCGAGGTAGCAAAGACAGATGGACCATTTATAACCATGAAGGAGCGAGTCCATCATGCGTTCGATCATTGCCGGGGCGTTGCACAGCCCAAAAGGCATAACCTTGAACTGATAGAGGGCATCTGGTGTGACGAATGCAGTTTCTTCTCGGCCTAAGTCGTCGACAGAAATCTGCCAGTAACCCGAGCGCAGGTCTATGGATGAGAAGTATCGCGCGCCATGAAGATAGTCAAGGGCGTCGT
>JALIZH010003699.1:0-15612 GCA_030522465.1 Rhipicephalus appendiculatus
ACCATACGAATTACGGTGAAACAACACGACGGCTCAAAGAATTTCAAACGATTCGTTTTCAGGTGCTGAAATGATAATATATACATTCCAACTCTTTTCAACTCGTGTGTACATTAAAATTGTGTATTGCGACGCTATGACTTGTAATGTATATTAGTGACATAGAAGTAAATAGTAGCTTAACAGCTTCGCCTTTTGCAAATGATTGCGTTACTTGCTGAAAAACAGCTAGACTGTGTCCAAACTCTGCAATTTGACATTAATGAATGAAGAGAATTGTGCATCAAATGGCAGATGGAAATTATTATAGACAAAGTCAGTTTTGCTTCAAGGACGAAACAATTATTGCGATAACAACTGAAATGTCATAAGCAGAAAGGCTATCCACTCGACACTCCCAGCGTGCGGCTCAAATCAAACACAACGCATGCATGAAAAGGACACAGGTATGCACAGGACAAGCGCGAACGAGCAACTCTCTTAGCTCGGCACTTGCAGCGCGCTGCTCAAACACAAAGAGCGAAGCGAGAAAACAACACACATGTGAACACAGAACGACCGCGAACTAACAACTGTGACTGTTGCGACAGCTGCAAGTGTCGACTTTGCGCAACCAACTGGCTCCTACTAGCAGCTCACTCCTTTTGCAAACACGGCCGCTGCAGCCAGCGACGTGACCTTCGTACGGTATATAGCTTCAACGCAATTTTTGCGGTGAAAGCACAGCACGTAAAAACCTCCCCCCTCGATAGGCAAGCACGTGAGAACGAGCGACCACGCCCTCTAGGTCAAAGCAGACGGCGGATACGCGTATCGCAACTCCGTCGAAAGACGCACTAGGCGACGACCTTTAAAGCACGGCCCCTTATGTCATCACGCGGGTTATAGTGGACACGCTGAAGTGCCTAAGAGTTGTGCGCACCACCATGGTAAATGATGTACAGGCGTGAGCAAAAGTGTGCAGACCACGGGATCGCGTGGCCGAATGCATCGACGCGCCATCTAGCAGCGTGATGCCTGCTTTGGTGCGCATGCGCGTCCCATTGTATCAGTTGGCCTCTCATGCCGCTCTGCAGCGAAAACGACAACTCTGTGTCGCATTCTTTGCTCCATAGAATCTGTGCCGTTCTTTTACGTAGCGGCTGCGACGTGGCCGGTTCACGCGCCGGGCTCGTGTCGTTTTCTACGCCGGTCGATTAGCCGAAGTAAGCATAGCTAGCATCGCATAACCTGATGAAGCCAAGCACACAAAATAGGATACCTCGGGTGGGCTTCATTGTCACACACATTAATCACTAATAATTGAAATTAGTGTTAACGCTAATAGATTTCATTTAGCTTAATTGAGCCTCGACTCGGTGAGGAGTAATTAGTACATTCCTGAGCTTGGATTCTCTGAGCTCATGAGAATTCGATTTCAATTTCTTTAATTTGGTTTAATGAGATATTGCTTAATGAGACCTAATTATGATCCCATTAGTTTGCTGATATCATAATCAACTACGCTTAATCAGATTGATCTATGCTTATCTTGGCGCTGCCTAACTAGATTAGTTATGCATATTTAGCGTAATTATGTCGCGTGAAACTCCAGTATCTAGGGTGTGTTTGGTTGGACCTCAGGCTAATTAATCAGCCATAATTAGTATTCAACTTAACTAACACTCATTAGACGTAAATGAGCTTAATTCGTTTGGAGTCAATAAGGAGTAAATTAGTATCTTTCTGGGCTTGGCTTCTATGGGCTCATGGGAAAGTCGACTTGGATTAATTGGCCGTGGTTAGGTTTGCCTTATATAGGCTAATTTCGCTCGGCTAAATTAAGCGATAGCACGATCAACTATGTTTAATTAGATTTGGCTATACTTACCTCGACTCATCCGAGCTCATCTAACCTTAACTTCGCTTAACATGAAAACAGCAAGCTGGACTAGGCTTACTTAAAGCTACTTACACCTGGCTTTATTAGGTGATACCGTGCTCAACTATGTTTGATTAGTTTCGGCTATACTTACTTTGACTTAACTAGGCTCATTGAGTTTAACTTGACTTAACTCAACAAAGGCAAGCTGGGCTGAGAAAACTTAATTTTGTGTGCTTGGCTTCATCAGGTTATGCGATGCTAGCTATGCTTAGTTCGGCTAATCAACTGGTGTAAAAAACGACGTGAGCCCGGCGCTTGAACCGGCCCCGTCGCAGCCGCTACGTAAAGGAACGGCACAGATTCTGTGGAGCAAAGAAAGCGACACCCAGTTGTCGTTTTGACTACGAGCGCCGTATCCGAGTCAGACAGATCGGCATGAGAGGCCAACTGATACGACGGGACGCACATGCGCACCGCAGCAGGCGTCACGTCGCTAGATGGCGCGTCGATGCATTCGGCCACGCAATCCCGTGGTCTGCACACTTTTGCTCACGCCTGTACATACGTAGCTCACCTGGCTCACCGTTAGTAACCTGGAGAACGTATTCTCCGCGGCGGAGTTCATTATAACATCTCTGCTGTCACTGTTACGTCATCTGAACTGCATACGGCAGCCGCTCCTGCGCCGTGTGCTTTCTTTTTGTTCCTCCTCCCCCTTTCCAATATATTTCCGAGACGGGAATAAAACTGCGGGTTAGGCCTGCAGACACTACCTGATTCAATTCCGAATGCACGGGCGCTTCGCCCAGCTTGGCTACAATTTCCAAATACCCGGTCGCGCGCTTCCAAAACAATTTCTTCTAAGCTATTTCTTTTCGGTTGGTATTACGTCTATTTGCCACTCATTTAACCTAGCTCATCGTTCTCACTCGTACATGGCGATCATCATCCCTAATCTTCGTGGTTCGGAGCCGAGGCAGACACTGCGCAATAAAATGACCTCCTGGCATTGCCTGGAACTGGTTGTCCTTCGTCCTGCAAGATGTTTGCATACCTATACATACAGCAAACGGCACGACGACGCCGACGGCAAAAACCCACCGACAATGTCCATATTTGCTCTCGCAAAAGAAAATGAAACAGATGAAGTAAACTTCGACCTTGATGTCACAACTTAATAGGTACATACTAAACGATAGCACAGTAAACTCGATAACGTCGGTTAATACAGCGGTTGCTTCCTAAATTGCTGTTGAACATGAACTGATCATTATGATATACATCTAAAAGTGCAAAAAGAAGTCAGTTTTCTGAAACTGCATTTATATCTGGCTGACAGGGACCCCGGGCTTCAAGCATACAGTTATCTGGAGCATCCTTCACTGGAAAATGCATAAATCCTTTCACATAGCCACAAGATTAGCAAACCTGTCCGTGGTGGTCACACACACCAACACTCAGCCACATAACATGGGAGAGTGTACCGAGAGGCCTACACGCATATACACCCCAGAAATTACCAAGCAAACGCATATGTTTCACAGGCCAGTGGGAGGCATGGCTTGCGGACGATAACAAGCAGAGCGAAATAATCTCTTTCCTTGACCAGGCCCAGTGGCCCACTCGTGCCAGCGGAACCTGGGACTAAAGGCCTGACCATGACTGCCTGCATTTATCTTACCTTTTTTTCTGAATAAAGTTTTTTTTTTCTTCCTACTCCTCCTAACCTACTTGAAGCTGTTCTGGGTAAATTCGCGTGGTTTATCCTGTCATATTACTCGCGATTCCAAAGCGCTTCGTCTTTGAAAGAAACGCTTGACATTCCGCCACTAACAGTGCACATAAAATTTTCTAGATCTTTTTTTCCACAATGCCTGCCGGCAAGACATAATTTGCCCGGCCACTTATAATACGGCCATCTCGTACTTAGAATCGCATCCATCATGTACTTAGAATCGCATGGATCATCGGTAATCGTTCGTTGCTGGTCATACCTCTACATGTTCACGCCAAAATACGTTGAGCATTCCACGCTGACCCAGAGTGTGCTCATGCGGGCGTCTTCAAAACATACACCTGACTTTCCTCGAGGTTTTATTGGCGATGCATGTACACCTCTGTGCGCAAATACATTAGATCCTGCCCACAGTGCCAACGGCGCACATCCCCAGCACGCCTCTGGTCCGATCCAGCCAATTCCGTGCCCGGCCAGGCCCTTCTACCGCATAGGCATTGACCTCTATGTACTCCTTCCATTCACGGCTTCCGGAAACCGCTGGGTAGTCGTCGTCGTCGATCACTTGACGCAATACGCAGAAACAGCCGCTCTACCTGCTGCCACGGCCCGTGACATGACATCTTTCCTCCTGCGGAACTTCATTCTCCGTCACGGTGCACCACGCAAAATTCTCACCGATAGAGGAAGTGTGTTCCTTTCCGAATTCGTAAACGCACTCCTTGCCGAATGTCGCATCGTTCATCGCACGAGTACCGCTTACCATCCCCCCCAAAGTAATGGTATGACGGAGAGATTCAACCCGCTGAGTACGTTGCTCCCGATCACTCTGGTTAGGACGTAATTTTGCCCATCGTGACGTACACCTACAACACGGCTCCATAGGCGACTACAGGCTTTTTGCCATTCTTTCTTTTATGTGGCCGAGAACCTTCGACCACACTTGAGACCATTCTGCCGTACCAACCCGATTCATCCGAACCTACGCCCATCTATTAAGTAGCCCGTCACGCCGGGGAGTGCCGGCAGCTCGTCCGCTCGTTCACAACCGTAGGCCAATGGAAACAAAATCTCGTCGTGACGATGACCACCCGTCCTCTGATCCTCACTTCCCTCCGGATTCCCTTGTGTGGCTTTGGGTTCCAGCTGTCCCTACTGGCCCCTCATCCAAGCATGCTACTGGCCCCTCATCCAGGCAAGAACCCTACCGTGTTGTCGCACAGACGTCACCTGCAAACTATGTCGTCGAACCGGTTACACCGCCTACAGACCAACGTTTGCGTGGTCGTGAAACCGTCCACGTACAACTTCTGAAGCCCTACTACGATCCCCTTGTACTGTGCTCTCCATGAGTAGCCAGCATGGCTCCTTTTCCGACGGGAGACGATTGTAGGGAAGAGAAATGCCCAGCGCTGCAGCCACATCGCCAGCTATGCACGAGGCAGGAGCTGGAGCTGCCTAGCCTGTTGCTGCTGCAACGCTGCCTGTGCTTGACCAGCTCTTGCCGCTACTGTTCGGACGAAACCACCGCTTTCAGCCCAGTGTTTTCATTATATATATATATTGTGATGACCGAAGTCGAAGAGGGAGAACTGGGTTGTGGGGTTGGGGCTTGTCTCTGGCTCAGAACAGAATAGAACAGCCAGCCCAGCGATCGGGCGTTGTGTCTATCTGTCTCATTACAATGGCGCAGTCGCGAAATGTTGTCATCGGAATACGTTAACCCGCCTACGTCCGTGGCCCTTCGCAGTGCACAAGTACTCCCGGAGTCCCAGGAGGGCGTCCAAGCCTCCACGGCGGCTCCACGGCAGTACTGCGACGCCGACATTGCCACGCTGGCACAACAGCTCAGCAGTTTGGCAAGATGCTCAACTTCTGGTATAGGGTGTGCTGCACCCACGCTACTTTCTGAGATTGCAATTCCGGAGTTTCATGGTTATAAGGACGACCATGCCACCTGGAGTGGCAGCGTCAACTCTGTTGCGATGAGATATTCTTGGCCAGAGTCCACCACGAATGTTGTCCTCGGCCCGTTGAAAGACCACGCTTGTGTCGTGTACCTGGACGACATATTGGTCGTGGGAACAACAGAGAAAGAACACCTTCGAAATTTGGATGAAGTTCTACAAAGGCTATTTAATGCTGGATTCCGATTGAACCGAGAAAAATGCCAATTTCTATCGCCCACGATCTCTTTACTTGGGACACACCATTTCTGCAGACGGTGTTCAACCTTTGCCCGAACGAGTAGCAGCGGTAGCCAACTTCCCTACTCCAATGGGTTTGAAACAGTTGCAGGCATTTTTAGGCCTCGCATCGTACCTGCGCAAGTTTGTTCCTAACTTCGCAACGACGGCAGCGCCACTCACAAATATGCTTAAGAAAGCGTCGACTTTTGCGTGGGGCCCTTCACAAGATGCCGCCTTTCAAACCCTCAAGCAACGGCTGACGCAGTGTCCCGTTTTGAGTCACTTTCAGGATCAGTGGGACACTGAAGTACACACTGACGCAAGCCATGTTGGTCTAGGAGCAGTCCTCATTCAGCGCGACACAGACGGAGTTGAGCATGTCGTAGCTTACGCCAGCCGCAAGTTATCAGATACGGAACGTCATTACCACTCGAACGAGTTGGAGTGCCTGGCTGTTGTCTGGAGCGTAGACGAGAAGTTCCGGCACTACTTGTTTGGCCGCAAGTTCACGGTGGTCACGGACAATGCTGCGATTACATGGATGTTTGCCAAGCAACACCTTAAACACAAGTTCGCTCGCTGGATAATCCGACTGCAAGACTACACCTACGACGTGAAGCATCGAGCAGGGACACTAAACCAGCTTGCTGATGCCCTGTCACGAAACCCATGCGAGGAAAGCTCACCCAAAACCAAAGAAGGTTGGATTTCGTTCTCGCAACAGGACGTTTCTAACTCTCAATGGTACGATGCGGATTTGGCAGCAATAATAACGCCCCTCGAAGACACGCACAGTAACTAAAAGTTTGTCCTTCGTGGAAGAACATTGTATCGACGCCATTGGACCACTGACCAAGAAGAACGCCACCTCTTAGTAATTCCATCCACCATGCGTTCCGAAATCCTGCACGCCATCCATGATGCCCCAGAAGGTGGACACGTAGGCCACCGTGCTACCCTTCGGAAAATCCAGGAACGGTTCTGGTGGCCGAGAATGGAGAGAAGCGTTCGATCCTACGTCGCTAGCTGCGAGGTGTGCCAAAAGCATAAGCGTCGCCCGGATGCCAACCTGGACTGCTCACACCTATTCCGCCCGCTGACACTATTTTTGACACCATCGGGATTGACCACGTCGGTCCATTACCAACTACAGCAGCAGGGAACCGGTACATTCTAGTCGCAGTGGACCACTTTTCTAAGTTTGTGGAAGTCGCTGCGTTGCCTTCTCTCGAAGCTGGCCTTGTGATCAAATTTCTGCAGGACCGCTTTGAATGGAAACACGGCCTACCTAGGAAGATCATCTCAGACAGAGCGACTACTTTCCGCAGTGGGGGAACTCCAGTCGTACCTCCGAAATGCTGGTGTCGAACATCATTACACTTCAGCGTACCATCCCGAAGCGAATGGCTTGACAGAGAGGTACAATCAGACTTTACAGGCTCGACTTATTCCATACTGTAAGAACAAGAAACCAAATGAAGCAGACTGGGACGATCACTTGCAAGCAGCTGCGTATGCAATTAACACGGTGTTCCAGGCATCAACTGGAACTTCACCCTATGAAGTGGTCTACGGGCAGATCCCGAAACTGACTGCCGTTCAGAATTTGAGCACCCCATTAAAAGTCGGACGTACCGCTTCAAGACAGACCACCTGCCGCGTCATCCGGGCTAAGGCACGCCAGAAAACTGCAAACGCGCAAAAGGCCCAGAAACGGTACTATGACCGCCGCCACCGACCTAAACCACAATACAATGTAGAAGACGAAGTGTGGGTCGAACGATGCACGCAGTCGCCTGGGAAAAAACTTTACGCGAAGTATGAAGAACCCTTCGTCATCACTGAAAGGCTGGGTGAGAACACGGGGCGTGTACGATATCCGGCATGTGAAACCAGTGTGGACAAACGCAAGAGAAACAATTTTTCCGTTCACGTGTCTCGTCTTAAGAAGAGAGCTTCGGAAGAACTGAGAAGCCGCGTTTCCTGTGTATTTTTTTAATGATGCGCGCCGAAGCAGTGTGGCCGAGTGTGATGACCGAAGTCGAAGAGGGAGAACTGGGTTGTGGGGTTGGGGCTTGTCTCTGGCTCAGAACAGAATAGAACAGCCAGCCCAGCGATCGGGCGTTGTGTCTATCTGTCTCATTACAATATGACAATCTGACAATCTGTAATATGACAATATTACAATATGACAATCGCTTACACGTTTGACATTACAATATGTCTATCTGTCTCATTACAATCGGACGCGTTATTCGAAGGTCGCAGGTTCGGATTCCTGCCGGTGGCAAGTTATCTTTTCGTCCACATTCCTTTCTTCACATTTACATTACAATTACTTCTAATAGCTTCCCCTATACTTTCCTTGGCATCTTTGTCTGTTAGTTCTCATTAATACTGTGTTTAACAAAGCAAACGAGCCCTTAAGTTTAAAATTCCTTCCTTTATATATATATATATATATATATATATATATATATATATATATATATACTACTCTATTGCATGAATTATGAGAAAATCATTTGAAAAATTATTTCATCATTTTTTATCATTAACTACATGAAGAACACGTACTAAAATTTTCAGATTTATTGTGACTCTATTAATGAAGATACAGGTTTGTGCCCAAATATGGCACACTATGCAAGTGGGCGAGCAAATTTGCTGCCATGGCTGAAAAAACAAAATCTTACTGATTGCGGTCTTTTTAGTGTGATTTGTGGAATAAAGCAAAGCAATTGCTTCCTGTAATCTGGCATAATTGAACATTTTGGTTAGTGCATCTGACTGCCGACATCTACGTGCAAGATGGCCGCTTACACGTTTGCCTGTTCGCATGGTGCCGCCTTGCTATACTTTCCTGCCCGAATTACCAACCACTGACTTGTGGTTGTGAGCGGCAGTTGCCGACAAATCGTAAAAGCTAAATATCGCCTTGCACTGGTTAGACCTCACATAATATTTTCACGCACCCACGCCAATAATGTAACAAAATATTGCCAGGTACTGTTGCTGGCACTCGAGACTTTCGTGAAGCATCTCAAAACCTACCACCACAACTGAAATCTGGCAAAACAGAGCTGTGCTGCATGATCTCAGAGGCTTTCTTTTTTGTTTGTATTTGCATTGTGCAACAAAACATAGATGGCATCATATTGCACATTTCATCACTCACGTGCATACTGTGCCAAATATGGCACATACCGATTTCCGGCTTTATACCAGTAGTGGGAAACGGAATTGACAAGAGCCTTAATGAACATGAATTTTCAAAGCCACGAGAAATGCCAAAATAATTTTTTCTTTCTTCTGCAACGTGAAAAGGGTCGCAAGAAAAAAATATAGCAGTCACTGTTGTTCGTGATCAGTGCTTGCACGAGCACTGTGAAATCTATTTCATGTCTAGATTTCATATTGCTCTTGGGATGGCAGCGCTTTTTTTTATATTTAGTGCACGTAACTATAAGGATTACTCTGTGTCACATTCTCCACTGGTCCTCTTGCACCCGCTATAAAAAATGTTAATCGGTATGTGCCAAATATGGGACGCCATGTAACAGAGGGATATATATATATATATATATATATATATATATATATATATATATATATATGTGTGTGTGTGTGTGTGTGTGTGTGTGTGTGTGTGTGTGTGTGTGTGTGTGTGTGTGTGTGTGTGTGTGTGTGTGTGTGCGTGTGTGTGTGTGTGCGCGCTAGCGTGCATGCGCGTGTACGTTAAGGAGGCCGACAATACCGATTGACAGGGTAGGGGTATTGCTCACATCTGTACTATCACATAAATTATATCTCATTACATTACCTGATGAAAAATTTGCACACTTTACGAAGCTACAGCTATACCTGTATGCCGGTAATGGTGTACACATTAATTAGTACTAACTGTAGACCTCTTCGATGAACTTGGGATCCAAATGCCGCCTTGGGCTTCCCACTAATACGGTAATGTTGCTCAGCCTCTTCAGGGCTCGATCTCCGACATCGGCGCCGACCCAACTTGAGGAGTTCAGGGCCTTTTCGTAGGCACTGCGGATCCGGGAGACCATGCGCTTTGTCTGGTATACGACGCGCGGTGTAACACCTGTTCAATAAGAAAGAAGCCATCTAGGTTACTGCATTTATATAAGCAACATCACTATAGGTTCCCGCATTTTGGGACAAAGTTCAAATTATAAACATTGACGCAGGCCATAGGCCTTGAACATGAAAACAATTACACTGTGATTCTATTCTCCTTGACTCGCCCCTGGTGTTCTGAGCAGCGTTTTCTAAGGTTTGTAGACGTCATCATGTACCCGCGCTAGTATTCACGTGTTCTGCTCGTGACAAACGCCAACACTACCTTCTTTAGGAGCCTCAAACTCGAAAAACCTAGCTCTCATTATTTACCGGGACATCATCAACTGCATTCATTAATTTACTATATAATAAGTAAGTGCCATCTTTCCGACCGACAGCAACAAGTAGTCATGGATTGCTTTTTGTCCTCAACTGAGTTAGCAGTCTCAGGAAGGAGCACAAGGCTCACTTATTATACCCGTTCTTTTTGCACTATATGGTAATGACTTTACCTGTGTCTTATTATACTTGGAAGCCTTTATGCACGCAGAAGACACGGCCACTTAACTTTTGTCGAAGGCAGCCTAAATCAGATCGAAGCTGAAATCAACGAGGAGCTACGCAGAGGTCATTCATGGTTTAATCGAACGCACCTTCATAGTTACACACACGAAACCAAGTATATGGTTTCTCACTCCAGAAAGACACAGCCCAATTTCGCAAGCTTCAAGTTACATCTATATAAAGTCTGTACTGTTGAAGCGAGTATCTATGTTTAAATATTTAAGGCGTCTTGTTAGACTCAGATATCAACTGGGTCCGCCTCGGTGGAACAGTGGCTACGGTGCTCGGCTGCTGACCCGAAGGTCGCGGGTTCGATCTCGGCCGCGGCGGTCGCATTTCGATGGAGGCGAAATGGTAGAGGCCCGTGTACTGTGCGATGTCAGTGCACGTTAAAGAACACCAGATGGTCAAAATTTCCGGAGCCCTCCACTACGGCGTCTCTCATAATCATATCGTGGTTTTGGGACGTAAAACCCCAGATATTATTATATTATATCAACTGGAAATGCCTTATAGATAGGACCTGCTCGAAGGTGGCGTATGGCTGTCACACGTCGCTAAACGCCGGACAGTGTTTCAGCGTAACCACCTTGCACGCCCTATATTTTCGCATTTGTGCATAGCCATCTGCGTTACTGCATAACGTCGTGGAGCAGCACGTATAGAGCATTTCAAATCGCTGAGTGGCTTTAAAAAAGACGGCAACAAGAATGATTACACTTTAAAATCGGACGGATACTAGTAAAAGCGCTGTTCCAACACATGCGAGTGCTTCCTCTGGACTCATTTCACGTAGTAGGCATTGCTAACCTAATGCACATACTAGGAAAACCGGACGATATCTAACCAACAAGCGCGTTTACGTTACCGGCACTCAGCACAAGAGTTTAGACGTACAATTTCTTTTTTTTTTTTGCAAGTTTCTAAAAAGTGCCTACGGCTGGCGGCTAACACAAGGTCATGGCGCTGTCATTTGAAATGCTTACCGACCTGATCTGAAAGCAGCACAGAGCTTTCCTGCGAAGCGTTTTATGTTTGCGCAAAGTGGGATAGTTTTCTACATGGTCAATCTGTCTGCTTTTACTTCTCTATCTCTAAATACGACATGCGTAATCTAATGGGTGTTTCATTTGTCAATGTTGGTGCCATTTGCTCACTTATGCAGTATGTCAACATTGGTGCCGTCACTAGCCAGCCAAGCTATTTGACGAAAAATGTATTTGAAGCTCTTGTACTGCAACTTCAAAGTGACCATTCAAAGATAAACAATTAGGCATGCTAAAATGAACATAAATATGCGGTCGTGCCCCTCTTAGAATATTTTAGGCATAATATGACCTTCAGTCATAGCGTACACAATTGTGTACGCGAACTTCGGAGGCGCCTGTTTGTTCAAATGATCTGAAACTCAGTGTACACATTCCTGCAG
This sequence comes from Rhipicephalus appendiculatus, assembly GCA_030522465.1. Taxonomy (NCBI): domain Eukaryota; kingdom Metazoa; phylum Arthropoda; class Arachnida; order Ixodida; family Ixodidae; genus Rhipicephalus; species Rhipicephalus appendiculatus. The sequence continues at coordinate 11,862 of JALIZH010003699.1, forward strand.
GCTTCCAGAGTGGACAACTAGCGATTACTTAACGTCATAGTGCTGCGTATTGGTGCAGTGGATCACTTTGCTGGAGACAGTACCATGTTCGACGATCGTTCGACGTGCCGCGTTCCAGGAGCAACGTCAAGAGTATTTTTTTTATCCGATGGAGACGAATACAACCAAAGTAAAAACTGTGCATGCATTTACAGCCTCTTAATTGATTCATTTTATGCAAGTATTGAAGCTTACTGATTTGCAGAATAATTAGATAATTAGTTACACGCTAGTTTACTTTGATTACTGAAACTCACAGAAAACAAGACATTCCTTTATTTTCTTTCTTGGTATGTAATTCTGAGTGCCTTGGAATTATGTCATGCGAATTTGACGCATTTGCAGAGGCGCATCTTAATTCGTGATTGAAGGGGATATACTGGAATAATTTAGATGTGTCCCTTTACATCATTCCCGCCTACATGGAAGCACAAGTTATTTGCCTCACGATGCCCCCCCTCCCCCCCCCGTTCCCGTTTAAGCGCTCTGTGTAAATTACGCAATTCAGCGTGTTGTAACAGTGAGAATTTTATGTAACCGCGTCATAGTCGTCTTATGTCTCGCGTTGGCGTCATGCAGGTACCACGTTCGATACACAACGCGATCAGGCTGCACGTATGGAATGCCACCTCTTGCTTGCCCGTGACGCCAGCGTCGTCGAAGAGCGAATTCTTCTCTACGTGCCATCGAAGCGACTACAAAACGCCAGCGCTCGGAGTTAGATGCACCGCGCCTGGAGCAGCAAATAGTGCAAAAAACAGTAGAGAGGAGAGCTTAAAACGGAAAATGAATAATCGCAAAACAGGTGACATATTCACAAGAACAGAACAGAAAAGGTGAGAAAACATTATATAATCACACTCAAATAATATGAAGTAGCACAAAAGGGCACATAAGCAAAAAAAGAGAGCAGAAAAGAAAAAAAATCAAATAAACGCAAACACTCAGGTGAATCACGTTTCCACAGTTCAAACAGCTTTCATTTTGGGTGTAACTGGCGTATTTTTTTAAGACAATAAAATTTTTTTAAATAAAAATACTATGAAAGTAAGCCTCCTTTCATATTCGCACATGAACTTTACGTCGAGGTAGAATTGTTGGTTGATAGAAAAATGTTATATACAGGACATCTAACGGATCCTTATACCGATTCCATGCAGCCGTCAGCGTGCTCTATGTGCAGGTGAGGTGCCTTTTTTTCGATACTGATACTCTGCCATGTTTAGTGCACACAAACTTGAACACTTGCTTCATGCAATGTTCTGTGCTGCAGGCTTGAAGTATTCACTACCAATAAATTATTTCCGTATTTCTTAGTATAAGCACACTTGCACCTAAAGTTTCGTTTTCGTCGCTGTGTGATATTGCCACGCGTGTTATTTTGATGTGATCTGTTTAAACCCACAAAGACTGTAAGCGACGCTCGGCGCAGACCGCGCCTCAGTGTTCGAGAAGCTTCACGTTTGGACTAGATCGTTTTCTTAACATTGCGCACAGCACGCGAACACTCAAGATTATTCCAGAGCTTGCGCCACGACCAGTGATAAGGCTAGAATGTTCGACGCGTGGATGTATAAAAGCCGGCGCGCTCCAACGATGATCAGTTTTTCGACGACCGACGCTCTGTGCGCCGTTATCAGTGTGCAGCGTGCATTACTTGCTGTGATTTGAGTTTCCGTTTCAAGGCCACAAGTTCGGCCAAATAAAGTGTTTCGCCTTGAAGACGTCGACTGCTTCCTTCGTCAACGTCACGACCACGTGACAATATCCTACGATCAGAAACTCGTATAGAATGCACAGGTAGAAGCGTGATTTAAACACAATCCATCATTACACATTTTGATAGCGTAGCCTGCTGCAAAGTGGGTGATAAAGTTCTTTTTAAAAAATTTCATGTGCGTAAAATACGGCGAAACGTAAATGGGAGGACACGGGCAGAGGGCGCAATATATTTACTTAAAAATTGCGGAGTTCGAAACGATATTTCACCCGTTCCACTTAATATTTCGTATATAGCTCTTGACTTGAAACCTCTCAAGCAAATGTAATAGAAAGGTGGTACCGCCTGCTTATGGAAATGTGGACTCCAGTCTCACGCGCGGTATACCACTGCACAGCCTCTCCGATACCATAACTGCAGTAGACGCACTCGTTGTCTCAGTGGCATATTATTAAATTTTCCTTACTCACTCTCAGATTTCTTTCTTTTTTTTGCCAATAGGGCAAATAACTGTTCCGTGACGCAACGCTAATATGGCAAGGTATACCATTCTCCTTCTTCTTCAAAACTTTATTATTCACCCTGTACATGACGTGAATGCGCCAACCTGGCCACTCCCACGACGAAACAGGAGGTCGAGCCTCCTGGCCCTATCGTGGGCGTACTGGACAGCCAGGACTTGATTGTGGTAAGCTGGTGATTTTATGAGCCTTTCGAAACGGTCCCGCGTAATACTGGGCCCCAGTGAACCGCAGTCTTAGAGAATGTCTTCTAATGTGCAAATAGTGTCTTTGCAAGCTTTGCATGTAATTTCTATCTTTTTTTTCCGCTCCGTACCACTCCTTGATTTGAACCGGTGAATAGTGCGATTTTGATTGCAGTTGTCTTGTGTTATGGCTTGTGCTCTGTTTAGCTTCTGCCTAGATAGAAGTGTTTAGTGATTTCATTGTTCGTGGTCAGTTTATCTTTACGTCCGGTGGAGTCGGGGCGATTTCTATAAGCGTACCGGTCAATTAGATCGCGGGCGATGCTGTGGGCCGACTCGTTCGGATTGACTTGTATTCCTTCGATTCTACCCATGTGTCCGGGGTACCAGTAGATGTACTTGAGGTCCGTACTCTTTATCGAACTGAACACTCTGGCCACCTGTGGGGTAACCCTTCCTCTGCTGAAAGCAGTGATTTCCTGCCAGGAGTCGCAATTGATTTCCGTGCAGTTCTTGTTTATCAATGTCATGGCTTTAGCTACTTGCTCTATGATCTCGGGTTTATTAGTATTAACTGATGCAGCGTGTGTGCAGTCCCCTTTGTGATTTACTACCCCTGCAGAGTAGCTAGAGCGGCCCCTGTACTCTGTGGCATCCAAAAACCAGGCACCCTTCCCTGCTCTGTCCAGTTTCTAGATCAATGCTTTAGCGCGAGCCACCCTCCTTCCACGATTATATGTACGGTGCATGTTTCTAGGTAGCAGAGCAACAATGACATTATTCGAACTTTTTTTGTTCCTGTAATTCAACGTAGGTTTCAGTTGCTATTGGGACATTAATCTTGATTTTATCAAGAATGTCCCTGCCTGTTTTAGTTGAGTTGGTAAAGCATTCTATTTATTAGACCTAATGATTCACAGTACTGAAAGCGGCAGTTATGTCATGTGCTTACATACCTTCATGACCCCCAGTACGCTCCAATCACAAAAAAAACGATTCAAAAATTTAAAAGTAATGTTTCTCTACTTCGTTAAGCGTCATTCAGCTTTGTTTCAAAAAGTTTAATGGCATTTCGCGTTCGCACACTTTCGCTTTTACCATTATTGCTTGATTATTCTCTTCTCGTCTGGTTTATTCTACGACGGCACGTCTCTCAATCCTTGTTGTTCGTCGTGAAGCGGCGCGATCGCGAGAGCTAGACCGCCGAGTCTATAGTACTTCACAATGACGAAGCACGTCCTGGTCATCTCAAGCGTCGCTACAGCTCTGGTTACGTGCTGCTCGGA
>JALIZH010003700.1:0-16995 GCA_030522465.1 Rhipicephalus appendiculatus
CACTTCCCTCCTTTGCGACACACATCACATACACACTTCCAAAATGGACACAATATTACAATGGAACATTAGAGGTCTCTTACACAACCTGGATGACATACAAGAACTCCTCAGTAAATTGTGTCCAAAGGTGATGTGTGTACAGGAGACACACCTTTATCCTACACAGAAAAACTTTCTCCGCCAGTATGTTGTTTTTAGGAAAGACCGCCAGAATGCGCTCGCATCATCTGGCGGTGTAGCCGTCATACTCGACAAAAACGTAGCGTGCCAACACATTCCGCTCCAAACGGCACTGGAAGCAGTAGCCGTTCGAGCTATAATATCAAATAAACTCATCACTATCTGCTCAGTATACATATCCCCACACTACCAGCTACACAAACATGAATTCCAATCATTTATTGATGAGTTGCCTGAGCCTTACCTCGTTCTCGGCGATTTTAATGCTCATAGCAGCCTTTGGGGCGACTCTCGCACCGACGCACGAGGCCGCCTCATTGAGAATTTCATCTTTTCCACAGGCGCATGCCTACTGAACAAGAACGAACCCACGTTTTTTAGCCTCGCAAACAACACATATTCCTCCATCGATCTTAGCATCATCTCACCATCCATTTTACTTGATTTTAACTGGGAGAGAGAGAGAGAAAATAAGGGTAGAAGAAAGGCAGGGAGGTTAACCTGGGCTGAGCCCGGTAGGCTACCCTGCACGGGGGGGGGAGGGGGAGAGGGAAGAAAAGTTACAGAGTAGGAAGCACTGGGAAGTGCTTAAAAACCCCTATGGGAGTGACCACTTCCCAATACTTCTCAAAACACAAACACAAAATGAATCTCCACCTGAGGCTCCTCGGTGGAAGCTTGACAGAGCCAATTGGGAGGAGTTCCGAAACATTACTAATATATCGTGGGCGGACTTGTCATGTTTTAGTATTGACGCTGCTGTGGAGTATTTTACTGCCTTTATAATCGCTGCTGCCTCTAAGTGTATAAAAGAATTAACTAAGGGAACAAGCAAACGACGTGTTCCCTGGTGGAACGACGAGTGCCGCGAAGCGCGAAAAAAACAAAATAAAGCGTGGGGGCTTCTGCGTGATTCCCCCACTGCAGAAAATCTGATTAATTTCAAGCAAGTGAAATCGCAAGGACGGAGAACCCGCCGGCAGGCTAGAAGGGCCAGCTGGCAGAAGTTCATATCGGGTGTGAACTCCTATAGAGATGAGGCAAAAGTCTGGAATGGTGTTAAAACAATAAGCGGTCAACCAGCTTATTCGGTGCCCTTAGTAGACACCCAGGGTGAAACCTTGGAGGACCAAGCAAATTTCCTCGGTACTCACTTTGAACATGTGTCGAGCTCGTCACACTACTCACAAAATTTCCAGAGGTATAAGGCAAAAATAGAAACACAAAAACTAGCACGGAAGTGCACAGAATACGAGGCATACAATGAACCTTTCTACTTGGCCGAGTTGCAGGCCTCACTAAATTGCTGCAACAAATCCGCTCCAGGTTCTGACCGTATCGTATATGAAATGCTGAAAAACCTACCTCTTGAAACGCAGAAAACACTACTTTCCCTCTGCAATGCCATATGGTTCTCTGGCCAGACTCCTACATCATGGAAAGAGGCTATCATAATTCCTATTTTAAAACAGGGCAAAGACGCATCTTCAGTCACAAGTTACAGGCCAATTGCACTAACAAGCTGCCTTTGTAAACTTTTCGAAAAAATGATAAAACACCGGCTTATACACTTCCTTCAAACTAACAAAACACTTGACCCATGCCAGTGTGGATTTCGAGAGGGTCGATGCACATCGGACCACTTAATACGAATTGAGGCAGAAATACGTGAAGCATTTGTTCATAAACAATTCCTTCTCTCAGTATTCCTTGACATGGAAAAGGCCTACGATACGACTTGGCGCTTTGGTATACTGAGAGACCTCTCACATTTAGGTGTTCGAGGCAGAATGTTGACTATAATCGAAAATTACTTGTCCGATCGTACTTTCCGTGTACGAGTGGGAAACGTGTTATCACGAATATTTGTCCAAGAAACTGGAGTGCCGCAAGGTGGAGTCCTCAGTTGTACACTTTTCCTGATAAAAATGAATTCCCTTCGTGTGTGCATCCCGCGTACCATGTTTTACTCCGTCTATGTGGATGATGTACAGATAGGGTTCGAGTCATGCAATCTTGCAATCTGCGAGCGCCAAGTTCAGCTTGGTCTGAACAAGGTGGCCAAATGGGCAGACGAAAACGGGTTCAGCATAAATCCGCAAAAAAGTACATGCGTCCTGTTCTCTAGGAACAGAGGTCTGCACTCTGATCCTGACATCAATCTGCATGGCGAGAGGCTACCTGTCAAAACGGAATACAGATTCCTAGGCGTAATACTTGACGATAAACTAACGTTTGTGTCCCACATTAAATATCTAAAGGAGAAGTGCATGAAAACGATGAATGTTTTAAAGGTGTTGTCACGCACTTCATGGTATAGTGACAAAGGGTGTCTTATAAACTTGTACAGGAGTCTCATACGCACACGCCTAGATTATGGGGCCATAATATATCAGTCAGCAACACCAACCACTTTAAAGATGCTTGACCCCGTCCACCACCTAGGCATTCGCCTTTCTACGGGCGCTTTTAGGACGAGCCCCGTAGAAAGCCTTTACGTGGAGTGTAATGAATGGTCACTCCATTTGCAGAGAGCATACATATCCTCCGTATATTTTTTGAAAGCCAATGCCAACAGTGAACATCCCACACACAGCATTATAAATGATCTGACTAGTTCTCGTCTCTTTCAAAGCCGTCCCGCATTGAGAGAGCCCTACTCACTCCGCTTACGAAGGCTTGCCGAGGAACTGGGAGTTCCACTTTTTTGAGCACTGCGTGATGGCTCCCGCTGTACAGCCGCCGCCGTGGCAGTGGCAGCTGATAGACTGCGATGTATCTTTTATAGAAGTTACGAAGCACGCACCAGTTACACATATCCGCATGTACTTCCTGGAAGTACAGCAGAAATATTCTGGCCCTGAATTTTTTACAGATGCCTCAAAGTCGCACGATGGCGTGTCGTACGCCGCAGTTGGTCCATCCTTTTCAGATGCTGGTGTTCTCCACCTCAACACGAGCATTTTCACCGCGGAGGCATATGCGATACTGGCTGCTGTCAAACACATTAAAGAATCCAAGTTGCAACATGCAGTTATATACACGGATTCCCTGAGCGTTGTGACATCCTTGAAGACTTTCAAACCGCACAAAAAATCCTGTCGTAGTCTCGCTCTACTCACTACTATGCACACTTTACGCAGAGAACCAACGTATTGTGCTTTGCTGGGTGCCAGGGCACCGCGAGATTGAAGGAAATGTGTTGGCGGATCAGCTGGCTGCATGCGCACGTCAATACACCTCCGACAATTCCATAGCCGTCCCTTTAATGGACCTGAAACCGCTGCTAAGGAAAACACTCAGGGATTACTGGCAGCGGTCATGGGACCGTGAAACACACAATAAACTACATGTCATAAAACCTCATCTTGGAAATTGGCCTCCAGTAACGAAATCACGCCGCACAGAAGTCACTTTTAGCAGATTAAGGATCGGACACACACACAGCACACACTCATACCTTTTGTCCTGTAATGACCCGCCCGTCTGTGAGAGGTGTGGTGAACCGCTTACCGTGCTTCACGTCCTCATACAGTGTAAAGAGTTAGATGCTTTTAGAAGGAAACACTTTTTACTGCCCTACCGAGAACAAATGCCGCTCCATCCGTCGATGTTCATAGGTCGAGAACCGCTTTTTAAACATCAGGCTCTGTTTTCATTTTTAAGAGATGTACATAGCTTTCACGTCATTTACCCTGGCATCCCGTAGCACGGCCTCCTAACAGAGTCTGCTGCTGAGGTAGCTGAACTTAAAGACAGCACCTGCCTCGCGGTCCTTGGAGTCAAGGGCGGCGACGAGGCATCCGTGCTCAAACCACATGTCACCATAGTTTTATTACTGTGTTTTGCCATTCATTGTCTATACACACATTTCACGTCACTCTCATGTTTTTATTACATGTTTATACCCGTTTTACCCGTCTTAAGCACGAGGAATTTTAGGCCCATATACAGCCACTTAACACAACCATTTTCCATATACAATATCATGTCCTGGCGCTCTTTGGCCAATAAATGGCCCTTGCGCCATTAAACAACATATATCATCATCATCATCAGGTGCAAAGACAGTACAAGTTCTTCATCATGTGGGCGTTGACTACCTCAGAGTAGAATGGGGCATGAAGTGTCTGTTGCAAAATAGCAATCTTTTAATTACATTTTTTTGGCAAATGATCCTTAGCTGTTAGCTGCAGGGCTCTCACTCGAGATTTCTCAGTATGCAGTGTCATTTATTTATAAGGTTTAGAAAGCTTGTACTTCCGTTGCCTACCACAAAGGAATAGATTATTTGTTGCTAAAAAATATGACAGCAGACTTGCAACCCTTCCGCTTGCCTTGCCAAGAAACTGAATTTCATTACGGTAGACTACACAAACAGGTTGCGGTCCTAAAGTAGTGTTGGAGCACAAGGCTGTAGCACCATGACAAACGACCGGACCATGCAAAAGACTGTTGGATGGCGTGGCTCAGAACTGCATAATGTGACATACTAGACCACGCGACTGACAATAGACTACAAAACGGACAATAGAGTACAAAACAGACAACAAACTATACGGCAGACAAGAGACCGTACGATAGACAATAGACCATACGACCAACAATAGACTATAGGATAGACAACAAGACAGACAATACACAACAATGCAACAGACAACAGCGTTCCAAAATACGAAAGACTACAGAATTTCTTTCGTAGTATCCTGTTGTGATTTTCAACTGGGACACGTCAGAGCTGGCACCATGCCAGGTGGCCGGACGGACACCGGGCACCGCGAGTATGAGACACTAAAGGCTTTCGCCTTAATACTGCTTACTTACTCGACAGCGCTGGGTTTCTTGCCAATGACTCCCGACTGAATGCGGAAGAGCGCGCGCACGCTTATGCCGGGAGCTCGAACGAACGAGGGGAAGCAACTGCCGGCGGACTACAAAAGAAAGCCGCTGGTCAGAAGGGGCCGATACGCGTACGCATCTTCGGTGGTCTCGTCGTCTCCCAGCAACTCTTGCCCCCCCCCCCCCCCCCCCCACTCGTTTTGAAAGACATTGAAAGCACGGAACCAGCCACCACACCGCTACGCCACTACCGGGACAGGAAGACATCAAATTCCTGAAGAAAACATGGGGTCTCGCTGCTTCTCCGGCCTCCCAAACACCAAGAGCATTTACTGGAAGCGAACACGTGCGGTTGCGTGAAGCATTGAGACTGCATACATAACTGATTGGAGATTTCGCGGGCGATACCGCAGTATTGGACAGCACATAGCTGTAGCACGCTCTCAAAAAACCTATGATAGTGTAATTCAAGTAGCCGTGTGGTGAACACGAGAATACGCGGTCCAGCGGAAGTCACATCAACACGAAATCTCTTGAGTGTGCGCCGATAATAAAGCCGACAGAATAGTGTCGGTGCGCGTGCACAGAAGGCGCGCCACTGTAAAAGGGCATTGAGTAACAAACTAGAATTCTATTCTACTCAATTAACTCATTAATGCTGTATACACCTTCAGTCAATGTAAAGGCAAGGTTCTGGTTTCTTTGTTGCCGTTTTTATACAATTGCGATGTATATGCTCGCTGTGTCATACAAATAACGTGACCTTTACCTAGCATTGCAAACTTTTATTTCATTGTGTTTAACGTTTCCCTTCTCATAGAAGTATTTCGAGCAGCTCGCAAAACACAGTTGAATACTTGTTGCTCATTTTATTTTATACTGTTCAACAGTTGTGCAAAAATATTGTCCTACTATTTACCCTACATGACAGCAAAAGCTGTTATGAGATCGCAACAAGGGTGCCGTAGTTGTCGTCCGCCGCCGCCGCTCGTAACCGCGATCGCGCGACGTAAGAAAAAAAAATCAAAGAAATAAATTAGGGGACCCTTAAGCTTCGCCCTTATGAGTTGAACGCGATAGCCACATCCTGTCCCTAGTTCGTACTTCAATCGCTTGCATACTATGTATAATGGGCAGCATGCTTTTAACCACGAGCATTTATGAGTGCGAAATGTTTTCGAACTTGCAATGGACCCACCACTAATGGTCTTAAGGGAACACGCGCAGTAACGCGTGTGCCTTTTGTAATGGGTGGCCGGCTTTCAACCACGATGTCATTATGATATTCACATGTTCTCACCAAAACCTCATTGGTTCTGACACCGGATGGCAATGTACGCTTGCACCACGCAATATTACTGAGATATGACATGTTGTATTGTGAAGCCTGTATACAGGACGCGTGTGTTTGTAAAGCATAAAAGTTATTTTCGCTGCATTTCCAAGCAGAGGAAGTTATTTTCAATGTAATGCCAAGTAGAAGCGTGGCTGTGTGGTAGAACACCTGCTTGCCACGCAGGCGGCCTGGGTTTGATCCTGACTCGGACCCGGAAATTTTTAACGCCATAGCGTTAATGAGCTCGTTCCGTGTAGAGCTCGTCCCGTTCGCTGCGCCTTCCATGTAGGTCTGGCGTTTTTTTTACATACTGAATGCCAGAACCCTGTGTGGGCCATCATATATATTGCCTTCCTCACAGAGAGAAAGTGCCAGCATTTTTTAACGCGATAGTTCTAAAGAGATCGTTTGCTGAACATTTTGTACGTGGCGCAAAGCTGGAAACATGAAAATGGGGCGGAGGAAAGAAAGAGACAGAGGAGCGCCAAACTACCAACTGTTTATTGCCATCGCGGCTGAAAAAAACAGGTAAACTTCCACGCATGCGCAGTTACGAGGAAAGGTTACTCCAAACATGACATCACGTGAGCAGTTGATTAAAGAAGGACAACTCAGACAGAAAGAGTACAATGGATGTGTCACTGACACAAGCGGACCCGTTTCTTCTAATATGATACGCCTCTAGTAGTTCCCTTGCTGTTTGATCTCTGCTTTTGCCGATAATCCTAGCTTGCGCAAAACGTGGCACACACGAGCATGACTTGACATGCGCAGGAAGGTGCGCACCATCACTCTTACCAATGCTGTTGGCATGCTCCCTGAGGCGGTCGTTGATACACCGTCCCGTTTGTCCGATGTACGTCTTGCCACAACTCAGGGGAATTTCGTATATGACGCCTTCGGCACAACGCCTGAAGGGTTTCACGTGCCTCTTTTGGCACACTTGCTTTTAGCACGAGAGATTCGTCGGAACAAGTGCGACAGTTTATTCGGGGCGGAAAACACAACAGGAATTTCAAATCTAGCAGCCACCTTCTTGAGGTTATGGCTTAACTTGTGCATGTACGGCACCACCTGTGGCTTAGCGCGCTCCCTTTCTCTCGAGTGCTCTTCCTGAGTGCTGACGTTCAGCTTCCGTAGCAGAGATTCGGCAACGGCGTGCAGGACCGCCCGAGGAAAGCCAGCCTTTTCAAGTCTGCCAATCTGATTAGACTTGAAAAGGCTGGCTTTCCTCGGGCGGTCCTGCACGCCGTTGCCGAATCTCTGCTACGGAAGCTGAACGTCAGCACTCAGGAAGAGCACTCGAGAGAAAGGGAGCGCGCTAAGCCACAGGTGGTGCCGTACATGCACAAGTTAAGCCATAACCTCAAGAAGGTGGCTGCTAGATTTGAAATTCCTGTTGTGTTTTCCAGCCCCTGAATAAACTGTCGCACTTGTGCCGACGAATCTCTCGTGCTAAAAAGCAAGGGTGCCAAAAGAGGCACGTGAAACCCTTCAGGCGTTGTGCCGAAGGCGTCATATACGAAATTCCCCTGAGTTGTGGCAAGACGTACATCGGACAAACGGGACGGTGTATCAACGACCGCCTCAGGGAGCATGCCAACAGCATTGGTAAGAGTGATGGTGCGCACCTTCCTGCGCATGTCAAGTCATGCTCGTGTGTGCCACGTTTTGCGCAAGCTAGGATTATCGGCAAAAGCAGAGATCAAACAGCAAGGGAACTACTAGAGGCGTATCATATTAGAAGAAACGGGTCCGCTTGTGTCAGTGACACATCCATTGTACTCTTTCAGTCTGAGTTGTCCTTCTTTAATCAACTGCTCACGTGATGTCATGTTTGGAGTAACCTTTCCCTCGTAACTGCGCATGCGTGGAAGTTTACCTGTTTTTTCAGCCGCGATGGCAATAAACAGTTGGTAGTTTGGCGCTCCTCTGTCTCTTTCTTTCCTCCGCCCCATTTTCATGTTTCCAGCTTTGCGCCACGTACAAAATGTTCAGCAAACTTAGTCACCATCTCGCCCAAAAACAAGTTCTTCTAAAGAGATCGTTTCGCAGAAATTCCAGCATCGGTGTCGGCGTCGTTCCTTGTGAGTGAAAAATTATCATCTTGTCTGTGACCGAAAAATCGAGAGAGATGCAAATAAAATAAATAATAAAACTTTCCTGGTCCGAGTGAGGATCGAACCCAAGCCGTCTGCGTGGCAAGCAGGTGTTCTACGCAACAGTCACGTGGAAATACGTTGAAAATAACTGCCTCTGTGTGGAAATGCAGTGAAAATACCTCGTGCATCACAAACACACGCGTCCTGTTTACATATATCACAATACAATATGTAATATCACAGTTTTATTGCTTTGTACAAGCGCACATTGCCATCGAGCGTCACAACACGTGAATATCATATCGTCTTCGTGGTTTAAAGCAAGCCACCCGTTACAAAAGGCGCACACACGTCACGGCGCGTATTCTGTTAACACCACGTAGTGGGTGCATAGCAAGTATGCACTAAGTGGTTGAAGTACGCTCTAGGGACAGGATATCACTATCGCCTTCAGCTATTAAAGACGAAGCTTAAGGGTCCCCCATTTTTTTTGTTCGCAGACAACGATGGCCCGTTTTGTAGCGTTAGCTACTCTGGCCTACCCAAACCCGTTTCGCGCGCCTCATCAAGAGCCGTGCTGCGCATGCGCGAGGATCAGTGATGTCACACAGCTGGCGCACCGGAGCCGGCATCTCCCGCGCACTCCGCCGCCGCCGGTCTGCGCATTACAGAGGAGTGACGTCGTAGCCGTGGTAGACGCACTGGCGCCGGCGCGCGCGCATCTATTCGCCTTCGCTGTGCAGTCGCCGTCTGACACTGCGCTAGAGCCGCTGCGCTTGTGACTGGCGTTTGCCAGTGTGGTATAGCCATGGAGAAGGAGGCCGCAAATGCTGCTCAACGGCGCAGAAGAGCGGAGAAGCTTGACTCATCGGATCCCGAAGTAGTATCCCTGGCAATTAGCGGTTGAGGGTTGGAAGAATGAACAGAATAATGTGTTGGCGCCATAGAGACGGCAGTGTGTTACTTCACTGATCACCAAGCCGTCTTTGTGGCAATAGAGAAGCAACCTGACGTTGAGCAAAAATATACATGTGTCACATAATACGTATACCGTGTCTGTGTGTCATCGGAGCAGCAGTAAGCATGGCAATCAAGCTAATCCTAGACAATCAGGAAAGGTAAGAATAATCAGCTGAACCTTTGCTAACGCTACGTATATCTTGGCATAGGCGAGCTAAGCCACTGCAACATTTTTTGCCATGTTTATAAATGTCGTTTCTAAATATTGTACGTTGGCTGGCAACGGCATTCCGTTGTCGCCGGCCTTACCGGTTGGCCTTGCCAATATTCTATGTTGGCTGGGAATCATGGGCATTTTTTGCGTCCCTGTACGATGGCGGTGGCAAAATTGTCTGTTGGCTGGCTACGATGGACCTTTGTCCCCGTCCTTGTATGATGGGACAACGAATATTGTATTTTGACTGGCTACGATGGACCATTGTTGACATCTTCATAGGCCGGCTATGCCAACATTGGTTTTGTAGTGGCCTGACTGCGCGTACACCGGGCGATATTTTGACAACGTTTAAACAATATTGGCGCAATATGCCATGATGCCTGGGTGCTGTGCGCCATCATTGGCATCCTGACTTTCCCAGGGTTCTTCACAGCGTATTTTTGCGAAAACTACGCGTCTCGCAATACTGAGTCAGATTTATCGTGTCACGGAAGGCTAGGTTTGTTCACCGATGCACGAAACAGGGAAAGTGGCAGTGTTTTTTCCTTGCGAGCACGTTAAGTTATTAATCGGGCTAGCACATCCGAAGAAAGGAGCGGCTGCAGTTTGTCGTCTGCTAACCCTCCTCCCGGGGGTTCTACTGTGGTTGAAAAGTTGGGCAATGCTGCAATACGGCAGTGTCGAAATGTCTTGCTTTTTTATAGGAGGTGCTAGCCGAGACATACATCTGACGAAAACCGCATTTTCTGCCTCAACAACGCCGCTGACGTAGCCATGTAAAAATTCCAAGATCCCAGTGTCAACACTTTTAGGATGGTCCCGTAAATACTGACCGATTTTCTCAGTAATATTGTGCCCAGGCGTCCTCAACCCCTCTTAAGTAATTTTGCGTTTCTGGTAAATAAGAAAACACTGTTCCAGGAGAGCTTCGAAAGTTGAAATGTAATAGGATCATGTACCAACAGCTTGCCGTTAGTAACAGCATGATGAGAATGTGCCCTGGGGATGCGGGTGCGATATGAAAGTTTCAGATTTAGGGCCTGTAGAGTTCTGGATAGGAATGGATTAGTTAGGAACTAGCCTGTTCAAAAGGTATCACAAAATGAATATAGACTGCATTCTCTGATATCGCGATGAACACGGCATACAGAGCTGAAGTGTGTGATTGACAAGAAAAGCTTACGTTCCGATTTGTGCAATAAACGTTGTGGCATGTGTTAGGTTTTTAATCACTATTAGAAATTTTTCAATTTGGGTGGCAAATGTAAAATTCCGCATTCCGATTTTAATCGATTCTTACTGTTTGTAATGATGGCACACAGAACTCCTGGACAATTGAGTACATATTTGCTGTTAACTTTTGTTCAGCACTCGTTATTCCTGCTTTCTTCCTTCTGATTCCCGTGCGTCTTTGCCATCCGATTTGGGGTAACCGACTTCCATACCTTCACTTTCTACTACCTCATTTTTACTGCTGACATCATCAACTTCGTCGTTTCAGTTCATGGCGTTAAACATGTCGTACCATAGTTTTCGAGTGCGTGCTGAAGAAGAAATTAAGCGTGATCTCTCATTTGCTCTAATGTATCTCTCGCCACTTTTCAGCAAATGGAGACCAAGAACCGTTTCAACTGGACTCAACTAATGGAAGTGGTTGACGTAAGTAACGCGTCTTGTCAGGGCGCATATCTTAGAAACGCAACCAATTCCAGCGGATGCACAAATAGTTCTTCAATGGGAGTTTCGCAAATAGACCAGCTTTTTTAGGGTGTTTGTGGTATTCCTTTTTGAAGCCTCTGCCGTAACGTGACAGGAAAAAGAAATATGTCCGTCGCTGCTTGACAGAGCTGCCAGATGCTACCGAGCAAACAAGCAAAT
This sequence comes from Rhipicephalus appendiculatus, assembly GCA_030522465.1. Lineage (NCBI taxonomy): Eukaryota > Metazoa > Arthropoda > Arachnida > Ixodida > Ixodidae > Rhipicephalus > Rhipicephalus appendiculatus. The sequence goes on from JALIZH010003700.1 coordinate 11,516, forward strand.
AATCATACCAAAAGAAGACTAAAAAGTGGCGTGGCTTTCGGGACGATGCCCAGAAGAGTAAAAAAATTTAATAAATTTTTCGTTTTTAAAAACACTCAATTTTAATAGAAATGTCACTAAAATGCGAAGGGGAGTTGAAAAAACTCTAATTATTCTGTAAACCACAAAATATGCGCAACTGTGAACGAAAGCGCATATTTACTTTTTAATGTTGTCTCCAGAATTGAATGCGCGTTTGCGAGGGCATTATTAACGTTACTTGTTGATTCGCCCAACGTATGTCTGACTTCAACGCCTAAATACACAAAGTAATCGACAAACGCATTGTTGATGAGCGTGATGATCACTAATATAACTATATGTGATTGAAAAATGCAAATACCCCCCCCCCCCCCCCCGCAAAAAAAAAACCCGAGAGGGACTGAAAAATTCCGCAAGTGACTTGACGAAAAAGGAAGCTCGAATCTGCTTATTATAAGCGGAGCTGGCAACTCTGCCGGTTGAGTAGTTCCGCGTTTCTTTTACCCAATCATGTGTTCCTGTTATTTATTTTTGCACACATTTTTGTGCCGGCTTGCCACGAAACAGACCATGCTTGTTACCTCCAGCCAATATATGACATCTTTGAGCATTGTATGTGCAGGGTGAGACAATGAAGTGCACCTTTTAAGGCGAAAGACTTAGATGGTTCATCAAACGCTAAACGCGACCCCCAGCGTTGGCGGCGTCAACACGAGTGATGCGAGAAATGTTCACTCGATGACGTTACCATACTACGGCATCATGACGTCAAAAATATTAAAGTTTGTAACGTCATCATTAGATCGCAAGAACGTCACATGACGCTATGCCAAATGGCGGCATCACATGACATCACCACTTTGTGAAAGGTGGGCTGATTACGGAGGCAGTGATAAAACCAGTGCGGGGCACAACGTTTGCAACGCTTACGATCCGGAAGGCAGTGCAGAACCACGTTAGGCGCCGGAAGTTTTTGGAGGGCAGGGGGGATAGTACAGTGAATGAGAAGAAACAGAAGATGGCTAACGTATTCGACTCGATCTATGGAAGTGCATAAGGGGCTCTGTAAACTTGTTGCAGGAAAGCCGCAACGTAAATGATACATAAAAAAGATGGTTGATCCCTCTGTCATAGGAATCGGTATAACACGAAAGTAAAACGTGTCCTCACAGAAGTAGTTGAATGTTTACTGCGCAATGATATAAAAGAGCTTACACAATGTCTATTGGTGTTTGACAGGTATAGCACCGTTTAACGTGGATGCAGACACGTTGACGCTTGGTGGCACATCTGTATCCCGACGAATAACATCTATGAGCAGTGATTAAACAAACCCTTGTGGTCATATATGCTTGTGGTAGCTGTACGGTTACAGCGGAATCAGAGAAAACGGTGTGATAGCCAGAAGAGCGTCACTGATTGGATGCCGAATTTCGGGTAAGGTAGCCTACTTATGGCATTTAGAGTTGTTGAACACCACTGCCCGACCAGAGGGAAACGCAACGCGCGTCGTGTCTTCCGCGTTTGCCGGCTGCGATTTTTCGCCGGGCGAGTGTAAGTTGGGAACGCCGAGTTACGGCCACTCTAAGAGCTATACCTTTGGTATGAATGGATGCTATGAGTGACGCCGACGCTGGGGGTAAGGTCGCCACCTGGCAGTGTGTTAATGCGTCGACGAAATTGCACTTTTACTATTCGAAACGCGCCAGATGGGACGGACGCGTAGAAACGACGCTCTGAAGAAACTAATCGTGGCTTTCACAGTTATGACGCATTACTTCACTTTGAAAAGAACACTGCGACAGGACAGTGGTAGATATAAAGGCGCATTTGTAATGCCTACGGAGCATGTGACCGTGGCGCAGTAAATAGCGTGCCCGGCATCTCTCCTTGCGGACCAAGAGGTCGTAGGCTCGACTCCGGGTGACGGAACTTTTTTTCTTTGTCTTCTGATCATGTGTATTTTTTTCGACGTCATTTCCGTGACGGAAATACCTCACTGAAATCTTGGTGGACCCCGGCATAAAACACTTTTGTGTTAAAAAATAATGTCTTTTCTGAGCATTGTTAAGAGTGCGAGACAACATCGAAATTATGTATACGTTGCACACTATTTGTGCGCCATATTATTGTTCTGGATATTGTACTATGCATCGCATGTAGAATACCGGAGCTGCACACCCTGTTAACTTGGCCCAGGCACACAACAGGCCGTCACATTTGGATACGGTCATATCAAGCCATCTGAAGCAGCCAGACATACCACTGACTGAGAGGAATCGGCATTGTGTTGCTGAAACAGAAATGTTCCGTTCTAGATTGTGGAGCTATGAGCCAACTGTGGCAGAATGCAAAGACTTTCGCGTACAAATTTCTGGTTTCACGTCCGAAGGTCACTGGTCTCCAAATAATAATGTCTGGCGGTAGGGTCCGGTTTCTGAAACACTACACACTTTGTTGCCTGAACACCGACACTTGATCTTTCAGTGTAGTACAGCACACATCAAGCCGCTGTGGCTCTGTGAGCTAGGCTCCCTTCATGTTTTATTGTGCCGGCTAATGCGAACAGAAACGAACTGGTACGCGGTCGCTTCGCCCTCCTTTTCATCTTCTCCTTCGCTCCCACAACATGTGCGCCGATTTGTCGGCCGTGGAATGCAATAACTATGATGGGTGAGTGTGTTACGTGACTAAAAATCAAGTAACATCACGTAACTAGTCACAGGACTAAATTCACACAACTAGTCACGTGACTAAAATCCCGTATGACGTAACCGCTAGTCATGCGACATGTTGCCGCCATAAACACGCAACTAGTCACGTGATTCAAAATTACCTAACTTCTAGTCGCATGACATGTTCCCGCCAGAACCTCGTAGCACCTAGTCGCGTGACATGTTTCCGCCATAACCACTCAACAGGGGCGTAGCCAGAAATTTTTTTCGCGAGGGGCACCTCTTTGATTTCGGGGAGGGCACCACCTTGACATAGGTCATTTTTCGCTCTGTATGCCATGGCGAAAAAAAATTTCGGGGGGGGGGGGCACGTGCCCGTTCTGCCACCCCCTGGCTACGCCACTGCGACTTCATAGCTAGTCACGTGACTAAAACCACGTAACATCCAGTCCAAGATTGTTGTTTGTTGGGCAAGTTGGTACACGCTTAAACTCGAACAAAGCTACTAAAACGTCTAAAAAGGAAGAAAACTGAGAGGGAGAAGCAGAGACAGTGAACACCGAGGTGGCTGTGTGTTCCACCTCTGTGTTCACTGTCCTCTGCTTCTGCCTCTCAGTTTTCTTCCTTTTTAGACGTTTTATTGGCGTTCTTCGTGTATAAACATCCACTCACGTGACTAAAATAACGTAAGAGCATGTAACAACTAGTCACGTTACGTGTGGCCGCCATAAAACGCCTAACTGGGCACAATATTAATCCGAACAGCAATAATGTCAAAAATACAGTGTGGCCGCCATAAAACGCCTAACTGGGCACAATATTAATCCGAACAGCAATAATGTCAAGAAAAAGTACAGGGGGATATTATTACTACTAACTGTAATGTAAATGTGAAGAAAGAAAAGTGGGCGAAAAAATAACTTGCCGGCCCGCAGGGACCAAACCTGCGACCTTCGAATAACGCGTCCCATGCTCTACCAACTGAGCTACAGCTGTGATCATTCCCCCCGTCCACTTTATGGGGTATATATGTTCATTTAAACCTGGGAGTTTTAGTTAGAGCCTCTAGTAGCCATGACGGCGAGTGTGGGGCACTCTTTTTATGCGTGTTGGTGTCAGTAGCACGTCACCTTATTACGAGCTCGCAGTTGACCAATAATTCCTCGCATGCTACCTGAAGGCATCAAGTCTGCCAGAATGAGACCCTCGCTATGAATGAAGGAAATAAGGGGAAATATCAGGGCGCGTTTGGTTTTCGCTGTGAGACAGAATATAAATGGGAACTAGCAGACAATGGTGCCAAGGAAAGTACAGGGGATCGTATTAGTAGTGATTGTAATTTACCTCATGCCCGGTTGGTCATACCCAAAAAATTACACCATCTCCCGTTAAAGGGAACCATGTGTACATGTGAAGCAGCGGGTGCTAACGCTTACACTGGCGGCGGCGTTGACGCTGGCGCTCATCGCAGCGTTGCGCAGGAGAGAAAACTGGGGATGCGCAAAGCAGGCAGTGATGGAGCAGTGTTTCCTTACTGGAACATGCCCAAATCGCTGCTAATGGTCAATGGGAGACAGAAGACTCCGACTGGACACAGAGACCCGCACTCCGCTTTTAGTTAACGCGCACGCTGCGAATTTTTATTGTTCAACAACGCACAGGAGAAATCTCCCACCGGCACCACCTTGGAGGTCAAGATCTATTGCCATATATACGGGGTGGCCAGTGTACGGTTGTGCAGCGCGAGCAGTCGGTTTTTTCAACCAAGAAACTCGCTAGCAGACGCTGCCTGCGTCGGCGTCGCGAGGCGAGAGAGGGGGAGCGTAGGAGAGGAGAGAGAGGGGGATGACACGCATGCGCAGTGGCAGTGTGAACGCCGTGGGCAGGGATGCGTATGCGCAGTGGGAGTGTAGACGCCGCGGGCAGTGATGCCTAGAGGAGAGAGGGGGGAGTGTAAGAGGGGAGAGAGGAGGGGAGGCGCATGCGCAGGGAGGGTGTGGTTGCCGCGGGGAGGGATGCCTAGAGGAGAGAGAGGGGGGAGAGGTTTTTTATTTTTATTTTTTTTAAAGGGTATGCGCATGCGCAGTAAAGGTGGGCACGCGGCACACCACCACCACCACCGGATTAAGCTTCGCCATAAGATGCTTCACATCTAAAACAACCGAGGAGGCCGCTTCTATCTACTTCGGAAAATTCATAAGGTTACCATACATTGAACTACTTACCTCGCAAATCTCAGGCAGGCGTAACACCTCCCGAGTCGCTGTCAAAATTTCTGAATCATCATTTATCTAATTTACCATGTACCCTACCGCCTTTCGTTCAAGATGCACCTCATTTTCTCCAAATAATAGATTCCACAACGTAAACACTGGGCGAAAAGCGGTAGTGGCGTCAGAACAGTAGCGGCAAAAGCTGGACGGGTACGGGCAGCGTCGCAGCAGCAAGCAAAACCAGGCAGCCCAGCTCGTGCCTCGTGAAAGGCTGTAGATGTGGCTGCGGCGGCGGGCATTCCCCTTGACTACAATTCATCCGCCGTCGGAAAAGGAGCCATCCTGGCGACTTATGGAGAACATAGTACGAGCGGATCGTTATATGGCTTCAGACGCTGTACGTGGACAGTTTCACGACCCCGAAAGCGCTGGTCTGTTGTTGGCGTGACTGGTTCGGCAATGTAGTTGACAGGTGACGTTTGCGCAACAACACGATAGGGTCCCTTGATATTTTGAAAGAAGCTTGGAGGAGAGGCCAGTAGGGACAGCTGGAACCCAAAGCCACACAAGA
>JALIZH010003703.1:0-14439 GCA_030522465.1 Rhipicephalus appendiculatus
CCATGCAATTTTCGTAATCAGTGTAGTTGTAGTAGGCCGTGTACAAGTGCGTCCGGTCTGAAAATGGCACAATGTGGATGTGGATGAGTTAAGCAGTGGGAAGTTCATTCTTCTTTCGTTAGACTGTTGTGAATGAACACAGATATCTACGCAATTTTATTGCTTCTATATCTGTAATAATGCTGCAAGAGTAGAAAAAAATATCTGATAGCAGTATATAACGGCGACAAGGGTGGTTGTTTTCTTGTAAACATTTTCTTTGAAGTGGTTAAAGTCAATTAGAAATGTTCCGGTGCCTTTGCAGACTTTCGAGACAATATCTGAAAAACTGCAAGATCAATGACAAGAAAACAATGTCAACAGATTTCTTTATTTTTTAAACTTATCTGTTCATTTCATGATCACTTGAATTTATTATAATTCTGTCTAAATAAAACGGTTCCCTCGGTAAATTTTCTTTCTTGTTGATCACTTCAAGTGGGCAGTAACTTTAGGTGTTTCGACAACGCAAATACAAAAAAAAAGTGGAATAAGAAGGTTACGTTGAATCATTAAATAGAAACTACGCCATTTGTCTTGTGAAAAAAAAAAGAAGTCTAACAATTAGCCGTTTCACACTAACATACTTGCGTTGAATTTAATGATGGAAACGAAGCACGTGCTGAAGAAGTGTTGCTCACCGTTGTCAATAAAGTAAGTTGTCTGGTCAGGCGCATTTCCAGCTTCGATGTTGAATGTAACATTCCGCCTTGGAAAAGGAATATGAGATCATAAGTACTCATTTCTAACCTCTGTAACTCACAAAAAAAATATGACAGCTTACATATTTACCTTTGATTTCCCGAGGATTAGTGCCTAACTGCTATCTGAGAGGTATAACATAACTTCTGCAAAATGTCTTTTGGTTTCTACATAGTAGCCATGACGCATTACAGAATTAAACGGAAAACCTGCAGAACCGGAAAGAAGGACCTGCTGATGACGTTTAAAGTTTGACGGAAGCCCGTCTGGTCGGGATGATACATGGAGAAGAGTAAAAGGCCCCAAGGCACTGCGCCAGTGCCTCGGGGCTTTTTACCCTTCTCCAAGGACCTGCTTGGTGAACCATCTTACGCAGCAATGAATGAATTACTGCGTCAGTACAACAAATCAATGCGCATATTGGAAGTTATAAGTAGTTGCTAGCTTGTTACATTCGTGGTTATGTGTGAGTCACAGTTGTCCATACATTTAGTTGTAGACGTAGTCAAGTTGTAAGTCCCAAGGGGTTTTTCGCAAGCATGAGTCGGTTTTTCATGCCATCGCCAGCGTCTTCAATACTGCGCGTTTTTTACCTTTCCATGTGTCATTTGTATCACTCACGTGTTCCTGAAGGTAAAAATCTAAACAAGAGAGAATATGTCGCCGGTGAAATTTATAGATTATTGATGCAAAACAAAAGAGCCAAAACCTCCGTATAATGAACAACCTTTTGTTTTTTTTTACATGGTCATGCGCAGCACGCACATAAGAAGAATCACTGGCTTCAGCGATTTCTTGAGGTATAAACCGATGTACTATGACAGGAGCACATATTTTCGTTACCACAATCAACGATTGGCGCTATCATTTGTGAATATTTTGATAGAAGAGTGCGCCGAATAAGAAAGTGATAGACACAGGACACAGCGCTTTCCCTATCCCGTAGTTTTTGCGGTTCTGGCATAATGTCCCACCATGCTCATGCCATACTGACCATTTTTACAATCCATTCATCCCCAGCACGTCAGCAAGTTGGAATCCCAGATCTGTCGTCGAGATAAGTGATAACTCTAAGTTCAAGGCTGCTTCAATTAACCAGTTGTTCTCGTCAAGTTATAATTTTTTGTAGCAATTGTAACCTTTTTTCTTTTTTTGCGCAGCCCTTTTCTTATCCTTTTTTGATGGCGCCAATATTTTAACATGTTTCTGCAGCGATGTATTCTTTGGGTTCATACGCACGTGTTAGATCATTGAGCGTTACTTCGTTTGCGTTCTTTTCGTGTTAGTGCATTAAGCGTTATTAAAGACGATAGTCTTTCTTGGGATACTTAAACGCAAAAATTTTGGTCTGTATGTCTATCCGTCTGTTTGTCTGTCGGTAACCCGATTCAGCTACTCGGCCAAAGTTTAACTTCTTTCTGAACGCCCAGCCATCTTGAACTGGTGTTCACGTTCATATTTGTGAACATATTCGATCAAAAACCAAATACTACGCATTCTTGAGGCGCAACATTAATATGTAAGTGTCACGACGTGTGTTCTTTATTAGAAAATAGATAGGTATGCAATTCTAAAGACCCTAGTGTTTTTAGGCTGTCTCAGGCAAGGCAAGACATAGTAGTACGGCCGGCACAAGACTATCGTCTTTCGACGACATTTGCAGCGAAGCACGCAGATACGCGGCCAATTTTTTTCGTTTGCGTTGTTTCCTTGTTGTAGATATTTTTATGCTTTGAATCCTCAATCAACTGTTTTTGTTCTTGTGCTGTGCGCTGTTTATTGTTAGTTTCCTTTATTATATCAATATAACCAACCCATTTGTTTTAGTTCGAAAGTATGTTCTGCTACTAATGTAACCCACTCCCGTACTCTGCAATACCCTCTAGCCCTGAAGCTAACGAACGAAATAATTAAAACTAAATGTATATTCATGAACCTGCTTTCTTGCTTACTTCTCCCATCTAAGAACCCCTAACCTATAGTTTATTTTTCTCGTTTTCCATTGAATATGGCTTATATCCACTATATGGGATTCAAGACGTCAAATATAGGTCTCACGTACACCTACGACAAAAGTAATAAGCGAATTAGGGCTTATAATGTCCTTCTGATTATCTAAGTTGCTAGAAGTGACGCCATGCACGTTGTTATCTGTCAAATGTCCCCATTGACGAATCCTTTAAACATGGATATTTTCCATTGCTACCGCTCACCTCTGTTATTTTTCTGCAAGGATACTTTCGCACAAGCCACGTTGGAATATTGAGGCATCGTATGACCACTGCAATGTATGCCCTCTTTTAGCCGAAGACGCCGTTTTCACGAAAGTGTCAATTTGGAATTCCACGCAATGGCGCCGCCATTTTGTGCAGAACTACTTCCATGAGATGCGAAAAATGTGAACCCAGTATACTAGAATAATGTTTCTCTATGCACTTTGAAATTTAATTACAGGCGCCAAATACCATAATCTCTACTTTGCATCACCTTGTGGTCATTGCACAGATATTTTTCTGAGTGATATCTTGGTTAGCATGCGCGGCTCTCAGTGCCATATTCTCTCACTGGCATGGGTTAAAATATGAGTGAGACTGTAAATAAATATTATTTTCTTCGCTCTCTGGCTATGGCTGAGCTGCATGGCAGGGAAGATCTGCTCTGACGCCGAGAAGAACCGTCCCTGGGAGCCGTCTATGACAACGAGGGTCACAGTCAAATCAACGGGACTAATAAACACACTGCAAACCTGATTCCGCCAACATAATTGCCTTCGCAGTGAAAAAAAGAAAAAATGAAAAAAAAAACAACTCATATACCACGCACAGTGCTTAAAAGGGTCATGACACGCTCACCCAACAATTTGTGGTTTACAACGAAAATTAGAAGCACAGGACCTATTCATGAAAAATGCGCTGGACTAAAATATTTCAGCTCGAAATAGCCCCTAGAAGTCACCGGCCATAAACTCCGCCATCCACCGGTGGCGGCGAATTCGCCATGGCGTGCGTGACGCCACGTGCCGCACAGAGCGGACCTGTGGTCTTCTGCCAAAGTTTAAGCCGCTGCAAATGCTTTTATTTCAATTCTTACTGAGAAAGCTGAAATAGCTCGATTGCTCGAGCAACTTATCAGGGAATAAAATCGTTCTCCCGAACGCGGACGCTCGCACCGCAAGCTGCTTGTTACGTCACGGCTCGTGAGTGCGCCAGTGTTGCCGGATTCTCAGGCCACTCGTATCCCCTTACAAAAATGGGTTTGACCTTTCTGTCACCCACGAGTCACCTACCAGTCACCCCAGTCACCTTCTTGCAGACTCGACCTTTCTGTAGACCTGGTCTGCAGATTTTCTGCAGACGTCGAGCAGACGACAAGCAGACTTTTCTGATAATGTGCGTCCAGAGTGCGTGTGCGTGTGGATGTATATAACATATACCTATGTATCTCTATATTCTGGACCATGACACATTTGATAACAATGATTAATTGGGTTTCACCTTTCAGTCACCCATCAGTCACCTACCAGTCACCCCCAAACAGACCTAGTCGGCAGATTTACTGCAGACGCCGAGCAGACGACAAGCAGACTTTCCTGATAATGTGCGTCCAGAGTGCGTGTGGATGTATATAACATATACTTATGTATCTATATATTCTGGACCATGACACATTTGATAACAATGATTAAATGGGTTTCACCTTTCAGTCACCCATCAGTCACCCACCAGTCACCCCCATACAGGCCTAGTCTGCAGATTTTCTGCTGACACCGAGCAGACGGCTAGCAGACTTGTCTATTAATGTGTGCCCCGTGCGCGTGTGTGTGGATGTATATGCTATATGCGTATATATCTATATATTTTGGACCATGACACAATCGATAATAATGATTAAATGGGTTTCACCTTTCAGTCACCCGTCAGTCACCCTCCAGTCACCCACCAGTCACCCACATGTAGACCTAGTCTGCAGATTGTCTGCAGAAGGCTGCAGCTTTTCTGCAGCCGTATGCGACAGCGTGCCAGCTGATAATTAAAAGTCACTAATTAAAATAGCGTTGCACATTTTGCAGGTGTAGATTAAAAGATATGTGTGTTTTATGGCTGCCTCACGTCCACCATAATTTTACACGTATTCTGTGAACGTGTAAATGTAAAATTTTGAAGCATAGGAATTTTCCTACCGGCACTGAATGGCCAGTCAAGATAACACGGCTATATATACCGGGTGGTCGGTGTTAGGTTGTGAAGCGCGAGTGGTCTATGTGTTTGGTATTTACTTGGCTGTTGTTGCATGTATGTTGTGGGCACGTGTTGATGGGTGTATGGGCGGTATTCTACCCTTCGATGCTGCATGTCCCTTGACTGTTTCTGATAATGAAAATTGTCGCTATTACTTTTTGTTCACCAGCGACAAAACATTGCGGATTTTCTGCAGAAATGCTACAGAATTTCTGTAGACGTTCTGCAGATGTTCCGCAGACATTCTGCAGGCATGCTGCATCCTGCGCTCTGCAGACTTTCTGCAGAATGGGTGTACCAATTGCCTACTCAGAGGTGACTGGGGGGTGACAGAAAGTTTGTCACTTGTCTTCACACATTCCGCATCACGGGTGACTCAGGGTCTGTAGAATGTCTGCAGACAAGCTACAAGTTTTTTTGTAAGGGTCTTGAGAAAATTATTCAATTGAAGATTAGGTGCGCGACCAGATGCGCTACCATTTCGCCAGTTTGTTTGTGAACGCGCAAGAACTCACCCACACAGCATGGATTATGATCCAAAATTTGGTGCCTTGGCCCCTTTAAAGGGCTGCTAACACCCAGAGGCTCAAATTTAGTTGCGGCGTTGAAATTGTGCACAAGTCTACAGCCAACCCTAGTGGAGTTACACGCGTTCGCTCGTTTCGCTATTTTCTTCTCAATGCCGCATTCGTCGGCTCGTCTCTCCACCTCGCCGTGTGCCTTTCCACAGCGTCAGCCGAGAAAACGCAAGAAGCACCCGCACCTGCTAGCAGAAAACAAGTTTTTGTTTGCCCAAGGACAGGCAGCCTGTGTTGCTCGTGACGTCACCTAATTGTACAGCTAACGTCACGACGACCGTTGCGGATAGCGGAAAGGCACGGAATGGTGCACGCGAGTGTCTGTTGGTGGTTTAGCGGCCCCTTTAAGTACGATGCATCAAAATGCATCGTACTTAGTCACTGCAATGCTATGAGTATAAACGTAACGCACAAAAAATGAAAATAAAAAACAAGAGGTCAATCATGGACAAAGCTGGTACATATCGATCACTTGTTTCTCTGGGCTACTTGAAACACCTTTTGAGCGCTTGTTACCCTCCTAAAATGACCGGACAACCCAGCTAAATTGCCCTTTCGCCTTATCTCATATTGCAGCAGCACCGGCTTTAGTTAACCAAGATATCAGTTTAGCCATGGTGTACCAAAATTTAAAAAAATAAGCTATTAGATGAAGTGGCAGGTGAGCGGCTAAGGTTTCTCGCGGCTAGTTATAAGGACGCGGATCAATACACGGTGACCACATTTGATTGCGGCGAAATGAACTAACAGTGTACTGTGATTTAATTGCATGTTAAAGAACCCAAGGTGATCAAAACTATTCTGAATACTCTAATGTGCGTGCCCCGTGATGAATATCGTGATTGTAGAACGTAAAAAGCCGCAAACAGTGTGCAAACTTCTTAATCTATTCTATCCACCTAACTTTCTGCCTCCCCCTGGCACGCATGACTTTTCTTGGGATTAATTATGTTACTTTTATTGACCAGGTGTTATCTTGGCTGCTCACTTTATGCCTTGCCCTCTTCTTTGTTCTTAAAGTTACACCTACCATTCTTCTTTTGATAGCTCGCCGCGTCATCCTCAGTTCAAGCTGAACCCGTGGCCGCAAGAACTGAACTGTATTACGTGGCCGCAAGAACTGTACCGGGTTAACTGGAGTCAGTGGGCATAATCAGGCTGACGATGTGGCCGTAAACTTTATTTCAGCAAAAGACGCAAGCAAGATTTCACGCAGCTTTTCAAGGTAGAAGGCAGAAGTTTATGAAAAGGCACCACATAGAGTGTTCTGAATAAAAAAAACCTACTTCGGTAACGCAGAATCACCGGAATTCGAGACGGGCCCAACGGGTTAGCCGCAGGGCTCCGTCGTGTCACCCATGTTGTTTAATCTCGTCCTTCTTGGGCTTCCCGAAAAACTAGCTACAATAGAGGGGTTGCATCACAGCCTCTACGCGGACGCTATCACCCTCTGGGTCTCCGGAGGAGGATGCGAGGGCCACGTGGAGCGAACGCTTCAGATGGGCGTGGATGCGGTCCAGAAGTTCTTGCGAGGTACGGGACTCGAATGTTCGGCGGCCAAGTCCGAGCTATTGCTCTACAGACCCGCGAGCAGGGGCCGCAAAACCGTTCTTCCCGGCGGAGGGAGATCAGAAATCAGAATAGTAACGCGGACGGTTTTCCCATACCGAGCGTAGAGCACATACGGATATTGGGACTGCACCTGCAGGCCAACGGTCACAACGGCGAGATGGTACGAAGACTTAGGCGTTCGGTAGACGATACGATTCGACTCCTCCGCCGCATAACGAACAGACGCAGCGGTATGCGGGAAAGCTGCGCGATCCGCCTCGTACAGGCGTACGCCATCAGTCGCATAACGTTAGTAGCCCTTTATCTAAAGTGGCTGGCGTCCGAACGAAACAAGGTTGACTGCATGATACGCAAGACATTCAAGAGAGCGGTCGGCATCCCTGTCAACGCGAGCACGGACACGTTCTTCGAGCTGGGCCTGCACAACACCCTGAGCGAACTGATCGAGGCGCACAACATTGCACAATACGAGCGATTGTCCAAGTCCAAGACGGGCAGGCGCATCCTCGAGTCGATCGGCATTGCATACCACGCACAATGCGGGGAGAAGACGATGGTTCCGATCACGGTCCGCGATCGTCTCACCGTTCCGCCGCTCCCCAAGAACATGCACCCGACGCACCACGTTGGGCGCCGCAACAAAAGAGCGAGTGACCTGCAAAGAATGTATGGCAACAGCGACGAGGTGGTGTACGTGGACGCCACGAGATACCCAGAGCGAAGGTGTGCTCACGTGGTCGCAGTTGTGAATCGCACGGGCAAATGCATCGCGAGCGCCACTGTGCGTACGGAACACATTGAGGCGGCCGAAGAGGCGGCGATCGCTCTTGCGCTGGTCGCGGCGCCGGAAGCTGAGGTCGTGATCAGCGACTCCCAGGCTGCCGTTCGTGGCTTCGCGCGCGGCCGCATCTCGTGGCAGGCGGCCCGCATACTCCAAACTTGTTATGGCAGCAGGGACGGCGGCGGGCTTCGAGGAGCGATGGCCTCGACGTCGTCATCCTCGCAGTTCCAAACCGAAAATGCGACAGTCTTCCTCCTGTGGACCCCGGCTCACACTAGCGTCCCGCTTGCAGGTAACCAGGCCGCCCACACCGCAGCTCGAGGTCTCATTCACCGAGCCGCGGCTGATTCGGTGGCCGCTAACACCTCTGAGAGCGGGGCGATATCATTAACAACACAACAGCACACGGAATGGTCATGGGGCGATCGCCTGACCACATTCAGCGAGATAACACAACATTACAGACTAAACAGACGTATATACCCACCACCACACGACAAATTAAACAAAAAAACAGGCCGTAACCTGGAGGTTGTTACAAACCAACACTTTCCCCAGCCCGGCGATCCTACGCCTCTGTTATCCGAGTCAATACCCGACAGACGTGTGCAAAGCGTGCGGGGAAAGAGCCACACTGCATGCGGCACATGCTTTGGGAATGTGCCGGGAGAGTAAATAGACAGTTATAGTATAGCGGGCTTAGCGGGATAGCGGGCTTAGCGGAATAGCGGGATCGAAGTGCGCATGCGCTGTGCCCTAAAAGACCCGTAGCGTGTACCGCACGCACGCTATTTTTCAGATTTAGCGTTACCGTGTTTTCGTGGTCTACGTAGTGTATACGTAAAACATGGCGGCGGTTTTGGACGCCCGCTTCGAACTGAATTTAGCCTTGGTGGGGACGGATCCACTTCTTTAGTAGCTAACGACTGTGCAAAATGGCTTCGCTTGCCTTCAGGTAGCTTCGACGACCGAGTATTACGGATAACTTAGCCTAGTTTTTGTGATCGCTTCCCATTTCGGACGTCCCTAGGCCTAACTAGAAGATCGGTGTAAACAAATCCACAACATAAAAATTCGCGCTTTTGGTGCGTGGTTCATACTTATTTACTTTTATTATTGCTAAATAAAAGTGCTAATATTGCTGCGCGCGGGGATACAGGCGATATTTCTCAGTTTTTTTTCTTTTCACTCGTTTTAATGCATTCACCCTCCGCTAGATGACGCCACCGTGCCAGCTTGGGTACGTAAACGCTATCCCGCTAAACTATAACGCGCTGTCCGAAACGAACGTGTGCGGCACGGTAACGCTATTCCCTTAACTCCCGCTATCACGCTAACGCTATACTATAACTGTCTAATGTCGCTGCCGCCGCTCACTGCGCGACGCATGCTAGGCAGGGACAAACTGCGAGGGCAATCTTTGCTGCTACCACCGCGCGAGGGCAGGGGCCAGCCGCCGCCGCGGCTGCGGGCACTACTGCGGATCAGCTGCGTCGGCGTCGCTGCCGCTGGGAGGCGGCACTCACCAGCGACAAGCTTTCCGACCAGCTTTGGGCCGTCCGGCAAGCCGAAGATGCCGCCCGGGTCCAAGGACTTCCCGCCGTCACCTGAGGCACCGCCATCATTGACGGAGAGTGGGACGGAACAGGGGGCAATCTCCTCTTCCCCCCGCCTCGCCCGAAGGAGCCGGACTTTAAATAAAGTTTATTCATTCATTCATTATTGAATGGTTGAATGGGTAGCAGTGCGCCAAGTGACAATATATGTCACAAGTAAAATATATGTGCAGACACTGCGAAGAAGCTTTTCGTTGAGGACTGATAGACGAAGAACTTTAATAAAGTCCCGAGGGACTAGCCGGGGAGGACCCGCTGGGGCCCCCAGCTCACCGCTGGCTACCCCCCATGTCAGAATCCGGAGGTCACACCTCTCCGCTCTTTCAAATTGGTTTATTGATATGATGTGAGCAGATGTTGGCCTACAAGTAATGGGCCAGCTGCTACTCATATATTGAACAGGTCGCGCGTACAAGACAAACATTTCTCGCAGTAACACAATGGCGTGCAAGACATGGAGAATTATCATGCGCCCCCCATAAAAGAAATGGAGGTAAGGTTACCCACGTAGCTGTGGCTGCGCGGCTTCCTCCCAAGTGCCACACGTAGACAGCCCTTTTTGCTTCCAAGTCGAAATGAGTTCTCGTTGCAGCGAGGCACTTGAACGAAGTGTCGTTGTTGGAGGAGGATATGGCCACCACATGGGGAAAAGCACCGATCATCTGCAGAAAAAAAACAATCGTTTCAACTCGAACTTGAAATAATGGCGTTATAAATGAAAACATGCAATGACGCAGTAACGTTTCGACAATTCCATGGTTTGAGTGGAGGGTGCGAGGGGTTGGTTGGACTTGATAGATTTGAAAGAGCAGACCCCGGAGGGCAAGTAAAGGGAATGTCTGTGGAAATCGTTTGAGGGAGCTACACATCCCAGTGATGCAAAGGAATGGTAAGGCCTACGTTTCTCTTTTTTTTCATTAAATGTATATAAATAGAGGTTGGTGCCCATGCGTGGCGCCGGCTACTCCTCTGCCCTTGCACTGCAGTTGTCGTCGCATAGTACAAAGCAAACACAAGGCTGTACAAAGGCACAGAGTACAACACTCACGCACTGAGTCCAAGTTCCTCAGTACAAAAATCTGTCCACGCTACACAAAAAGTTGACCGAGCAGAAGTAATCACGGAATTGAAATGTCCATACAAAACATGAAAGTTCACTAAAATGTTGTCAAAGCCGATCATGATTCTTGGGAATTCTCTTAAATAAATACACTGGAAACGCAACAATTAGGTTTTCCGGAAGAATTATTTGCCAAAATGAAAACACAAGAATATTGTAGCGAAACAGTCCGGTTAACAATAACGCGAACACATTTTTTGTGATTTAATACTTCTGTGATATTTTTGATTCCTCTAAAAATTGAACGCTCAGCAGTGCTTCCTGTTAACAACTCAAATATCTGTTCAGAACACATTTTAATAAAACGTTTATCCCACTGAACCTTCGCCATGACGTCCAATTACAAACTGTTACTTCAAGCAGTACGTAATGAACTGGCATGTGTCGTTGCAGGAACACCATGTCACTTTCTTGTAAGCTAATCGAGAGGTGGCGTACGCAGCTAGAACCTTGCCGGCTTATATGAAAGGCATCAATCATATCCCTCTGAGTTTTCTCAAGATGGTTGCCTCTGCGTTTCGTGGTTGTCCCACCTCGTCTTTTCAAATATGAATCCCAATCAACTGGCCCAACTTTCTGTCGTGTTGAATAAACAATTTAACGTCAATGACAACACTGTCCCAGCTTCTCGATTTAAACTCGGGTTGTTTTGTATGGGTAAGGTTAACTAGTGTGCCACTTGCGCATGGCTGAGCACAAGTTTAACAGAATACTGAAGAATGTCCCGCCTACAAGCTACTACTTTCCAACACTTTGTGAGTTTCCCACAACTCTTCTCGTCGACTGTTCTCGCCCGAGCCGGTGTGTTCAGACGCTTGGCATATTTTCACACTGCTGACGGTTTTCCAAAGATTCTCGTCTTGTATTCGCTATCATGGTGCGATGCCTGCACTGCGGCGCCGAAGGGACTGACATTAAGCCAGAAAGTGTGATTATGCTTAGATCCAAATGGAGATACAATGACCACGCATGGGAGGGACAAAATAGAGCACTCTTATTACAATTTCAACAAGATTTGTAATTTTAAATTGCGCTTGAACGTTGCAAAAACTGATAAGTGAGCTGCGTGTTGGACAAGTCTTGGTCTACTGGGCAAAAGATCCATTCGCATTGCTATACGTTGATTTAGTGCTCAAAGTTTCAGTATGTATACTTTCATACGGCCATACTTTTTACTATTCCATGTTTGTTCCAAAGCAAGAAGGAGTTGAGGATGAGGGGCGGTGGTGCCTTCGCGGCAACCATAGTCAGTTACAACGCAAGAATAAATAAGAAAAAGAAGAAACTGCGCCCACAGTTCCGCGGCGCACCTGCCAGTCATCCCTGCAAGAGAGTCGCGCTCCATGATTTCCGCTCAAATCATAAGTACTTTTTCGCTGCTAATCTAAATACTACGCATGCTAAGAATGAAAATTTCCCGTTCCTTGTTAAAATATTACGTTTGGCTGTGCAGTCTAACCGGAATATTTGATGAAATTTGCCAGGAAAGCCAAGTTATCCACCGAAAATTAGTGGCACGTACACGAGCCTTTACGGGGAAGTCGCATACCTGAAATACGCGAGAAGTGCTTTACGTCACTAAATAAGCAATGGCTATTGTATGCGGCATTTATGCCAATTCTGCCTCGGTGGGAATGCTGCGGCTGAGGGCGGAGCTTTCTCTTTAGGTGGCGCTTTGAAGAATTCATCACCGTTGATATCAGGAAGGAGCCTTTGCAACCTTGGTAACGGATGCCAAAGAAAAGGTATTTATAGAGTCGAAGTTAGTACCGGTGTAGATGGCGTTACAACATAGAAAAAGAGGCATTCAGCAGGAGAGAAAAAAAGATGTCAGGGCGTCATGCTGTAGACCAGTACTACGGGTGAAACAGCACCGTATTCTTAAACAAACGCAAAACAGGGTTTCTGAATATTTTAGGAGAATTGACAGCTAGGCTAAGTAGTAATAGATTTTGAACATCTAGAAAACAGCGCAAAAACCACACGGACAAAAGAAATTAGACACAACCCTATTGAAAATTTGCCCAATGGTGGGCATGATGGGGACCCACCGCCCACCGTCTTGGTGGATTATGGTAATGGGTAATGGTGGACGGACGGTGGGTAGATGGTGGGTGGTGGACAGACGGTGGGTGATGGACAGACGATGGGTGGATGGTGGACGAATGGTGGATGGTGGGAGTAATGGGCAGATGACGGGTGGATGGCGGACGATGGGCAGATGGTGGGAGTAATGGACAGATGATGGGTGCACGGTGGGTGTACGCTGAGGGACGGGCAGACGGGTAGATATTGGTGTTGGACACCCGAATCAAGGCCGAACTCTGAATTAATTGAAAAAATAGACATTGCACTTTGCAGCGTGATTATAGACTACCGTCTACCATTGATCTTAACAAGCTTGTCTGTGTCTTCACGTGGCCATGGATGCAGCCACAAATGTTGATGCAGCATGGAATCAATGAATGCATGTTGCACGAAAGACTTGTGTTTATTTGTTCTCCATGCTGTGATGCCTAATACATATGCCCTGCGGGCTAGCTTCATAAAGTAATTTCTTGGGAGCTTGCAGATGGCAGCAAGGCAGTTTCCTTGAGGTGGCGCAGCCGGGCTGGGGTGTGCCTTGAAGTACTTTTCCAGGCATGCTACAAAAGAGTGAAACAAAAACAAATAAACTGTTTTTGCTTCAATATGGAGCAATAACATCAATGAAAGCAGTTGCAATCACTTCAACCAAAAGCTTAAAGGTGCCCTGACACCGAAATTGAATCGTGAAGATGTTTGCATTGTTTGATTGACCTGATTATGGGGCACTTTTGACCGATTTTTAGTACCTGACGTTAGCTAAGATATTTTAATTTGGTTTTAAAGTAAGCGTGAGTGCTCATCTGAGTTGGCACCACCTCGTGACATCACCACTGGTATGGCTATTCCGAGCCTCATGTGATGTTCCACGAGTAAAGAGAGTATTGTCGACGTCAAAGGTTTGCGGGGCTTCCACAAAAATTGAAGGACACTTTGTAAATTCCAAAGTGTGTTTGGCGAACGCCTGTACCCATTGAGATGGGGTCGGTTAGAATAGAACGCGATGTGGCCGTCTCCCTTCTTGCATGATTGGACACGCTGAGTACAGCAACGCTTACGCACGCAAAGCGCCAGCGCTGTAGAGTCCGATGCGAGGTACAATCGGCATTCGTTGGCGCGCCCCGGCAGCCACCATTAGTTGAAGCGAAAGATAACGCAGCAAACATAATGAGAATAGCTTAATTGTGGTGTCCCAGACGCTTCTTTCAGCGTGTATGAGCCCTGCTCTTCTTTGCTAGGAGCAGCACAAACTGTTAGCATGAGCTCAGCTCGTTTTCGGTTGGGAAAGGGTTAAAGGGATCCAAAAGAGATAAAGCTATTTCCGTGATTTAGTGCAATAAAGCTTCAGAATACTCTTAATGCGAGAAGATGCGTGGTAGGCGATTCATGAAAGACACTACACGTGCAAACATGAACACAAGAGGGAGTCTGGACAACAAAAATGACTACTAAACGACTAGCCGAATAAGGTTAGTCAGCATTTGTGTTGTCTTGACTTCTCTCTTGAGTCCGTGTTTGCATGCCTACCGTTTTTTGTCATAAATCTCTACCAACTAGCTCAGCTTCCTGGCATTCGTAAGCGAGATAATGTAGGAAAAGCAGATACATGAGGCGACACCTCGTAGAAAGTCCCCTCCCCACACCAGCTCTGCATGACAGCGCAGATTTTGCGAGCACCCGCCAGTCTATATTGTTTACATTGTGTTCC
>JALIZH010003704.1:0-64269 GCA_030522465.1 Rhipicephalus appendiculatus
TAACGACAATCGGTGAACATGCGTGGAAAAAAAACGTCGAATATGTGTGCCGCGG
This sequence comes from Rhipicephalus appendiculatus, assembly GCA_030522465.1. Taxonomy (NCBI): domain Eukaryota; kingdom Metazoa; phylum Arthropoda; class Arachnida; order Ixodida; family Ixodidae; genus Rhipicephalus; species Rhipicephalus appendiculatus. Next base: position 56 of record JALIZH010003704.1, read on the forward strand.
CTACAGCTCGGCCACGACAGTGCCTGCATATCTGCTCCGATACACGACAATGTATTCCCTTCCACGAACGATACAAAATGGACCGTCATTCATTGGTTGCTGTTGAACCACATGCATCATATAACACTCGTTCTTAGCTGTTCTGGTTCCCGTTCTTTTGTTTCGCGATTTACACGCAATTTAAAAATGAGCTCTACATTTTGTTTTGACCTAGGTCACGCGCTAGAGTTCGACCCCCCTTTGTGATTGCGAAACAGAAAGCCATGTTAAGGCGGGTAGCGCCACGAAACACGGACACAAGCGAGGAATAAGTACACGAGACAAGCGCTAACTTCAAACTCTTCGAGTGGCCTGCGTAAGGACGCAACACACCGCACAGTGCTTGCACTTCCGGCAAACACAACGACGCCTTCGCGTACCAAGATGTCGTTCTTGCTCGGCAGATGTAGATGGCGATGAATGGCGAAAGAGTGGCGGGAATCGAGAAAAGAGTGTTGGAACATAAAAAAAAAAAGAGCCCTCTGTACTAGAAATGATGCTTACGAGAACGAATAACTGGGCTAGCTTGTGGGAATTCATGTTAAGTACACGAGACATGGGTTTGAAGTTAGCGCTTGTCTCGTGTACTTATTCCTCGCTTGTGTCCGTGTTTCGTTGCGCTACCTGCCTTAACATGAATTCCCACAAACTAGCCCTAGTTATCCGTTCTCGTAAGCAGAAAGCCATGTCATTCGACCACTACTGCATCGCAATCCTTCACGAACTAATTTAGAGCGTAGCTCTTAGGCACCAGTGCCAGCATTGAGCGGCGTCGCCGTCGGCGTAACCGATGGGGTGAACGAGGACGAAATAGAGTGAACGCGGAGTCTTTCAGTATCGCGAGCCACTGGCCTCTAACCTCGCTTTCTTCCTCCGTCACGCGCGCTGGCCCTTCGGTCGGAGCTCGTGCGCATGCAGGGCTGGCACGTGCACTACGGCTGTCTTCGCTTGTCGTAACGGGGCTGTCGGCGTTTCGCTTGGTTCGCGACGCCTGCGATGCACACAGTGATGTGCGTAGCGCTGAAGCGCTGGTAGTTTCTGTGGCAATGTGTAACTAATGTCACTTGGGAACAACTGCGGATAGTCGAAACTTCACAGTTGGCGTTGCCCCACCACGAAGCTGCGCTCAGAATTCGCATTCGGCAGAATCGGAATCGTCAGCGAATTTTCAATCTGCGACTCTTTGCAAAAATTAGTCCATATACGAAGGCTGCAGTGTTTGCCCCTTCTCATGGGATTTATTCACTGCGCAATTTTATGCATTAGATTCAATGCTTGAGAAGAGTTGGCAAGACTCAATCCTGGAACAAAATTGGAAGTTTGATGTGCTCAGTGTCAGTAAGCCTGAAAGATTTCATTGCGAAAAAAATGTTCCGAAAGTGTTGAAATGTCTTGAAGAAACATTGAATTTGTTACCTGCATTTGTACGAGTCCCGTGGGTTAAGGCCTCCGCACCCGTAAATTCGGTGTAAGAGTTACGTAAAAAGTTTTCATTTTGTGTCATCAGCACTTGGTACACTAAGTCTTGGTACTTGGTACCCTTTTTTTTCTACGCAGTATAGCGCAAAGTACGTAGTACTTAGCACTCTGCCACAGTAGGATACACAGTGGTTTAACCTTTGTTTCTAAACACATCGTTCTTCAATACGTTAGCATAGACACATTAATGGTACCTGAACCATCTGATTTTTTTTCCTAAGCGAGGGACAGCTTTCCATTCTCCTATAATATTGTAGAAGAAAGTACTAGTCATTGACCTCTTTTTTCTAAACAGAGCGCAGATAATCCCCTAAGGGCAGAAATCTTTTTTCACGTGCACTAATGTATGTAAAAAGCTATGAAGAGATTACTAACCTCCCATAACACAGCACATAGTTCCCTAAGCGGTCTCGCAATTTTTTAATTTTTTTTGTATAAGCACCTGCCGTATTACAGATGGCCCCCCCTTTCCACTAAACCCATTTATGCAAGTAATGCTTGCACGACGTGTTTCAAGTTATGGTCACCTACACCATTGTATCTAACAGTAATCTTCCTGGTGCATCGATGACCTTTCACATAGAAAATCGGTGCCTCTTAGAGTAGATTCTAGAAAAAAAAAAAAAGGAAAAAAAGGAGCAGTGAGCTTATCTAGAAAAAAAAATTACGAATCTGTTTTTAGTTTTCAAAATTTCATTCTTGCCGATTGCAAGTCTTCTAATATGTCGGTATCAGTAACGATTTCTTCTTGGCTTTTGTCGACGCAGTGCGAGACATTGGCGTGTCTTCGTTCAACAGGGCTTGCCCCGTCGCTACTGCAGACTCTGCATGACGTGAACGAGATGCCTAAGTATCCCAACTGGCCGTATTGATAGGTGTCCATACTCCGGGACTAGTTTAAGCATTCGTAAGCGTTTATATTTCTTCTGCAGACTCCGCTTTACAAATACACTCTGAAGTGTTCTTAGGCCAAAAAAGCACTAGACCTACCTATATATATATATATATATATATATATATATATATATATATATATATATATATATATATATTATTTCACAATACTGTCCACTCTTTTGCGAGAGTCCATACAGAGAGGGTAACGTAAAAATAATAAAGAGAAAAGAACATTCACGAATACACTAATGCAGGATACTTCAACATCAAGCGGTAAGCTCGTACAGATAGTCATCCAAGGTCTGTTCGAATGTTGACCAATCGTTCTGTTCCACAACACGCATCGGCCATTCATTCAACATTTGAATTACGCTGTAAAAGTAGGAGTATCTGAATGTATCGGTATGAGTGATGCACGCTTGGATTGCCCTATCGTGGTTAGTTCTGGAGCTTCGATTAACTGGTGGCAGTAGGTATGCTTCTTTGCTAATATATACGTACATCGCTCGAATCGCACACACGAGTAAAGTGTTGCCCAAAAGTTTCGCAAGTGCATACTGTACGGCGTGCACGATGCCACATTGACATTTTGTACTCCACCAAGGACTTGACCTAAATAATGTAGAAATTGCGAAACCACTCTATTTGCCTGTCACTTAATATCCACGCTTTACCATTCGCCAAGGCTATTCGAAAGAAATTTTCAGCAAGTATATTCGTAGGAGAAGCATTGTTTTTTATTAGCCGTGCGAGTTGTATATAGTTCGGATGATCTGTGTATGCAGACTACGCTTCGCAAAACAGCCTTTAACTTCTACGCAACTAAGCCACGACACCCATACTTGTGATTGCAAATCGGCGCTGCGCCACGCACCACTAGACATTATATGAGTTGAACTCGTCCTTTTTTTACATGTAAACCGGTATCTCATCTGCGATTGAATAATAACAAAGAATAGAAAAAGATGTTTCCAGCATTCAATGTAACAATTGCGGTCAACTCACCACTGAAACAACGACTGTAGCCAGAAGCAGCAGAAGCGGCGGTGACACTCTCGTCGACATCTCCAAGCTTGTTCTTAGGTTCGACGGTGTAAAATGATGCGAGTACCACTCGCTGGCGATGAAGTTAATTTAAATGCACGCAGCAAAGTACAGTACTTCGGCTCAAATAATGGAGCAAAGTCCAAAACTGATCGTCAAATAAAGGCCTCACGTTGTCAGCGAACTAGCGAATCGTTCCGGCCGTGGGCACCGCAGAAGACGTCGCTCCTGAAACGACGAAACTTGGCAGCACTTGTGCATGGCTAACGGTGTAGTGCACGAGCGGTGGCAGACCGGGACGACTTCTATGTACGAGTCAGATAAGAAGTCGCGCTTTGTACAGTCCGAAAGTCCGCGTCCCAGAGAGGGAGAGAGAGTGAACGTTATCCCGTTGTCTGGGCGCCCAGCGGGAGATGATGATGATCAGCGCGTGCGCGCGCGCGCCGTTCCGCATCGGGAATTGGTCCGACCGGAGAAGTAGTCAGTCAGCGGGGGGAGTAGCACCATCACCACGAACAGCAGCAGGAGGCACCCGCTGTGGCGGCAGCCGGCAGGCGATCACCGACGAACTGGACGCGCGCCATCTTCCGGGCAGCAAACAGATGCACGAGAGCAGATGCGACTGCGCCACTGGCACGGTGCGAGTCTGTGGACGGTCGGCCGCCGCCGCCGCCGCCGCCACGCCTGTTGCTGTTTACGCGGCGGGGAGCTTGCTTGCGGCCCTCCTCCTCTAGCGGCGAGGAGGGCGTTACGCACGCCTCCCACTCTACACGACCCTCACTTCGATCGGAAACAAGACCGCTGCCTCCGAGATGGTAGGATACCTGTAGGCCGTGTGCGTTCGCGAAACTGTGTGCGTACGCGTACGCCTGCAATGTAACCGCCCACCCCTCCTATGCAACGATGGTTTCAGAGGCCTCGTTTCAGTGAAACCCTAGCCTACCAACGAAGTCGAGAGATGGAGGCACAATGGTTCGTCTACAGGATCGTTTCTTTTCTTACTTTTTTTTTTTTTTGCGTGAATTGAGAGCTTGCAAGGAGAAACAGGTTAAGTAACGGTTTCATAAGGGGAGCAGGAGGAGGTACTCTCGCTTGTTTCATATTGTCTTGTTTTTTTTTTTTTTTGTTTGTTTTTTGTATCTGGCGGTGCAACATGTTCTTCGACATCTCTCTTCCGAAATAGGTCTAAAACTGGTCAAAAATGAACTTCTCGCTCGCGTAAGTCGTCCGGGCCTACTGGCCCTCCGAGAAGCCCATATGGCATGCTGCGACGCCAGATGCCTTCCACGGTCTCTGATGTTGAAAGGTCAGCAGTCACGTTAATCTGCTGCAGTGATGCGTGATGGCTGCCGAAGGAAAAGAAAAGAATTTAAAAATAAACAAAATGAGAAAGAAAAAGGAATAACGAAGGAAACACTGCGTGTATATGGAGCAGACTAACACGCAACGCTTGAGTAGCCCTTCATTTATAGCGGACGTGTGGCTCAACTGTGACAGCTTTTTAGTGGCACGGGCAACGAGCGTCACTCTCGTTTCTCTTCCGAGCACTTCCGGTTGAGCGTTTACTTCCGGCTTTCCGATTACTGAGAAAAAGTCTAACAAAAGTAACACTGGGGCGAAATCGATGGTTGTGGTTGAAGTTTATATTTATATTGGATGTATACGATATTGGAGCGTAAGTTTACTTAGTATAATGGCCAATTAGCTGGCAGAATAATTAACAAAAATAATTGAATGAGTTCATTCAAGGAAGCCCACGGTTATCTTGTGAGCAGCTGGGATCGTCATGGCACCTGGTGAAGCAGATCTGAACCACGCGCTTCTCTCTACGTGGCCTCCTCGATCCGCAATGTGAGTGCGACGAAACACAACACAAAACAACCGGACTTGTCGCCACAGCTGAGATTTTAAAATTTTAGTCTTTTAACGTGATTCCATGAAGGTTTCACAGCGCGAAAAAGGGCACCAACCTCTGGAGGTAGAATCCTTTGGAAATGCACAAAGCGTTTCACCTTGCCTGGCAGGTAGCGTCGACGATATGGGCAATTAAAACATCAGTGAGTGATGACGGAGATTGCACACAAAATAAAGGACCCAATGTACTAGAAATACACTATAGCAGAACAGACTGTTGGGCTAGTTGGCTGTCCATGAACACAGAAAGAAGGAGCGCTAAGACTGACGAGCACAAAAAGAAGACCAGACACAGGACAGGCGCTACTAACAATTGTTTGTTGTCGTCACACCTACCGTGTTTAAATGGGTAATCCGTGGTGTTGCGCATGCGTGACATCGCATTGCAAACGGAGCGAAAATAAAATATAATACAAAAAGCGAATATGTGATAACACCTGCAGAATAACAAGGTACAAGTCACAACTGCGCATGTGAATAGGAGCCCTGCAGAAATTCAAATTCGCAAGCATGCAAAGATATCCAAGCCTCACTTATACATGAACAAACGTTCTTTTTGACGAAGAACGCTTCTAAAGCGAGCCGAGATGAAATGTGTTTGCTTCTGCCCAGTATCCCAGTGCTTCGGGAAATCGGTTCGCACCCACATGCAGAAATGTGCGCGACAAGATGCGCATAGTTGCCCTCTTTCTTTATTTGCACTTAGTGCGTGCTCCCTAAGTCGGTAATTGGTACATCTTCCAGACTGGCTTAGTGCGTGCTCCCTTAGTCGGTAATTGGTACATCCTTCCAGACTGGGCGATATACATTTTACCGCTCGTTAATTTTCAAGTACAATTATAAATCACTCTCTCTTCTCTCGACAAGTGATGCCTACACGACGATGAACGATCAGCTGTTAACTCACGACGAGTGCGTTGCACTCCACGTCCTCCCCCGTGCGTTAATGTTTTTTCACGCTTGTAAGTCACTTTGATTCTATTTAATGTGTAGTATTCCTTGAGCGAGATCAAAATAAAATCATTGTTTTTCTTGTGCATTCTATGTAGCGCAATTATTGTGGATATTGTGGAGCGCTGCTTATCACCAACACGCGCGAGCTCGACCGGCGAAGCGAAATGGTGGTGAGTGAAAAACATTTAATAGCAAAAGAGAGGTGTCGGACCGCGTTAGAGGTCCCTAAAGACTATGTGGAGTCAGAGTGATGAAACGTGCAGTCACGGCCACCATCCACGCCTCTCGGCTAACATCTCCAGTATCTCACCGGTACCTGCCGACCGGCATTGTTGTCCGACGAACTTTCGCAACGTCGAAATCTTTGGCGGTGCGTAAAGCATACGTGTGTATTATTTTCGATATTCATGTTTCTATTATGCTGATCGAACCTGCAACGTCCGAGTGAAGAGAATTGCGCACGGCTACAATTAGAGCATGGCTGCGACATCAGCGGAACTGAATGGGACGTTCATTGCCTGTGTTCCGTTAAGGAAGTAACTCGGTGTTCCTGACAGCTCAAGTAGTCACGACTGTGTAATATGTTTGGAAACCATCACCACGATAAACATGCGGTCCTGCATGACAGCAGCGATGGCGCTACTCGCTAACAGCCTATACGACTGCGGCAAATTCGTCAGGCAGGCTTGCTGTATACCTAGTGCCGTTCAGCTCATACGTCAATTCAGGTTCATGCAGTTTTCAGTAACACGCACAGGATTTCGCTAAGCATCGTTGATACACGATAACGGAGCTGAAATATAACCTTCCACACCGCGGCAAATAATTCGGTGGCGAGCATTTAGCACTTTCCATGGGTTCAAGCTCGTAAGTCACTTTGATTGTATTTAACGCGTAATGTCCTTGAGCGAGATGAAAATAAAAGCGAAGTTTTTCTTGTCTCATATCCACTTCGGTGCAGCTCATGACGTCATTCGGTGAAATCGGCAGGGGCTCTACGTACGCACATCCTATCTGTTCCTATGCTAACAAACGGGTTTACCTATAGTCACTCTATATGCTCCCTACGTATATACAGTAACTCTGGTAACTCTAAGTTGACCCTCCCCCGGGCGCCATCTTGAATCACACAGCTCGCCACCTATAGTTCGTTGGCATTGCGAATAGATGTTACGCGAAGCAGGCGGTACAATACACGCAAGTAATGATATTCTTATCATGACATTCCATTCATGTTCGTCATGCCCTCATGCGTGCTGTGTAAATTGTGGTATATATAAAGCCAACCACCCGATCACGAAAGCCCAGGCACGCATTACATAGTGTGCACTAAGGAATTGAAGTACATAGTACTAGGCACAGGATATCGCTATCGCGTTCAACTCTTAAAGGCTTAGCTTAAGGGTCCCCCCAATTTTCGTTCGTCCTTTGAGCTTACGCGGCGCGCTTAATGTTCGGAGCCTTTTGCTATCCGTGTGGATGCGAAGCAGCGGGGAGATAATTAGCTTGAGCGGGAGGAACGTCGCCGCTCTCGTTTCACGGCAGTGGTACGGGCGCTCATCGCGGCGCTGCACAGGAGAGAGAATGAGGCGCGCGCGCTCCGTCATTTTCATGCCACGGAACTACCGTGGCGCCCCCCAGCGGAGTGTGCAGCTGTCGCACCACCTGTCGTGCGCGCCGCTCTGTAGAGGATTCTTAGAGGAGAGGACGGGGTGACCGTAGGAGAGGAGAGAGAGCGGGAGGAGACGTGCATGCGCTGTGGGGGTGTGGGACGCGGGAGCCGCTCCGTAGAGTAGAGGATTCCTAGAGGAGAGAGGGGGAGAGGACGCGCATGCGCTGTGGGGATGTTGACGCGGGCGCCGCTCCGTAGAGTAGATGATTCCTAGAGTAAAGAAAGGAGGTGAGCGTAGTACAGGATAGGGGGGAGGGGGACGCGCATGCGCTGTGGGGGGGTGTGGGAAGCGGGGGGCCGCTCCGTAGAGAAGAGGATTCCTAGAGTAGATAAAGGGGGTGAGCGTAGGAGAGGAGAGAGAGGAGGAGGGGACGCGCATGTGCTGTGGGATGGAGGGACGGACTAAGCCCCCTCCAAACACATGCAAGCAAGATCTAGGAATGGGGTCAACCTGGGCGACAGACACCACCTGCCTAGCCATTGCTAAGCAGCCTCTCTCTGCTCTCGGCCATGACTCTGATGACTGTAGTAGTGGTTGACAGCCTTCATATCACTACAGTGTTCTGGTTCGCATAATGGGTGCTTCCCTACTTCATGAAAGTGAAGGACGCATAGGTATACACAGGACAAGCGTGAACTAACAACTGTCGCAGTTGTTACGTGTTTGTATTTGAGCAACGCGCTGCCAGTGTCCACAATGCAGAAGCCGACGCTGTTGTTGTTATTGCCTCTGACATGGCTCATACCCACTCGGGGGGGATTGGTCAAGGATTGATTATATGATTATATGACTTTTCGACGCTGTTTGATACTTCTTTTTCTTTTAAACTGCGGCACGTCTCCTACCACTGCGTCTCCTGCCACGCGGTGGCGTCTGACGCGTGCCCGGTGTTCTTTTGTTTCATTCTACATCGTGAGTGGTACAGAAGGGAGTCACGTTTTCGTGCGCATCTCAAGGGCAGTTTTCAATTTGAAAGAAACTGTAAGAGCGTCGTTGATAGAAAACACGCTCAAGCTGTTCCGAGATCTGCGTACCGCGAGCGGCAAATGGTGCATATGAATAGCTCGCCGTTATATCGCTGGCACGAGCAAGACGTGTGGCTGTGTTGGCTAGCAGGCTGCGGAGCGAGGGGTCGCTGGTTCGAACCCCCGTTAGGTGGTCTGGAATGACGGCGTCGACAGACGGCGAAAATCAGCCGAGAGTGTCCATATAATTGCTATCGCAATAAAAGAAAAGGTTCACAATACATCAATCATAATTGTGACGAAACAAGATAGAGCAGCTACAAGCACAAACCCTTTATACTAGTCGGTGACTTCAACGTAGACATTATGGACCTTAGGACCTATAGCTTTGTCGTCGAGTCTTTATGTCACTTTATGTCACTCAGTTTACATTATATGTGGCAACGCTCGGTTAAGGTACGGTTACTCACCCATGCGATACCCAGAGCTTCACCCACTCGTCATGATTAACTTCGTGGAGATGCGTGGATTTTTAGATGCGAAGCATCTTATGAACGAGACCTGTCCCCCCCCATTGTCCGCCGTAGCCAGATGACGATGACGCTGCCATCACGTCACAGCACATGCAAGGTAACCATTATACGCCATGATGATGACGCTGATGACGCTGAAGAATAAGCGCGTTCCAGACCCCACATTCTCTTCCTGCCTATCACGGCAAAGCACATGGAATGTACCCACTATGGCGATCCCACAAAGATCGCCAGCATTAAGAACGAGCAGTCCCGCGCCACCGCCATCGCCGTTCTGCAGCGGGAGTTTGCCGCAGACAAATGATCACAGTGAGCACGCCGTTTGCTCTACGTGCAAAGATTCGTTGGTAACGGGCAAAGTCCCCGCAATGAGCGTGACGTACGGCTACCGCTACCCGCAGAAACCGGATCACCTGCCCGAGCTCAACCCGGTGGAGGAACGGCTGATCGCTCCTCGTTTGCCCTTCATGAGCATCAGGCGGCTAACGCTACTACCATCAGGGGAACGTGCATAGACATCGCCTTCTCAAAATTTAAACTACAATCTTTGCAGCAAGTTCCCTTAACTTTGTACTTTACGGACCCCAAGGCCGTTATACTCAAGGGGAAACGGTCTCCGGAGCTTAAAGTCATCTACGATGATGAATAAAGAGAAACTTTCCAGAACTCCCACGGCTGCTTCGCATACTACGCAGGGTTCCCTTACGGGGAGATGTGCGCGATTTTTGTTTTAATCGAGCGGCCGTGGCGGTATATTGTATAAAGAATCAGATGAAAAAAAAAAAAAAAAAAGAACACGCAGCGTTTCCTTTTAGGAATTTTCCAAGGGATGCGTAAGCGTAAAGTTTTGTTGTAGACTGTGCCCTTCTCTAGAACCTCACAGTGACGTGATGTTGGCGTCACAATTTAGTGATTTGTGGCGTCATCCCGTGTTGATGGATTGGCGCATCACTAGTGTTGACGCCGTTGCAGGGGGGACGGTGACGCCGACGACGGCCAACTTTCGCGTTCGATGAGACATCTACAGGCTGCAACACGTGCAGTGTATTTTTTCCGGCCTTTTCTGGCGTTCCGTCTCTCGGAGTCGTTATATGAACGCCGCCATAGAGGGTGGCAAAATCACATGAGAATCGCTGCGGCCAGCGCCAGGCCAGCGTTGCGCATTGTTTCTTGAGGGAATGAACCTCAAACCTCACAAACCAGTGTGCGATTTCTGTCAATGTACCAACAAGAAATATTCTTGATCATAGCTTTTATGTTACATTTATAGTTCTGTTGTATAAACAATGAGACAGTGTCGCCGAAAGGTCTATGTTTCTTTCACGTGTAGCGCCAACTATTGAGATTAAGAAGAACCACGAATTCGTAATAATAAGGCCTCTATGATTGCAGTAGCACTATCATTGTCGCACATTTTTGAGGCCACGTATACGGCCATTATAACCATTTCTGCTGAGCCTACTGATGAACTTGAGTGTGGTTCTTGGAAACCGTTAAAAAAAAAAAAAAGGCGAAGCTTGGACTAATTCGCGCAAGGCTTGAAACAGAGAAACTGGACGATTCTGAAGACTAATCTGATTGCTTCTAGGTTCTTTCTAGGCCTAAGCTAGGTGATGCGGGTTCTAGGTTGCTTCTAGGTCGTTGCTAGGCTTTAGTTTGGGGATGCTAGGTTGTTTCTACGTTTGATTCTCAGCACAGAGTGGTTTGAGTGGAACCGCAGACAGTCACAGACACGACCCGAATGCCCAAGCTCCAGAGACAGAAACTTGCGCTGAAGCCAAGCGTTCGCACCTATCGCAGATCTATGGGCACGTCGTTGTTGGCGTAGGCATTCCATCGCTTAGGCGTCTTCTCCCAGCTGCCGTTGCCTTTCACGTACCCAAGTGTTCTCATTGTACGTACTCGGAGTCTTCGGCTCGCCGCCGTCGCTTCGCAGCCATTTGTTGGGCTAACTGTTGCCTTCTTCACTTTTAGTGGACTAGTGGTGAGTAGGGGGGATTCAGTGGCGTAGCCAGGGGGTGGCACACCGGGCCATGCCCCCCCCCCCCCCCCCCCCTCCCCCCCCCAAATTTTTTTCCCGTGGCATACAGAGCACAAAATAACATTCGACCACATCTGTCTTATGATGATGATCGTTGTCTGCCAGGCCACGCAGAAATTACGGCTAGCTTAAACAGCTTCGCTGTTAAAAGATCGTGAGCGTTTTGCTGTCGAAGCTTCTACGGACGCACTTAAGTCAAATACAGGCATCAGTTAAGAACTTGTGCGCCACTCAGTGCGCGGTGACGGTTTGATATATCCGAGGCGGGCGGCGGCCATTACCGCAGCAGTGACGACGCCATTACGTTGAAAGAAGTCGCTGTCATCTGCGCGCTGATCGGTTCTCCGTTCATCGAACTGCTTCCGGCGTCGAACGCCGACGCTGCCGATGTCTGGAACGTCCTGAGGTGTACGTTGTGGCCAGTGTCACCGGTTTAGCGTCGATTCCGAGTGACGCCGGAGAACGAAACGCCAGACAAACGCCTGCGAAAATGCAGGGTGGGAAGCATGGATCCACACACTCAATGCGCGAGTGGCCGTTATTGCGCATTGTGGGTGGGCAGCTTTAAACCACACACTCGTTGAGCAGTTATCATTGTGTGATGAATGGTTGTTATTTTACTCTTCTGCCACGCTATATTACGCAGGTTAACGCGATTCCTTGCCCGACATGACGCCTGTATTGGGTCCTTTTGCAAACGAGTGGTTCGCTAGCGTGGTTCTGGGGTAGAATACTCGACTGCCACGCAGAGGGCCCTCAACTCTCATTCTATCCTGGGCATTTTTTTCTCATTTTGTTTTTTCTTGTCTATCGCTTACTTTTTCATGTCTATCGGTAACGCTACCGACGGCGACGGCGACGGCAACGGCAACGGTGACGCCGCTCAGCGCAGGAATGGGTGCCTGAAAAGCTGCGCTCTAAAAAAAACGATTCTACGCATTTTGAGCTTATTTCTTTAGCGCGTGGGTGCTAGGCACGACGCAACCGAACACATTTTGCGCACCAATATATGCCATAAAACTGCTAAAGGCTTGCCCTATCAATTCCACCGTTTTTAAAATGGGTTTGTCGCACAGCGATAATGATCATCTGGCTTGCATGCGCTCGCTCTCTTGTGCGCACTTGTTTGCGTGCGTTCGCTGAATGTTCTGCCCACATGCCCTCCAGATATGGCTGCATAAATGTGAGTACTTAGTTCAGGGTATTCAAGCGAAGCTTGCATTGCTTCACAAGTGTCGTTGCCATTGTAGGTGTGACCGAAAAAAAAACAACAAAAAAATCGGCAGATCCCATGTACCATGGGAATCGATGTTATGCGAAGTATGCGGAGGCAAGGTGACTACGGCGTAATTTTTTTTATTCAGCGAAACGTTACGAAATGGCCCTAAAGATATGTACAAATGTTGTACGCACAGACATGTTCGCACATGTCTTATATAACCAGTTGTTTACAGTGGCGTAAGGATGCCAAAAGCAACATGGGTATTACGAACACCAGAAGCCGGTGAGCTGATATTTAGCACTTGTGCTTTCGAGGATGGTAGCCCTGAATAGTGATAAGTAGATAAACTTCAGTGGATGGCGCTTAAGTATAATTGACGCTAACCCGACGTGACGCCTGCATCAATGGAGTACATATGTAATGTTTATGAAATTAGGTGGGCAGCATTGCAACCGCAATTGACGTTTCACCAGGAAAAAGCCATGCATACGGTCTTTTCACAAAACAGTTTCGAGACCTGGCATGGCTCGGTGGCAGAACACTGGATTGCCACGCAGAATCCTTGAGTTCGATTCCTGCTGCATTCGTCGGGTCAACGCTGCCGATGTCAGTTTGTGTTAACGCCCTCGCATTTAAATTACCAATGTCTGTTCTCACCGTTCCTGGGTAGCTATAAACTATCAGTAGAGTGTACTATCAGTCACCTGTGGCGCATAGCCGCATACTGCGGCGCGGGGTATACGGCTATGTCCCACACGTATCTGGAGGAAAGGGTTTGACGACGTAAGCGACGGAATTTTCAAGTTAGTCACGTCACGGCCAGCCAGACATATTCGACAAACCCTCTTACCCTCCCATGCTAACTTTTGTCTACCCCGAGTTAAGGATGCGATTGCGAGAGCACCCGGACGTAGGCGGCTAGATAGACAGATACGCAGATAGAAACGCTCATAGTAGCTGCAGTTCGCTGAGAAATGCTTCGCATTTAAAAGAAAACCGGCGCCCGCGAGCGCCAAGAACTGCGGCTCTCAAAGGAGCGCCGGTCGCATGCATATTCACACGCGCCAATAACTCATGCTCTCTCCATCACAGACTTGTCGGCGGTCAACCGTCTCTGATACGGTAATCTGATCTTTCATCGAGTTTATCTAGGCGACTTGTCGTTTCACGTTGCTACATTTCATTGTTGCCAGGACATGACCGCATGACCGTCGTTGCTGCCTGTAGCAAATAAAGCGTTGCGCTGATCAGCATGTGGATACAGGGGCGTAGCCAGAAATTTTTTTTCGGGGGGGGGGGGGGGGGGGGCACCTCCTTGATTTCGGGTGGGGCACCTCCTTGAAATTGTCATTTTTCGCTCTCTATGCTATGGCGAAAAAAAAAAATTTCGGAAGGGGGGGGGGGGGGGGCACGTGCCCGGTGTGCCACCTCCCCCTGGCTACGCCACTGTGTGGATGACGGACTAATTGCTGGCATTGAAGACGGAAGCAGTCAGGAGGGAGCATTGCTTAATGGCACAGAAAGAAAAAAAAGAAAGAAAGGAAGAAATGAAGGAAGGAAGAATAAGAAAGAAAGAAAGAAAGAAAGAAAGAAAGAAAGAAAGAAAGAAAGAAAGAAAGAAAGAAAGAAAAAGAAAGAAAGAAAAAGAAAGAAAGAAAGAAAAGTAGTATGCAAGGCCCACTTGTCCAGGCGACGATTAACCGCCGTATTCACAAACAAGCCTTGACTCGAATTTCGTCCTTCACTTGACCGAGTTGAGCACAGCGCCGTTGCTCGACTGAAAATGACGCAGCGCTTCTCACGAATCGCTGCAGATTGTCGCTGATATGCAGTGTCTTGTTCTGCCTAGAGGCGGCGTTCCCATCCACTTTCAAGTGAAGGCGGAGTGTTGAGTGAAGGGACGTTCTAGAATACGGGGGTAAATGTGGCAGCGTGAAAGAACAAGTCACCTCGATAACCTTGATAAAAGTTCCGATTGTCGTATCAGAGACGGCTGATCGCTACGCTTACCCCTATTTTCCCGATAGAGCAAGGAGTTCAGAATTTTTTTTTATTATGAGGTCCGTTTATCGCGTTCCTAGCAACGTGCTGTTGCGGTCAGTCGTACGGCATGAAGAACAAACACAGAGAACGAGAATGGAGCACGACCTGAAAGTGTGTGTCCGTGTTTGTTGTAGGACTGTTTGCACAATGGATCCTAACGAAATGGCGCAACCAGGCTTGTTGGTCGGGCTGTGGCACCTGAACATTGGTTCATTTCCGCAGAGCATGCAGCGATCGTGTTCCGGGTTCGGGGGAAAACTCAAATTTCTACCTGGACATGATTACATGTTAGGCTAACTATTTGCAGCTTGACTTTCGTCACGTTGTGCCTCCTTGCTAGTGGTTTCATTTGTCCACTCCTTGGTGTACTGTCATTTCAAAATTGGCGCCAAAAATTCAGGCAGGGGACGTAGAGAAATAACAGCGACGGCGATGAAGGCATCGGTGACGCCAGTGACCTCGCTCCGCGTTTTCGAAAGGTGGTATGGTGAAGAGGTTGGCGCTGTCCACCTAGAGATGGCGACACCAAGCTACCGACTGCGTGTTGTTCACACACATTGAGAATATGCTCTTTGAGGATGAGGAGAACGCAGAGACTGAGAACGCGGACGGTTTTGGGAATTCACGCATACCGGACCACAAAAGTGTGCGTTCATTCCGTCTGTATTTTTTTTGTTTTAACTGGCTGGCTGTGGAGATGTTTAAGTTTACATTGTCTTGGCTGCTCCGTTCCTACATGTTCTGCACAAAAAGCAGAAAAAAAAGAGGTTACCCAAAATTAAAAAAAAATTAACGAATGAGATATACGCAGCTGAACATCGTAGGAGGTCAGTGATGACAGCAATCGGCTAGCGAAGGTACTCGGTCGGAGTAGCCTCGCAAAACTTTTGCTGAACATAAATGCTTGTATGCGTTCTGACGTACTACACAGCTAGCTTGCTGTGCACCTTCTGTCTTCCTAGTTGCGTATTTGGATTTAGTCAGGCTGTAGCTGTTTCGAGTAGTTTCTCTCATATCCGTATTAAATGCGAAGTATTTCTTAGCGAACTTTGGCAACTTTGAGCTTATCTATCTATCTATCTATCTATCTATCTATCTATCTATCTATCTATCTATCTATCTATCTATCTATCTATCTATCTATCTATCTATCTATCTATCTATCTATCTATCTATCTATCTATCTATCTATCTATCTATCTATCTATCTATCTATCTATCTATCTATCTATCTATCTATCTATCTATCTATCTAGCCGCCTGCGACTTTGTGCTCTCCTGGCCGTATCATTAATGGGATTTATACCAAAATTGGTATGGCATAACATGACTGTATGACTAACATGAATGGCTGGTCATATCATGAAAATCATGACTAAATTGTCATGAAAAGTATGATTTACACGCCATGACCATAGTGCTCCTGAGGCCGTTTTCTTAACATCATATATCCAAAAATTGGTACGATGAGACATTTCTGCATAATCAACATAAGTGAAAGGTGGTAATATGAAAATCATGACCTGCATGGCCTGTACAACATAGTTACATGCCACGCTCATGGCTAGCTGACGGCCGTTTCGCTAGCTTGACATACACCAAATTTGGTATTGCGCGACGTGACTGTATGAAAAACATAAATGCCAAGGGGTGGTAACATGGAAATCATGATATGTCATGATGTCATGTTCAACATGACTTGCATGCTACGCTCATGGTACTCCCGGGGCCGTTTCGCTAGCTTGTTATACACCAAATTTGGTATTCAGCGACGTGATTGTATGACGAGCATAAATGACAAGTGGTAATATGGAAATCGTGACATGACTTGCATGCCACGCTCATGACACTCTCGTGGCCGTTTCGCTTGCTTGATATACACCAATTTTTTCAGGTTCAAACTTTAATGTCTCATGCTCACGTCCGTCTGTCCGGTCGTCCGTCCGTCCGTCCCTCCAGCCGTGCCCTGGCACGGTGCCAGGTGGGCGCCGGGGTGCGCAAACGGACGCCGGTCGCGTTGGACTCTACAGCGCTCGCGCTTTGCTTGCGTAGCGTCGCTGTGCCCAGCGTCTCTAATCATGGAAGGAGGGAGACGCGCGCATCACGTTCCATTCTGACCGACCCCGTCCCGTGACCTCGTCTCAGTGGGCACAGGCGTTCCAGGAACACACTTTGGAATTGACAAAGTGTCCTTCAATTTAAACGCTGGAACGCGGATGGCGTCTGCACGATGCGCAAAGCGCGAGAATATACGAATGCATGCGAAACGGAGGCAGATTGCTCTCGCGTCTCGCTGCGATTCGAGGTAAAAATGAAGCGAACATAAGTGGCAGGTGGTAACATGAAAATCTTGTCATGCATGTCATCTACAATGCCATTTACATGCCACGCTCATGGTGCGCTTGCGTCCAGCTCGCTAGCTTGATATACATCAAAATTTGTATTGCGCGACTTGACTGTATGACGAACACAAATGACATGTCCTAACATGTAAATAACGACATGCATATTATGTACAGCATGATTTGCTCCTTGCTGGTGCTGCGCATTACATCGATTCCCACAGTGCGTGGGATCTGCCGGTTTTTTTAGACCAATGGGTCTGTTTAAACGACTTGGTTAGGGCTGTTACAACCACCACGATCGCCCTGTCAAGCGTCGTGGCATCGACATTGACGAGAAAAACAGAGGAGGAGGGCACCAAAAACAACAGACAGAAACCAGTCTCAACTTCAGCATTTTGTTAACTAATCAGCATTAATTTAACCTTGCTAAAGAATCATGTATAAGGAATAATTTCTTAAGTCATAAAAAAAACCTATTAATTTTTTTCTCTATTAAAATTTTTCTTCGTATCTCGGAAAATTGCCATATTCTATTTAGAAAAAAGTCAGTTTTCTCTTCTCCTGCCTAGACCTTAATTTTTTCACTTACATTAGGCGTCGGCTTCTTGGCCAATCCCCCGTAGTGGGTAAGAGCCAGATCAGAGGAACAAGCAAGCAAGCAAACTGCTCGATTCGCCATGTACTAAAACCGGGGTTCTCAGCCATGCACGTTTCGGGGACACCTTGTGGACTGCTGTAAGTGATGAGGGCAAGATGGCGGGTCATAAATTAACACATCATGCAGCTTGAATTAGGCGCCTTTTATGACTCCCTGGCAAAGCATGGCAAAACTAAAATTCCAGACCAATTCGATCTCATCGGTTGTGTGGTCTACGGCCACGTTCAGCCTGTTTCAACCTGTGTTTGCTTTTCAAATATGCAAGCCTAGAAAAAGTATGCTCGCGTGTATATTTCGCTGCGAACTGCATCAAACGCTTTAGAGCCAATGTATAGGCAAGGAAAACATTAGTCAGCTCTCCCCCAATGCAAAACTGTTACGCAGTGAAGCATACAAAAATCAAATGGGGCTGCCGTCGTGGCACATAGCGTACCCCAGAAAAACTTTTTTTTTCTGACGAGAATTACTTAGCGAAAGAAAAAACGCAGCACACAAGCAAGACACACGAGGGACAAGCGCTCGTCAGTGTGCACCAACTGTGGTACGTAATGACGAGGTGCATATGGTGCACTATGGTGCATAGTGACGAAAGTCTCGTCAGCATGCACCAACTAGGCCCTCAGAATGTCCTATTAACTCGTTTTTTCTGTCTTTTTTTCGAGAATGGGTATCAAGGATCACCGAAAACGGCTTGGCAGACCCCCCCCTGGAGCCCACGCACCCCTTTTGAGGACCAGTGTACTAGATAGACCATGGTGTAAAAATGTGCTAGGCATATATATACGCTCTTTAACCTTTCCATTTTTCAGCGCTGCCCGAATTTTTAACCTTCTGCTCGTAGTATCTGCACAAAACAGTGCGGGTGTTTTGTGCGTGTCAACGCAATAGCGTTACAGAGCTAATTTCGCAGAAATTCCGGTGTTGGCGTCGGTATCGTTGGTTGTAAGGGAAACTTCGAGTTAGATGCAAGTAACAAAAGATACTGCAGCTTGCACGAAGTCGCCCAAGGCTGGTTGACAGCAGAGACGGTGAACTGGCGGTGGGAAAATCGGCGGACGTGTTCCGGGAGGGAAGCAGAAGAGGAAGAAGAGGACGAAGAGGAAGAACATAACAAAGAAAGCACCTGTCATTTCATGAAGATGTTGGTTTTTCTGTGCCTCACGTCAAACTATACTTGCTGTACTGTACTGTACATGGCTATGCTTATAAGTGCGGAGAACTTTAGGGGCCCGGGAGGTCGCATTCTGCCATGTGCTGTCGTCGTCGCTTGGCGTAACGCTCCATGTGTAGCATGTTGAGCGCGCGATCACGCCAAGAAGAAGTCTTCTCCCTCTTGTTCTTCGAGCGCCTTGATGATGATTACTTATCATCACCAGGAAAAAAAAAAAAAAAGAACACTAGTGCGCTTGGCGTAACGCAGGCGCATAAAAATAGAAAAAAAAGAGGAAGCAAGCGCGAAATAGAAAGACAGAGTAAGGGAAGAAATAGAAAGAACAATAGAAAGAGCAAGAAGCAGATAAACAGATAGAGGACGAAATAAATACAAATAAAGAGAGAAAAAAGGACGAAAAAGCGGAAAAGGCAAAAAAAGAAAGAAAGAGAAGAGGAAAGAAAAAAAACCGGCAGATCCCACGCACCGTGGGAATCGATGTGATGCGAAGCAGCCAGCAAGGAGCAAATCATGCTGTACATAATATGCAGGTCATTATTTACATGATAGGACCTGTCATTTGTGTTCGTCAAACAGTCACGTCGCGAAATACAAATTTTGGTGTATATCAATCTTGCGAATTGGACGCAAGCGCACCACGAGCGTGGCATGTAAGTGGCATTGTAGATGACATGCATGCCAAGATTTACATGTTACCACCTGCCACTTATGTTCGCTTAATTTTTTTACCTCAAATCACAGCGAGACGCGAGACCAATCTGCCTCCATTTCGCATGCGTTCGTATTCTCGCGCTCTGCGCATCGTGCAGACGGCATCCGCGTTCCAGCGTTTAAATTGACGGACAATTTGTCAATTCCAAAGTGTGTTCCTCGAACGCCTGTGCCCACTGAGACGGGGTCGGTCAGAATGAAACGTGATGCGCGCGTCTCCCTCCTTGCATGATTAGAGACGCTGGGCAATGCGACGTTACGCAAGCAAAGCGCGAGCGCTGTAGAGTCCAACGCGACCGGCGTCCGTTTGCGCGCCCCGGCGCCCACCTGGCACTGTGCCAGGGCACGGCTGGAGGGACGGATGGACGGACGGGCGGACGCGAGCATGAGACATTAAAGGCTTTCACCTTAAAATTTGGTGTATATCAAGCTGGCGAAACGGCCACAAGAGTGTCATGATCGTGGCATGCAAGTCATGTTGCACATGACATGTCATGATTTGCATATTACCACTTGTCATTTATCTTTGTCATACACTCACGTCGCTGAATACCATATTTGGTGTACATCAAGCTAGCGAAACGACCACGGGAGTACCATGAGTGTGGCATGCAAGTCATGTTGCGCATGACATGTCATGGTTTCCATATTAAAACGTCATTTATGCCCGTCATACAGTCACGTCCCTAAATACGAAGTTTGTTGCATATCAAGCTAGCGAAACGGTCACGAGAGTGTCATGAGCGTGCCATGCAAGTCATGTTGCACATGATATGTCACGGTTTCCGTATTACCACTTGGCAATTATGTTCGTCATACAGTCACGTCAGTCAATACCTAATTTGGTGTATATCAAGCTAGCGAAACGGCTGTCAGCGCGCCATGAGCGTGGCATGTAAATCATGCTGTATATGACATGCAGGTCATGATTTTCATATTACCACCTGTCATTTATGCTAGTCATACAGTCACGTACCTCAATACCAAACTTGGTGTATATCAAGCTAGCGAAACGGCCACGAGAGTGTCATGAGCGTGGCATGCAAGTCATGTTGCACATGACATGTCATGATTTCCATATTACCACTTGGCATTTATGTTCGTCATACAGTCACGTCACGCAATACCAAATTTGGTGTATATCAAGCTAGCGAAACGGCCGTCAGCGCGCCATGAGCGTGGCATGTAAATCATGTTGTACATGACATGCACGTCATTATTTGCATATTACCACCTGTCATTTATGTTCGTCATACAGTCACGTCACTCAATCCCAAATTTGGTGTATATCAAGCTAACGAAACGGCCGCGAGCGCGCCATGAGCGTGGCATGTAAATCATACTTTTCATGAAAAGTTATTCATGATTTTCATGATATGACCAGCCATTTATGTTCGTCATACAGTCATGTTATGCCATACCAAATTTGGTATAAATCCCATTAACGATACGGCCAGGAGAGCACAAAGTCGTAGGCGGCTAGATAGATAGATAGATAGATAGATACGCTCAAAGTCGCCGAAGTTCGCTAAGAAATGCTTCGCATTTAAAAGAAAACCGAAAAGAAACACCAAAGGCTGCCCAGCTCCGCACTTACTTCAGGCTTGGCACCCTTAGTGGGAAGCTGCCTTAATTTCTATCTTTAATTTGGCTATGATATCTTTTGTGAATGTCGCTTCGTAACTCTTTCTCTCTATATATTTCTTTCTCTGTCTTTCTCTTTTTTCCTCTCTTTCTTCCTTTTCTTTTTCTCTTTCTATGTCTTTCTTTCTCTATATCTCTCTTTGCGTAGTCGGCCTCTTGCCTTCCATTTTTTTTCTCTGTTTCTTCCCTTTGTCTATATCTATTTCTTTGTTTCTATTTCATTCTATATATCTCTCTGTCTTTCTCTCTGTACTCGGCCTCCCATCCTCCTTTCGCTCCTCCTCACCCCCACTTTCATTTGACACCACCTTGCTGTACTATACTACACAACGCTATGCTGCGCTCTGCAAGCGTGCCTGGATAGCCGAGAGGTTAGGGCGCTCGCCTTCGGATCGCGGGATCGCGAGCTGGAATGTAGCCCCGGCAAATCTTTTTTTCGCCAAATAATTCTCTCTTTCTACTTATCCTAAGTTCACCAGAAAAATTTGGCAACACATTTCGTCCAAACAAACAAACAAACAACCATACAAACAAACCAACGCCTCCTCTATTTTATCAACGCCAGCCAAATGCGCCCGTTCCAGCTGTTCACCACCCTCTCCTCTAACCCTTTCCTACTCTCGCCCATCGCCTAGCCTTCGCATGTGCTTTACGTTCATGGGGGAGAGCACCCATCATGTAGTGCCTCACAACGGAAATCAGAAGAAGTAAATTTTCTTCAGTTGTGTACAGATCCGTGGGGCGGCGTCTTGCATCCCTCGTGTTCACTATGTTGGCGGTCACGCTGGCTGCGAGGGACACGGTGTTTTGAGATAGCGCGTTTCCGTTCGTGGCGCTGGGCGGGCAACCAATGGGGAAGCGTCACTGCGATGGTGCTGCACGCTCTGACTTTAAGAGCGCTGTGCGCCCGCGGTAGCATTGCTTCGAGCCACGAAGAAGGAGCACGAATGAACAAATGTGACAGACGCATGATATTGAAGAGGGAAACACGTTTATCGCATCTCCGTGAGAAAGTGCTCGGACGCACGTGTGACGGAAGCAGCGCTACCCAAGATGTGGCGCCGCATCACGACCACTCCCTAAACTAAGGCGGACCGACGGCTCCCATTGAGGAGCGAGCGTTTGCACTGGCATTGTAGATAGAGGAGGCGTTGAACAAACATACAAACAAACAAACAAGCAAGCAAACAAAAAAATTGGCAGATCCCAAGTACCATGGGAATCGATGCTATGCGAAGCATGCGGAGGCAAGATGACTGGGTCGTAATTTTCTTATTGACCGAAACGTTACGAAATGACGTTAAGATATGTACAAATGTTGTACGCACAGACATATGTTGGACAGTCACATATGTTTCATATAATCAGTTCTTTACAGTTGCGTAACGATGCCAACAGAAACATGGGTATTGCCTACGCCAGAAGCGGTAATCTGATATGTAGCACTTGTGCTTGCGAGGATGGTAGCCCTGGATAATGCTTCGTGGACCATCCACCGTAGATGGCACTTAAGTATACAACTGAAGTTAACCCGACATGATGCCTGCCTCACAGGAGTACATATGTGATGTTTATAATATTAGATAGCCAGCACTGGAAACACAATTCACGTTTCACCAATATTACGCCTGCGTAGGGTCTTCTTCCAAAGCAGTTCTGAGACCTGGCGTGGCTCTGTGGTAGAATACTTGACTGCCACGCAGATTGCTTGGGTTCGATTCCTGCTGGGACCCTGATATTGTCGGGTCAATGCTGCCGACGTCAGTTTTTCTCAACGTTCTCACTTTTAAATTACTAATGTCTGTTCTCGCCGTTCCTGGGTACACATAAATGGTCAAACACCTGTGGCGCATACCCGCATATCGCGGCCCGTAGTATACGGGTATGTGCCACACATGTGTGCAGGAAAGGGTTGGACGACGTATACGACAGGATTTTCACGTTATTCAAGTCATGACCAGGCAGACATATTCGTCAAGACCTCTTACTCTCCCGTACAAATTTTGGTCTACCCCAAGTTAAGGAGGCGATTACGAGAGCACCCAGACGTAGGCGGCTAGAGAGATAGATAGATAGATAGATAGATAGATAGAGACGTAGATAGAAACGCAAAAGTGCTTACAGTACGCAAAGAAGTGATTCGCATTAAAAAAAAAAAAACGAAATTTCCGCCTACTTTTCGGTCGATGGTATCGGGTTGATAGACCACGCAGTAAATGCTGAAGCGCTTAATGCTTATTTTGGTTCTGTGTTTCTAGTTGACGATGGCCGCACACCGCAATTTAACAAATTTGATAACGTAGAGCCTATTGAAAGTGTGTGTATTTCTGAAAAAGGCATACTTACGCTGTTGCTAAAATTAGATGACAAGAAATCGCCAGACATATACGGTATACCGAATACATTTCTAAAGGGTTATGTGGGGTGGTGTTCCACATATCTATGTCTGTTATTTAAGAAATCCCCGCGAAAGGCGGAAGATCCCATTGACTGGAAGTACGCATTAATCACCCCGATCCCTAAAAGTAGCGCAGCTTCAGATGCGGTCATCATACAGGTTAATTTCTTTATTATGCACATACGCAAAACTGCTAGGGCAGGTTTGCGTATGGTTTTCGCTGTGGTTACTCTTCAGTTACTCAGCTCATCAAGAAACTGTCTACGACATAGCAGCGGACCAAGACAGACATAATCAGGTTGACATTATATTTCTAGATTTCGAAAAGGCGTTCGGACCGAGTTTCTCATCGCAAATTATTATTGAAGCCACATTACTAGCTTGGATAGAATCCTACCTTTCATGTAGACGTCAAGTCGTGTCCATTGACAACGTAACTTCGCGCGCCATTTCAGTACTTTCTGGCATCCCACAAGGCTCCGTTCTTGGTCTCCTCTTTTTGCTCAAGTACATCGATGACACCGTTCGGAACATTCCCGTTAAATTAAGGCTTTTTGCTGACAACTGTATTATCTATCGAGAAGTTACTACACCCAGCGACCAGGTTTTATTAAATGAATCCTTGTGCCTGATTCAAACATGGTGCGCAGACTGCCAAAGACCATCAACAACAACAACAACAAAAAAAACCGTGGCAATGACAATTAGTCGCAAACAGTACCGTTTAACATACCCTTACTGTCTTTATAATCAACCTCTTGCACTAGTAACAAACTATAAATATCTGGGGGTCATCATTTCTCACGATTTTATATCGAACGACACACTCACTACATGCAAGGGAACGCGATGAAAAGACTCACGCTTATCTATTATAAATACAGCTGGTAGGCATCACCTACATCTCTCCTAGAAAGAGCCGAGCTCCAGAAACTATAAACTTGGCGTTACCGCGAGCGGATGAAATTATTATGTCTCCTTTACCATGGACAGCGGGGTATTAGAAAGGATACATATCTAAAAGACGCTCACCGGTGGTCTACTCGGTCCTATCATACCAAAGAAGTCACTGAGTTTGACATTTAAGTATTCTTTTTTCCCGAGAATTGCCACCAATTGTAGTGCCTTAGAAATATGCAGCTTAGCTGTAAAAAAGGCCAAGTTTGATATTGGGCTAGTTGGTAATGCATCTTCAACAATCAGCGCAGAAACGGACAAGGGACAGAGAAAGGGAACCTTCTCCGCTTGTCTCTGTTCCCTTTCCTCTGTCCCTTGTCCGTTTCTGCGCTGATTATTCAAGATGTACAAAGGCATTCGATCGTGTTACGATACAAAGGGCTAGACTGAACGCAAATTACAGCAGCAGCTAGTGGAATGGCGCACCACCATATGCGACATTTACAGTCTTAAGGCTGGTTCACACCGGCGACCGGTCGCGCGACCAAGTTAGTCGCTTTGCGACTGGTCGCAAACGGTCGCAAACAGTCGCTTTGGTCGCAAAGCGACCTGCTTTGACTCAGTCGCTCGCTGGGCGATTTTTCAGTCACGCGACTGCAGTCGCAGGACGGCTAGAATCAATCAGCGAAGCCCAGAAGTGACGTCAGCATTTGTTTACATCCGGGCTCATTGCTTTTTTTATTGCGCTGGACCACTGCCACCAGTACAAACGAGTGCGTTCCTCTGTGCTACCATCGCCACCACGGAGTACTCGGCCGAGCCAAAGCAGTCGCTTTGCGACCAAAGCGACTGTTTGCGACCAGTCGCAAAGCGACTAACTTGGTCGCGCGACCGGTCGCCGGTGTGAACCAGCCCTTACGCGAAACTGGAGGCCCAGAAGCACGGGGCGCTGTTAGCGGTTCAGGCGGACCATAAGTCATCGCGTTAGAGAGTCAAGATGGCGGTTTTCTTCTCTTCGGCTTCCACCTCAGCGCTTCTCGCAGCTGAAAGATGATGGCTCCCCGAGGGTTTCGCTCCTGTGCCTCCTTAGCCATGCCAGCGACGGCCCGGGAGGAAGGCAGTGATGCGAGTCGTCGAGCGCGCATCGCATCGAATCGCACGCCGCAGCATCACACGGCGCGATGCCTCGGGACTCCTGATTGGGAAAGACGAAAGGGACGCTGCCGGGCGCCGGACCATTCGCCGGAACCCCGTGCGGGCGGCGCGGCGAACGGTAAACCGAGCGTTGAACGTGAGCCGAATACGGAATCACCTCTTTCTGTATACAGCGAGGGGGGCACGTATATAGGTGAACGCCGCCCACCGCTGCCGCCATCCCGAAGGAAAAGGGAAAAAAACCATAAAAGACGACGTAGCAGGGAACTGTCGTCCTGTAGGGATGAAAAAAAAAGGAAGCAGAAGAGCATCCTCGTGGCATCAGCGTGCGGATGGGAACTGGTGAAAATGAAAACTCAGAAAGACGAAGTGGAGCGCAGGATATAAAAAAAAATCAAAATAAATTAAGAAATGAATGAAAAGAAGTTGGCTGACCGGTGCGTCCGAGGGCAGGCGTGCACCGAGCGATGGGATGAGGAAAACTACTGGCGATCGAGGCCACCGGTTGGAAAAAAAAAACATTCTGAATAAAAAATAAAATAAAATAAAGGAAAACAGCGATAGGGAAGTGGAATTGGGGCCGTGAGGTGTAACTAAGAAGCAGCATCGTCTCTTCCCCGCTCGATTTTCATCTTAGTTCAGCGATCTAGATGGGGAAAAAAAAGGAAAACAAAGAAAAACTTGAAAAGAAAACGACAACGTTACGATTTGCAAAGAAGTATGAAGAAAAAAAAAAGAGATGAACAGACAGTATCACGTATGAGACGGAGTCGAATGGTAGCCTCGATTCCCATCGGAGAGGGGGCAGTGGGGTATGGTCTCTCGATGGTTTATGACGAAAAAAAAAAGAAAGAAAAGAAATAAACAGCCAATGGTAGCAGGGATAAACAATACAGAAAACGTATCAATATAAACGAGGAAAAAGAAGGCAGCGCATCTGTTCGATAAAGATAACAAAGTTGAGGTTCGTGCCCCGAGTCACGGCCCGCTGCATATTTTCTGCTCCCTACCTCCGCCGTCCAGGGAGCCTCTGGATATCTGCGTCCGCGTTTTTCTTGCAAAAAAAAAAAAAAAAAAAAAAAAAAAAAAAAAAAAAAAGAATAAGGAAAAAAGATATATATGTATGTCACACCTCTAAGTTTATGGTCTTGTTTTGACTCGTCGTATGGAGCCGCCGTTTTTGCTTTCGCATGCGGAAATTTTCTCCATCTGCGTCAGTTGTGAGCAGCGTGCATGTTGAACGAAATATGTCCCAGAGAGTTGTCGCGTATAGATGAGTTTTCGGATGCGTATAAGGAGGAGAAAAACACGCGGACTACGCCTCCGTCGAGCGTGTGTGCGGAAGTAACGAGACGCCGGAAAGACCGAATAAGTAGAGTGCCATTACTTCCCTGAATGCGGCGAAAGAAAGAAAAACGAAATATACATCACAGCTTGCTTTCCATAGTGCAAGTCCCAGCTAACGTCCGCCAAGCTTAATGAAAAACAAAAACAATAGAAAACTGAGAAAAATGTGGTGTAATGAGCAGGGGATAGCCAGAAATTTTCTTTTTTTTTGGGGGGGGGGAGGGGGGGGGCAGCACCTACTTGATTTCGGGGGTGGCACCTCCTGGAAATGGTCATTTTTCGCACTGTATGCCATGGCGAAAAAAAAAATTTCGGGGGGGGGGCACGTGCCCGGTGTGCCACCCCCCTGGCTACGCCACTGGTAATGAGAACAATGCCGTATTCGGTCATTTGTGTTATTTTGCCAGCATGTGTTTAAGGAACAGCATAAATTTATACGTAAATATTACATCTGCTCGATTCTCCGCGTTTCTTATCACTAGGGCTCCGTGTTTTCGGAGCTTTCTTTTTTTCATTGAAATTCGGAGGGTGTTTTTCGGAGTTTATTTTTTGGGAGGACATTCGGCGTTTATTGGAGTTCATTTCTCGTAAATCTCCAATACTCCGAAATAATGTGTTTCATTTTGGTTGATAAGCTGTTGCGATGTCGTCCTATTAATTTTATTTCCAATGAAAATGTGTTGCATTGTTGCTGATAGACCTATTTTTCCATCCTTTCATTTTTTTCTCACTTATTGTTCATTTACCCTGTTAATAAGGCTGCTTACGTGCACTGCTGTAAACTCGCCAAAGTATACTTTTCTGAGGGAAGGAGCTATTCAAGTTCTTCTCAGCATTTTCTCCCAGTCTCGCTCATCTTGTTGATGAAGAATAAAGTACCTATTATTATTATTATTATTATTATTATTATTATTATTATTATTATTATTATTATTATTATTATTATTATTCTCAGTACTCCGAAATCATACATGAAATGATATGTGAACACACTAAGTGTATTTTTGATGTGGCTAGAAGGTTTGAACGCGCATTCACATATACATACAACCACAAATACTTGGATGAAAAACACCCACGTTTGTTCGTATTACAAGCTTGTTGTAATAGACGCATACATGCTTTACGAGGTTGCTGCCGCTGATGGAGGTGCGCATCCTTTCGAACACCGCATTTTCAATGCTCAAAGGGCATTTTCTAACCTGACAATCATCAATCGAAGCATACAACAAGGAGACAAATTATACCCACACGTACATATAGCATATTCAATGTGACAGGAACTACAGAGAATCGGCATGTCGAAGTTGAACAATACTATTATTAGCGCTACATACACAAGAAAGATTATATTTGCACACATAACTTTGAAACATAACAAACAATTTGTGGAAATATGTGTCATAACATTTAAAATGGTCCACTTGTGTTAAATCAGTTCGGTAATTAAACATTTAATATCATTACTACAAACCAATTTGCGTAGATTCCTTTCTTGTGAGGTTAGTATTGTCAAACCCTTGTTAAAGGAACATACTTAACAATACAAACAGCATACTCGAAAGCTTCGCTCGACGTACTTGTTTTTTGAAAAGGGTACTTGCCAGAATTTATTTTTACGCGTAGCATATAGGGGTGTTCTGGTTGTTCATTCCGCTTGGGGCAAGTAATATTTGTTCATTATTCCTTCAACTCTGTTCAATATCTTGTAGACAGAGTGTATGAGTAAAGATTCGGCATGAAGATAAAATTGAACCGGATGAACAGTTCCTTTGTATGCACATAGTATGGTACACCAGCTATTCGTCGAATGGCCTTTTGTGGAAGTGCCTGGGGGTGATTTAAACTTAGATGATTAGGGTTGTGGCCCTGGGTGTATGGGATATTTAAGTACGTGAGGTGATACCCGACATGCGTCAATATGTGTCCACTTACAGGTTTGGTCGCAGAACGTCCGCATGATAGGAGACAATATGTGGAATAGTGTGTTGGATGGCAGTGCCTCTTTGACTGGAAGATTATTTGCAGGCGTTCATCGATGGGAATTTAAACGAGTGCAAGCTCGAAAGAAATGAAACACAGTTTTATATACTTAACGCTTTTGTGGGAAAAGCCGTTTCTAAGTAAGAAGGAGTTGTAAAAACGTTTACTGGTGCGACAATCCTAAGTGGGAACAAGAATAAAAGTGTAGCATTGAGATTT
Organism: Rhipicephalus appendiculatus; assembly: GCA_030522465.1. Taxonomy (NCBI): domain Eukaryota; kingdom Metazoa; phylum Arthropoda; class Arachnida; order Ixodida; family Ixodidae; genus Rhipicephalus; species Rhipicephalus appendiculatus. The sequence continues at coordinate 29,388 of JALIZH010003704.1, forward strand.
CAGCAATGACAAGGCTTACACTTAGGCGTGCACGGTGCGCTGCCACATTTCCTGAAACGGGTGCGCATTCGAGCCTGCGCTCCTTTATAGGAGTTCGTTTGAAACAGCGTGATTAGGGTATTTCGTCACAACGCAGGAACAACGAAACATATGCCTAGTTTATTCTGGTCGAACTGCGCAGTGGGACGAGACACGAAGAGAGCGCAAGCATAAACAAGCGCGGACTAATAACTGGGTTTATTGAACGATGAAACCAGCCTTTTTAACAGCCTTAGGCCATGTGACACGTTCCCCAAGGGGCTAACAAAGGAACCGCTAAAAGCCATGAAAATAAGCTTGTTCATCGTTCAATAAACCCAGTTGTTAGTCTGCGCTTGTTTGTTTTGCCTTCTCTTCATGTCTTGTCCCACTGCGCAGTTCTACCAGAATGAACTCGTACCAACTCGCCCAACTCTCCACGTTGCTTACTCATATGCCAAGTTTGCACTAATAGACAAAAACGTTTCGCTGATCTTGGATGACAGTGTGGGTGGAGCCCCACACGGACCACTGAAGAAGGGCAGGAAGGAAAAATATACACAATTAGAATTGTTTTGTTATCTCCACCCAATTTCCTGAACTTTTTAGGGGCGAAGCACCTCAGGGTCTTGGCTTGTCGGCGTGTCCATGTCGTCATCACGGTCCATCATAAACGGGTATGCACTACAAAAATTGGCTGAATCCCACTATTCGCCAGCGGTCCATACTGTGCATATTATGAGTTAAAGGTTCGTCGTTATGGCCTAAAAATCATGTTTGGCTGAGCAGCGGTGTCAGAATCGCTGACAAAATTTCACCAAGGACGCTCGATTTTCTTACCTAAAACCAGAGACACAAACGTGCATCTGTACGGTACAATCATCTATCTGAAGCACCACTTCTTGAAACATATCTGCAAAGTGATAATGCGTTAGGGGTTAAGAGCAAAGATTTTGTTGTGGGAAAATCGGCGCACACTGCATGCTTCGCCCCTTCCCAGGTTTAACATTAGTGGAGATGAAACACCCTTTCTTTCTCATTGCGTAGTTCTTCCTCCTATATTTTTTTTCGCTTCCACTTTGTACGTTCTCTCGATGGACCCTGTTACAGCGTGTCCAGAGTGTCCGAAAATAAATTTGGGAGGAGCACGCACTCCGCGTGCCTCAAGATCTTACCCCACTGCCCATTAGAAATAGCTCATACACCCGACGTAGAAAACTTGCCTGTGAGCCCCTCTTATCCAACTTAAACAAAAATGTGCACAAAACGGAAAACTCTGTGAACACTATCTTTGTATACAAAGCCTTAGTGAGGACTTTAACTGACTCACATACAATGAACGGCGGTGAGGCGCTGAGTGTTACTGTTTACCTTACGCAGTGTGCAGTCGCATACGATGTTTGTGTTTGTCTGCCGCAAAGGTCACAACACATATTACGCCATTCTTACGCTTATGCCCTTCGCTACTGCTGACACCTCCAGGGGTGGCCGGTGTGAATACCTGATCAGTCTTAGGTGGATGCAGATTGGCAGACGCATAGGCAGTGATAGCGTGAGGGCGAAGGTGATATGGGATGCTTGTAGATGGAAGGACGGTGATGGCAGATGCACGCACAGGTATAGGTGGTACTATGCACACCTGTCTCTACGTAATGTTTACGTCTTGTGTCACAGTGGCACATGCGCAATTCTAAAGGAATGCCTAAGTATGGGTACAACTGTAGCGGTACATACCAAATGACTTCCCTGTAAAGTATGAAGTCCGCGAAATATAACGGCTAACCCCGAGTTATCTATGAGCCGGAATTAGTTTCGTGTTTTATACTCATATTTTTATTGTGCAGAACCCGAAATGCGTTCTCTCCAGCTATTTTGTCAGTCAACATCCAAGGATATGGATATATCTATGCCATCGTACAACTCATGCTCAGTTGTACGATGCCATAGCTCCAGAAATATGGCTGAGTCATAAGGGATCTCAACATTTTTGCATAGAAACTGTTTAGTTCTGGAGCTATTCTTGTGCCGCAGTGGCTGCTGGCGGGCGGGGATTGTAGTCATAAATTCAGCAAAGCCGCACAATGTATGAAAGCAAACGAAAAACAAAACAAAACAAAAAAGAATTCCCCATCTCCCGCTACAGGGAACCACATGTGGATGCGAAGCAGCGGGGAGATAATTAGCTTGAGCGGGAGGAACGTCGCCGCTCTCATTTTACGGCAGCGGTCCGGGCGCCCATCGCGGCGCTGCGCAGGAGAGAGAATGAGGCGCGCGCGCTCTGTCATTTTCATACCGCGGAACTACCCTGGCGTCCCCAGCTGTCACACCACCTGTCGTGCGCGCCGCTCCGTAGAGGATTCCTAGAGGAGAGGACGGGGGGGGACCGTAGGAGAGGAGAGAGAGGGGACGTGCCTGCGCTGTGGGGGGTGTGGGACGCGGGAGCCGCTCCAGAGCAGAGGATTCCTAGAGGAGGAGAGAGGGGGAGAGGCCGCGCATGCGCTGTGGGGGTGCGGGACGCGGGCGCCGCTCCCTAGAGTAGACGTTTCCTAGAGTCGAGAAAGGGGGGTGAGCGTAGGAGAGGATAGGGGAGGGACGCGCATGCGCTGTGGGGGGGTGTGGGACGCGGGGGGCCGCTCCGTAGTGTAGAGGATTCCTAGAGAGAAATTGGGTGAGCGTAGGAGAGAGAGGGGGGGGAGGGGACGCGCATGCGCTGTGGTGGTGTGGGACGCGGGAAGGACTAAGCCCCCTCCAAACACATGCAAGCAAGATCAAGGAATGGGGTCAACCTGGGCGACAGACACCACCTGCCTGCCATTGCTAAGCAGCCTCTCTGTGCTCTCGCCCATGACTGTGATGACTGCCGTAGTGGTTGACGGCCTTCATATTACTACAGTGTTCTGGTTCGCCTAATGGGTGCTTCCCTACTTGATGAAACTGGCCGGACGTGGGACACGGGACGCGGGACGGACGGACAGAGCCCCGAGCATAAGATGCTTCGCATCTAAAACTTCCTCATTTCCCGCTTAAGGGAACCATGTGTGGATGCGAAGCAGCGGGGAGATGGTTAGCTTGACCGGAAGTAACGTCGCCGCTCCCGTTTCGCGGCAGCGGCCCGGGCGCTCATCGCGGCGCTGCACACAGAATGAGGCGCGCGCGCTCCGTCATTTTCATACCGCGGAACTACCGCGGCGCCCCCCAGCAAAGTATGCAGCTGTCGCACCACCTGTCGTGCGCGCCGCTCCGTAGAGGATTGCTAGAGGAGAGAACGAGGGGGACCGTAGGAGAGGGGGAGGGGACGCGCATGCGCTGTGGGACGCAGGCACCGCTCCGTAGAGTAGAGTATTCCTAGAGGAGAGAAAGGGGGCTGAGCGTAGGAGAGGAGAGAGACGGGGGAGGGGACGCGCATACGCTGTGGGGGGGGTGTGGGACGCGGGCGCAGCTCCGTGGAGTATTCCTAGAGGAGAGAAAGGGGGTGAGCGTAGGAGAGGAGGAGCGGACGCTCATGCGCTGTGGGGGGTGTGGGACGCGGGTGCCGCTCCGTAGAGTGGAGGATTCCTAGAGGAGAGAAAGGGGGGGTGAGCGTAGGAGAGGAGAGAGGGGGGGAGGGGGACGCGCATGCGCTGTGGGGGTGTGGGACGCGGGAAGGAGGGATGGACTAAGCCCCCCGCAAGCACATGCAAGCAAGATCAAGGAATGGAGTCAACCTAGGGCAACAGACACCACCTGCCTAGCCATTGCTAAGCAGCTCCTCTCTGCTCTCGGCCATGACTCTGGTGACTGCAGTGGTGGTTGACGGCCTTATATTGTGCTACAGTGTTCTGGTTCGTATAGTGGGTGCTTCCCTACTTCATGAAAGTGGCCGGACGCGGGACGCCGGTCGCGGGACGCGGGACAGACAAAGCTCCGAGCATAAGATGCTTCGCATCTAAAAACTTGCAGCACATTGAAATCAAACTAGCAACTTCGCATCAGGCGTGTGAATGTCTCACGGATTCAAATACCGGCGCACCGTCTTCTCATCCACTTGCTTGGCTGTTTGTGGTTTGGCTATTTACGCTATTCCTGAGAGTATTGGGCCCAACGCTACTGCTCAGGGTCATTTGGAGGAATCCTTTATTTCGAACCCTTATTGTCGGTTATTTGTTCGTATATGGTCGTACCGAACAAAACGCAAGTACAGCCACTGCCTAACTGAATGACTGAACTTGGAATGCCTTCAGCTTTCCCATGCAGCGGTCAGCGCGACTGCTAGATGGGGAAAGCTAATTCGAGCTATACTTTCGATAAGAGCCCGATGACAGAAACAACAAGACCGATAGTTATTTAGAGCTGGCCGACGAGTCCATTCTGGGTTCTAGGAGGGAGAACAACGTAGGCTCGCGTTCTTCCGTCCGAAGAATGTCAAGAAAACAGTCATGTACGAAAGGTGACGAAATACTTTTTAACCACATTTATGACGGAGGAAACCACGCACTCATTTTTTGCGGCCGGGTCTTGACAGCGTGAAAACAGAGATGAGAAAGGACAATCTGTTTACGCTGCAAGGCGCCAGGAAAAACGACAGGAGCACGCGATGCTCGCGGCAGGCACGCACGCGCGGCCGTTTATGCGGTGCCGGCCTCCCCCTGACAGTTATTTATTCAGCGCCGTCGCTGAGACGCCACAATGTTGCATAAAAAGGGCTGCATCGTCGCTGGAGTGCGGGATAGCGGGGGGTGCGAAAGAGGAGAGGGGGAGAAAAGACGCGCGCGGCGGGAACAGGCGAGTTTCAGATAACACATTTCGTGTTTAAAGGAGCGGCGGCATTTTGTGGGAGCGAGGATAGATGGGGAGGACAGTGGACGGGCGGCAGAAATCACCATTAGCTTTCTCTCGTAGTACAGCGGCGCGGCACCGGGCTCCAGTTTATCTCGGCTTCAACTTTCCCTGGCCCGGGACTCGGGACACTAGCGACCACTGGCCGAGAGCGAAAATCGCCTGTGAAACGTTGGGTGGTACTGCGAGCAATTACGGACCTCGCCATTAGTAGATACCGCGTTGTAGCTATGTTACAGGACGGGCTAAGTTGCTCCCGCGAAGAAAGCCATTCCACTCACTATACAGCGCGCGCTAAGTGCTCGCGAGCATTCGCGATCTTACGATGGCGTCCATAGGTGTCCAAGGGGATGGAGGAGTTCGGAGGGGGCCGCCTGAGGCGGCTACGGGAGTGGGTTGGGGGAGTCGGATGGGAAGAAGGGGCTTAAGCGGAATAAGGAGTAATGTCCGGTCTTTTTTTTCAGAGACGACGCTTTAGCGACACGGTATTATCGCCGCGAAGCGCGGTAATTCGAAGGCCCCGCTAAATGGCTTGCGAGGAGATAAAGCCTTCGTGGAGGTTTCGGTCGTTTCGTTCGCGCGGGAACGATACTCTCGCAGGGCATTGGGCTACATCTACCTCAAGTGGGTGGGCACGCCCTGCGTTATCTGGAAAATACACGACGATGGAACAAAAACGGTGATTTCGCTCTTTCTGAGACGATTGCAGAAGGAACATCAGATGACGAATTTCTAAGTGCGCGAATTCTTTATGTAAGTGCAGACCTGCTCTTTAAAACGACTGATGCTTTCAGGATGCGGTACGTGTGTGTAAAAGATGAGACAGCGTGCATCCCACGAATCCCTAGCGGGCAGAAAGGGGTGTTTTCAGAGAAGAAAGAATATGATTCAGAGCATTAATGCGAATCTTTGGCCATGAAACTGAGGTTTCGGAGCAGCATTTGCGACTTCCGACTGGACGCCCGAGTCCTGCTTTTATCGGTCTAGTCGAATGCCGTCACCAGATCAGTGCCCCGCGTCATCGCACAAAAACAGGAACTCCATTCCTTTCCACACCGCCAGATGAAGATGTCATGACCAGTGCGTTGCGAACCGCCAACCCGGGAACACGTTCAGTGAACGGCGTACGCTAGTGTGCCTCGATGCGTGCGTACGCCTTCGGTGTATATCATAGGTCGGCAAACTCACTCATAAGTCGGATCACTCAGACTCACTCAGACTCAGATTGAGCCGTGAGTCTGAGTGAGTCCGGGTGAGTAATACTTTGATGAGGTTGAGTTCGAGTGAGTCAGGCTGAGATAAATTTTAGTGAGTCTCAGTATGAGTGAATCCGCTTGAGGAAAATTTTGGTGAGTGTGAGTCCGAGTGAGCTCCACATTTTTGTGCCGACATATGGTGATAACAAATGAACTTCTCCATTATTATCAGCCTTATGTCGGCTCGCGTTTATACTCAGGTATATTCGCATATACTTTAACGGACTGGCGTTCATACGCCAGCTCAATATTTATTGATCAGAGGCGTGAGCCACGGGCTGGTGAGGTGCCTCGACCTCCCCCAGCAAGCTTTTTCATGAGAATTATTGATTAAAATATCTCGTAGGTCATCTCATTCTATAAAAATGCCCCTACTGGATTGTAACCACTGATAACTCGTATTTAAATGTACATCAAAAGGTGCCTAGTGGAGCACCGATTATGCGAGATATTACTGTTAAAAAAGCATTGAAGCTTTGGTCTAAAAATTAAATGTACGTTAACGGACTCATGAGCCGACTCACTCACACTCACTCAATCTCAGATCGAGCCGCGAGTGTGAGTCTGAGGGTGTCCGAGGAAGTAATGTTATGGCGAGTTTGAGTCCGACTGAGTTCGGTTGAAAAAAAGTTGTAGTGAGCCTACGTCCGAGTGAGTCCGCGCGAGAAAAATTTTGGTGAGTACGAGTCCGAGTGAGCTCTAGAGGCAAATTATATTTCATGAGTGAGTCTGAGTGAGTTCCAGATTTTTGCCGACCTATGGTCTATATACATCTTTACTTTATCTATCCCTACAGATACGCTAGCTTCTGAATACGTTGTATGCTTAACTATGCAGTAAATCTACAAAAGGTATCGGAAGCAAGTGCGAGAATGCACTAGCTAAGATCACAATTCATAAGGGGGCCCTGCACCCCAAATTTCGCATGTATCTTTTATCGGCCGCTTGATTGGTCGGAGATAAAGAATATATTGCGCACGCTTACGATGTACTCATTGCGAGGAACTTAAAAGTTGTGAGGTGTTTAATACTGGTTAGAGCTGCGAGAAAGACGCCAATTTGTGCATCATGCAGTTTCGATTTTCGCGCGACTCGCTGTCGTATGGTCTACAGTAGGGAGCCTACATGACCGGCCGGTCATGTAGGCTTAAGGAGGTTAAACCTCCATGTGTAGGCTTCCTATAGACTATTTTCCGCAAGATATCTGGGCGCCGCCATCTTGGGCTGTTAAGCCGATGTTTTCTTGTTTTTGTATATCGTGATGTGAATTAATAAGGCCATGAAACATCGCATGCACAAACCCAAGCGTTTTCATGCGTATGTGTCTACCTTAACACTGTTCGTTTAGTTGTTAAAGATGTAAAACACAAAGCTTAACAGCCCAACATGGCGGCACTCAAACCCCTCCGTAAAATAGTCTATAGTCTACAGTGTGCGCTCGTGTTTCTCATTCTACCGCATTCCATCCGCGTTCCTGCATGGCCCTCGTCGCTGTTGTCGTCGTGTGGCATCGGTCTCGGTGGCGTCCCTAACGGCTTGTCTCAATACGTAACTGCGTGTCGCTTCCTCGTGGGAGCTCGCGCGTTCAAAGTTCTTATGTCACAGCAGCTCATTGTTTCTGGCGTGTTTTGACCATAGTTTCCTATAAAAAATTTGGCAGATCCCACGTACCTTGGGACTCGATCTTATGCGAAGCATGCGGAGGGAAGTTGTCTGTGTTATAACTTTGTAGCGTCAGCTACACTGGCCGAGGTTGAGCAGTTTCGCGTGACTTATCTGGAGCCGTGCCGCGCATGCACGAGGAACAGTGACGTCACACGGCGTCACACGGCTGGTGCGCCCGAGAAGGCCTGGAAACTCCCGGAGTGACGTGTCACCAGTGGGCTGGCGCTTGACTCGCGTGAGCTCGCTCGCTAGTCCGTCCGTCCGTCCGTCCGTCTGTCCGTCCATTCGTCCGTCCATCCATCCGTCCGCCCATCCGTGCGTCTGTCTGTCTGTCTGTCTGTCTGTCTGTCTGTCTGTCTGTCTGTCTGTCTGTCTGTCTGTCTGTCTGTCCATCCGAGCTCTGGCACGGAGCCAGGTGGCCGCCGGGATGCGCAGACGGACGCCGGTCGCGTCGGACTCTATAGCGCTCGCGCTTTGCTTGCGTAGCGTCGCTGTGCCCAGAGTTTGCAATCATTCTGACCGATGCCGTCTCAATGGACCCAGGCGTTCACGGAATACACTTTCCAATTTACAAAGGGTCCGTCAATTTAAGAGCTGGAACGCGGATGACGTTTGCACTATGCGCAAAGCGCGAGAAAATACTAACGCGTGCGAACGGAGGAAAATGAGTCTCGCGTCTCGCTGCGATTCGCGGTAAAAAATTAAAGAAGAAAACACGCACCCATTCGGTTTGTGTCTTATTCCACTGAGAGTGTAAAAGAAAAAAAGACATGACATAATCAGTGGAATGGCCACACGCTTTCGCCGAACACACTTTGGAATGTACAAAGTGTCCTTCAATTTTTTTACCGCGAATCGCAGCGCGACGCTAGAATAATCTGCCTCCGTTTCGCATGCGTCCGTTTTCTAGCGCTTTGCGCATCGTGCAGACGCCATCCGCGTCCCAGCGCTTAAAATGACGGACACTTTGTAAATTCCAAGGTGTGTTACGCGAACGCCTGTGCGTATTGAGACGGGGTCGGTCAGAATGGAACACGATGCGCGCGTCTCCCTCCTTGCATGAATGGACAAGCTGGGCACAGCGACGCTACGACAACAAATCGCGAGCGCTGTAGAGTCCGACGCGACCGGTGTCCGTTTGCGCGCCCCGGCGGCCACCTGGCACCGTGCCAGGGCGCGGCCGGAGGGACGGACGGACAGAAGGAAGTGTGTATCAGACATTAAAGGCTTTCGCCTTAATGTGCATGTCATGATTTACATGTTAGGACCTGCCATTTATTTTCGTCATACAGTCCCGTCGCGCAATACCAATTTTGGTGTATATCAACTGGACGCAAGCGCACCATGAGCGTGGCGTGTAAATGGCATTGTAGATGACATGCATGCCAATATTTCCACGTTACCACCTGTCACTTATGTTCGTTATACAGTCACATCACTCAATACCAAATTTGGTGTATATCAAGCTAGCGAAACGGCCGCAAGCGTGCCATGAGCGTGGTATGCAAGTCATGTTGCACATGACATGTCATGATTTCCTTATCACCGCTTGACATTTATGTTAGTCATACAGTCACGTCACGCAATACAAAATTTGGTGCATATCAAGCTTGCGAAATATCTGCGAGCGTGCCATGAGCGTGGCATGCAAGTCATGTTGCACATGACATGTCATGATTTCCGTATTAAAAATTGTCATTTAGGTTCGTCATACAGTCACGTCACGCAATACCAAATTTGGTGGATATCAAGCTAGCGAAACGGCCGTCAGCGCACCATGAGTGTGGCAGGTAAATCATGTTGTACATGATGACGTGCACGTCATGATTTTCATGTTACCACATGTCATTTATGTTGGTCATGTAGAAATGTCTCATCGTGCCAATTTTTCAATATACCAAGTTAAGAAAACGGCCTCAGGAGCACTACGGCCATGGCATGTAAATCATATTTTTCATGACAAGTTATTCATGATTTTCATGATATGACCAGTCATTCGTGTTCGTCATACAATCATGTTATGCTATACCAATTTCGGTATAAATCCCATTAACGATACGTCCAGGAGAGCACAAAGTCGCAGGCGGATAGATAGATAGATAGATAGATAGATAGATAGATAGATAGATAGATAGATAGATAGATAGATAGATAGATAGATAGATAGATAGATAGATACGCTCAAAGTCGCCGAAGTTCGCCAAGAAATGCTTCGCATTTAAAACACATGGTTGATCCCTGTGTCATAGGAATCGGTATAACACAAAAGTGAAACGTGTCCTCAGAGAGGTAGTTGCATGTTTATTCTACATTGATATACGAGAGCTTGCAGAATGTTTATTGGTGTTTGGCAGATGAGGTGACGCGACGCGCGTCACGTCACATCACCGCTTGATGTGACGTGAAGCGCGTCCTGTCTCCCCTCCAGCCTGACCGTAGTTTCACACAGAGTGAGCGAGGGACGTGGTGTGGCAGCCAAGAGAGCGTCCGGAGCTATGTGTAAAGAAGGATGGATGCTATGAGCGAGGCTTGGGCTAAATCCACCACCTCGCGGTGTGTTAACATGTCGACAAAATTACACTTCGCATTTTGGAAACGCTTCGAATGGGACAGCATCAGCAACAGCGCGTTGCCGGAGCTAATCGTGGAGGCCAGGCTTTGCTTCGCTCTACCGCTTCTAGACGGCGACACTACCTCGCGAACCAAGAGCACTGCGAGAGGAAAACGTGACATAAAAGGCGCGTTTGTAGAGCCTCCTTCATGCGTTCCGCAATTCGCCACCGGACGGAGAGGTCGTGGGTTCGACTCCCGTCAGCGGAAGTTTCTCTTCTAGTTTTTTTCCTTTGCCATCTGATCACGTGCATTTTGCTGAGGGAAATACGTCATCAATGTCTAGGTGGAGTCTGGCATAAAAGACTTTCACGTTAAAAATGTATGATGCGGAAGCTCTCGCAATTCCTTGCCAGCAATAGTGAAGCCAGCGTTAGCCTCCCCCCCCCCCCCCGCCCCCCAAGAAAATACTTTGGAAACATGCTCGTTTAAGGCGAAAGCCTTTAATGTCTCATGCTCACGTCCATCCGTCCGTGTCCGTCCTCTCCGTCCGTCCGTCCTTCCTTCCCTCTGTCCGAGCCCTGGCACGGTGCCAGGTGGCCGCCGGGGTGCGCAAACGGACGCCGGTCGCGTCGGACTCTACAACGCTCGCGCTTTGCTTGCGTAGCGTCGCTCTGCCCAGCGTTTCAAATCATGCAAGGTGGGAGACGCGCGCATCGCGTTCCATTCTCACCGACCCCGCCTAAATGAACACCGGCGTTCGCGGAACACACTTTGGAATTTACAAAGTGTCCGCCAATTTGGGCGCTGGAACGCGGATGGCATTTGCACATGCGCAAAGCGCGAGAAACTGCGAACGCATGCGAACGGAGGCAGATTAGTCTCGCGTCTCGCTGCGATTGGAGGTAAAAAATTAAAAAAGAAAACATGCACACATTCTGTTTGTGTGCCATCCCACTGAGAGTGTAAAAAAAAAAAAGACATGGCATAGTCAGTCGAATGGCCACAAGCTTTCGCCGAACACACTTCGGAATGTACAAAGTGTCCTTCAATTTCTTTCTGGTGGTGCCCACTTAAGAAGTGAAATGGCTTTGATCTGTTAGTGCAAATGCTACGTTAATTATAAAATGAAAGATCGTTGTTCCCGACTAAGGTAACAAAACTATTATTCACTTGATCTCCAAGAAAATTCGCCAAGACTTGGAGGCTGGCTAAGGAAAACTAGTTGCACCAACCTGGAGTGGCATCTGACCAAAAGTTGCGATTTCGGGCCTGCGAGGAAAACGCTCCATATCTTTCTCCGAACGCCGACGGTTTATCGTGCCCCTACTAAGATGGCGGCCGCTGCCGCCAACTTTTGGGGTGGAGGGGGGGGCACGGCTTCACTCTTAAGCAGTAATTTGCACTTCAGAAATTCTTTTTTGAGCTTCATGGGTGCAGGGGTGCAGGGCCCTTTTAATGAAGGCAACCTCTTTATGCCTTCTCTAGAGTTTGCTGTTTAGCGCACCTGCCTGTATAGTCTCACCAATAAAACGCCAGTCATGCACATCCACTTCACAGAACTATCACAGCCGTTTGACAAGATAAAAGTCATGCGGAGCGGCTGAAATACTGCCGATGCGAAATGAAAATATTTAGCTGTATTTAATTCAGGCATAAATTTTTAACGAAATCAACCAATCTACCTGTCTCATTTATGGAGGATCTGTAGAGTGACATCAGGAAGCGAACGCGAGGTACGTTTTGACTAAAATCGTACTCAAAATCCAGGATAGTGTCGCAAATGAGTAATGACAGGTTTGCCCGACACAATGTAAGTGATCTGGAGACGTCCGTGCCACGCACAAGCTCGCCGACAACCACAGCGAGCAACGTTCCCGGCTTCACACCGAATATATCAAATTATTTTTGGATACATAGTTTACGAGCTGGATGTGAGTGGTGTAGATACCTTTTTAAGGCGCTGGCACACTCGGGTTTTCGTATTACGTGGGGAAAAACTGGAATTTCCGGCAGCGCCATACTGAGTTAAGCTGAGTTGAGGAAAAGAAACACTCCCTCCCCTTTCTTTTAAGGCGAAAGCCTTTAATGTCTCATGCTCACGTCTGTCCGGTGTCCGTCCGTCCGGTGTCCATCCGTCCGGTGTCCGTCCGGCGTCCGTCCGTCCGTCCGTCCGTCCGTCCGTCCGTCCACACACCCACTGCGCATGCGCCAACCCATTAAATAAAAAAATAAAAAAACCTCCTCTCCACCTCTCTCTCTCCTCTAGGCATCCCTCCCCCCTGGAGCCCACACCCTCACTGCGCATGCGCGTTCACTCCCTCTCTCCCCTCCTACGCTCCCCCCTCTCTCCTCTAGGCATCCCTGCCCGCGGCGTCCACACTCCCACTGCGCATGTGCGTCCCCCCCCTCTCTCTCCTCTCCTACGCTCCCCCCCCTCTCCCCTCTAGGCTTCCCTGCCTGTGGCGTCCACACTCCCACTGCGCATGCGCGTCCCCTCCTCTCTCTCCTCTCCTACGCTCCCCCCCTCTCTCGCCTCGCGACGCCGACGCAGGCAGCGTCTGCTAGCGAGTTTCTTGGTTGAAAAAACCGACTGCTCGCGCTGCACAACCGTTCACTGGCCACCCCGTATATATGGCAATGGATCTTGACCTGCAAGGTGGTGCCGGTGGGAGATTTCTCCTGTGCGTTGTCGAACGATAAAAAATTCGCAGCGTGCGCGTTAACTAAAAGCGGACTGCGGGTCTCTGTGTCCAGTCCGAGTCTTCTGTCTCTCATTGCCCATTAGCAGCGATTGGGATGTTCCAATAGGAAACACCGGTCGATCACTGCGTGCTTTGCGCCCCCCAGGTTTCTCTCCTGTGTAACGCTGCGATGAGCGCCAGCGTCAACGCCGCCGCCAATGTAAGCATTGGACGCCCGCTGCTTCGCATCTACACATGGTTCCCTTTAGCAGGAGATGGTGTAATCTTTAAGGCGAAAGCCTTTAATATCTCATGCTCACGTCCGTCCAGTGTCCGTCCGACCTCCGTCCGGCGTCCGTCTGTCCGTCCGTCCGTCCATCCGAGCTCTGGCACGGAGCCAGGTGGCCGCCGGGATGCGCAGACGGACGCCGGTCGCGTCGCACTCTATAGCGCTCGCGCTTTGCTTGCGTAGCGTCGCTGTGGCCAGAGTTGGCAATCATTCTGACCGACGCCGTCTCAATGGACCCAGGCGTTCACGGAATACACTTTCCAATTTACAAAGGGTCCGTCAATTTAAGAGCTGGAACGCGGATGGCGTTTGCACGATGTGCAAAGCGCGAGAAAATACTAACGCATGCGAACGGAGGAAGATGAGTCTCGCGTCTCGCTGCGATTCGCGGTAAAAAATTAAAGAAGAAAACCCGCAGCCATTCGGTTTGTGTCGCATCCCACTGAGAGTGTAAAAGAAAAAGGGCGTGGCATAATCAGTGGAATGGCCACACGCTTTCGCCGAATACACTTTGGAATGTACAAAGTGTCCTTCAATTTTTTTTCTCTCTTCACCTCCTTGAGAGGTAATATGTTTCTCGTTCCATAGTTTCCTGGTAGCGCACAGTGTATAATTGAAATCTGAGTAAAATTGCATATAGCGTTTGTACAAGTTATGCTAACCTAATTTAGTAGTAGTTAGTGTATAAGCACCTCTAGTGTTTGCGTATACTAATTTAATAAGCTTTCCTTTGTGTATTGCACTAAACCCACAAACCACCTCCACGGTCACATGCACCTTTGTTAGCAGTGCCGAATGAATTTCGCTTTGTTGCTGGCATAGGTCGGCAATACTTGTGGAGCGCACTCAGACTCACTCATGAAATATAATGTGTGCTTAGGGCTCACTCGGACTCAGACTCACCAAAATTTTCTTCAACCGGACTCACTCAGACTGAAACTCACCAAAACATTACTCCCCCGAACTCACTCAAACTCAGACTCAAGGCTCGATCTGAGTCTGAGTGAGTTCGAGTGAGTCGACTCATGAGTCCGTTAGCTTAAAAGTATCTTTTTCGACCATGGTTTCAATGCTCTATAACATCAACATCTCACGTAATGGGTGCTCTTCTTGGCGCCTTTTGATATAGTAACTTCGAATAAAAGTTATGAGTGCTCGTAAACCAGTAAGGTCATTTTTCTTCAAAGAGAAGACAACATTGGATATATTTATCAAGAACTTCCTTGGAAGAGCTGGCAGGGGGGATGGGGGGGGTCAAGGCACTCACCTACGTAATTCGCGCCTCTGATCAATAAATATTGAAACTGTGTATGAAAGAGACTGCTTTGGAATACGTGCGAGTAGACGTGAGTATAAACGTGAACCCAGGCAAGGCTGATAGTAATGTTGAAGATGAGTAGATAGGACCTTAGGTCGGCAAAAAATATGGAACTCACTCAAGAAATATATTTTGCGCTTTGGACTCACTCAGACTCAGACTCACCAAAATTCTCCTGAGCTGAACTCACTCGGACTCAGACTCACGAATATTTTCTTCTACCGGACTCGTGTGCGCCGCTTGTGCGCCGCTTGTGCGCCACCAAAACATTCAAAATGGCCACTCGTGCGTCACCAACGGAGCCAAAGTGCCGAGCGGCCGTGGACCACTCGTCGTTTAACCACTCGTCGTTTCAAGACGACAGTGGTTTCCTTCTCGCCTTCACTACCCTTTCTGTAGTATCGTGCCGTGGCAGTAACACACTCGGTAAGCGCCAGGCAAGGAATCGTTTATTGTAGATAGCGCAGCTGTTTTTATGCTATGTGCCCTTGAGCGCGCATGCGCATACGTTGGTGTAGTGCATGCACTTTCGATGACGCGACACGGCACTTCCTTTCCCTTAGAAGCCAAGTCTGTCAGGCGGCCTTCTTGTGCGCGTAGAACACCTGGGAAATTCCGACGCTGTCGGTGTCCTTGAATCTGTCTCACTTGGAGACCGCGATGTGCCCAGCGGTAAGTCTGTTGGCTCGGCGTTTTCGCCTGCCAAGGGGTGGTCATGTGAGGGTGGATCACGTGGTGAAGGTTGCTGCTCTGAAGGCCAGGTTGCGCAGAGCTCCTGCTTTACCGCCGTTGTAAGGTGCCGTGGCCGCAATTGGTCCACGTGACGACACTTCATTCCTCCGGCGGTGTCCACCATGACCAAGCGCCTACCTCTTGATGACGTCACCTTGCCGGGTAACCATCGCTGGCCGGCTTGATTGTACTGGCGTGACCACACAGGCGCCCTCTGAGGAAACTGGTGCCTCGGCGCTGTGGGAGTGTTCACCCAGGGTTCCCGTTCCACCTCCTCTGGAAAATGTGCGCTTAGACGGGTCCTTGGCTGAAAACCGAGCATCATCTCGGCGGGCGATTAGCCGCCTGGAGTCGGTGTTGTCCTGTAACGTAGCAAGAACTTGTTAATTCGACTGCGCAAACTTCCTGTTTTGTTTTTGTTGATTCCTTATTTAATGGTGCGCACAGCACGCTCTGCCAACCCGTTTGAGTGAGGATAATATGAGGCGTAGTTGACATGGCGCACATGGTTATCTTTAATAATGGGAAAATAGACAACCACCCATTTGTAGCACGAAGCTACAAGGAAATCCGTACGGATTTCTCAGAAAGAAAAAGCCTCTTAGTTGCCGAAAAATTCGTCCTGGTCCGGGGTTCGAACCCGGGACCAACGCCTATCCGGGGCGGTCGCTCTACCAATTGAGCTAACCAGGAAGCTAGCAATTGGCAGCGCGAGGGCGAATCCATCGACAACTCGAAGCACATGGACAGTAGTAATGCAAACTCGCATTTGCATTACTACTGTCCATGTGCTTCGAGTTGACGATGGATTCGCCCTCGCGCTGCCAATTGCTAGCTTCCTGGTTAGCTGGTCAATTGGTGAGCGACCGCCCCGGATAGGCGTTGGTCCCGGGTGAGTTTGCATTACTACTGTCCATGTGCTTCGAGTTGTCGATGGATTCGCCCTCGCGCTGCCAATTGCTAGCTTCCTGGTTAGCTCAATTGGTAGAGCGACCGCCCCGGATAGGCGTTGGTCCCGGGTTCGAACCCCGGACCAGGACGAATTTTTCGGCAACTAAGAGGCTTTTCTTTCTGAGAAATCCGTACGGATTTCCTTGTAGCTTCGTGCTACAAATGGGTGGTTGTCTATTTTCCCATTATTAACCCTTCCACCACCTTGCGGGATTCCGCAGAACTCATTTGCATGGTTATCTTTCAAAAATCTTTCAGTCACTGAACTGTTAAATTGTGGCCCATTGTTGGAAACGACTGTGTGGGGCAAGCCAAAACGCGCGAACATACCCCACAGTGCTTCAACTGTGGTTTATGCACTAGCTGTTTTGAGGGCGCTGCTTCCAACCATTTAGTTTCCGCATCCACTACGATCAATATCATATGCCCTTCAATCGGGCCAGCATAGTCGATGAGCAGGCGAGACCAGCGTTTGTTGGTTTTCGGCCAGCTGGAAAGGGCCTGCCTTGCTGGCATGGGCCAACTCTGGACACATGGCTGGCAGCTGTGTACCAACTCTTCAATGTCGTGGTCCAATCCGGGGTACCAAAACAATGAGCGCGCCAGGCGCTTCATAGCCGTTATTCCGGGATGGTATCGTGAGGCAGTTGAAGAATATTTGATCGTACTGCTTCGGCCAGAACAACCCGATGACCCCAGTAGATTAGTCCCTTACTCACAGTAAGTTCGTGTCTACGGGTGAAGTACGGTTGGAATCCCTGTTGCTCCGGACCGAGTTGTTTAGGCCAGCCACGCAGAATCCATGTCTTTAGTTGCCTCAGAAGAGCGTCATCGTTCGTGGTGTCAGCCAACTGCTGCGTGCAAAGAGAAAAATCAGTCAATGCTTGCGCATGCAGCACATATTCTACTGGATCATCTTCAGTGTGGTGCGCTTGTTCTGGCAGAGGCAAACGGCTCAAGGAGTCGGCATTCGCATTCAATGGTCCTTTGCGATACTCAGTGTCATACTGATATGCGGATAACAGTAATGCCCATCTCTGGATCCTGGCCGCCGCCATTTGCGGAATAGGTTTGTCGCGATGGAACAGCGCCGTCAGTGGCTTATAATCAGTCACCGACCAAAATTTATTGTCTCGAAACCTTGTAACCCGGAAAACTAACACGAGCGCTTCCTTTTCCAGTTGCGAGTAGTTGCGCTCCGCCGGTGTCAAGGTTCTTGATCGAAAGGCTATCGGATGGTCTTTGCATTGATATGATTGGACAACATTGCGTCCAAGCCGACCGCCGACGCATCGCACTCCAGTCGTAGAGGCTTTTGCAGGTCATAGTGTACAAGAAATTTAGCCTTACTCAAGGCAACCTTTACTTCCTCACAGGCGCTGTCATGTGCTGGCCCCCAGTTCCATTGCACGCCTTTTGCCAGTAGGCCATATAAAGGAGCTAGTGTAGTTGAGAAGTTGGACAAAAACTTCGCATAGTATGTCACCAAGCCCAGAAAAGGATTTAAGCTGGCTTACCCATGCTGGCTTCGGCGCTGCTAGTACCGCCTCCATGTTGTCTTGCAGGGGATGAAGGCCATCCGCATCGATGCGATGCCCTAGGAACGACACTTGCGCTTCCCTAAAGCGGCACTTTGCTTTGTTCAGCTTCAGGTTGTTTTCACGCATCCGCTGAAACACCTGCCGGAGCACGGAAGTGTCGTTTCTCTTTTCCGCCACAATGATGTCGTCGAGGTACACATGGACGTTCGGCACACCTTGCAGTATGGATTCCATGCGTCGCTGGAACAAAGCGGGGGGCTGAAGCAATCCCAAATACTAGCCGATTGTAGCAATACAGGCCCCTGTGTGTGTTCAGTGCAGCTATCTTCCTGGCTTCAGCGTCCAGTGGCAGCTGATTGTAGGCGTTGCGCAAGTCCAGCGTAGTGAAAACTTCGCCTCCGGAAAGAGCCGCGAAAATGTCTTCGACCTTGGGCAAAGCGTATTGTTCCAAGTGCGACGCGGGGTTGACGCGGGGTCCCCGCACAACCGAATGTCGCCGTTCTTCTTTGCGACTGGAACCACCCGAAATGTTTACCCGCGAGAGCACCTCGTTTTGCACGAGACGGTCGATTTCGGCTGAAACTTTTGCACGCATAGCATAGGGCACTGTACGTGATTTACAAAAACGTGGGTGGGCTCCCTCTTTGAGGTGCAGTTTCACAGGTGGCCCCTTACAACCAAGCTTGTCTTCAAAAAGATCCGAAAATTCTTCTAGCAGGGGATTCACTTCGGCATTTTCACGCACCACATTTACACTCGAGGATTTCCCGACGTCCCAAAGGGACACCCCTGCCCTGCGAAATGCTTCTATCGTGTTCCGGCCACAGAGGAGTGGTCCCTGACAACCAAAAACTATTACTGTGCTCTCTACAACCGTTGAACTCGACTGAACATTCATTGTTATCTGACCGACAACCGATAATGGCCCCAAGAAGCATGTTAACCGGAGCGACGTCGTCTCCAGTGCCGGCCACCACTTGCGATGCTTCTTAAATATGTTCATTGGAATGACGCTGACCGGAGAACCTGTGTCTATGATCATGCGCAGTTTGCGACCCTGCCCGGTCAAATATTCCTCGCAAGGTTTCGATGTGGCATCGTCGCCGGAGCTGCGACCAACGATAGCAAGCAGCATCTCTTCTTCGCTCTCCCCTTCTTTTGGCTCTACGGCCAATGCGCCCGCCGTCTGGGAACGCCGACGGCTGCAAACCTTTGCCAGGTGTCCTTTAATGCCACAACGATAGCATCTTGCGTTTCGATGACGGCATGTGCGAGTAGCTTGCGGCCCACCACAAGGAGGAGAAAAACAAGAGAGAAGGCAGGGAGGTTAACCAGGCACATGCCCGGTTGGCTACCCTACGCTGGGGGGAATGGGAAAGGGGAGCATAAAGATGAGAGAGAGAAAGGGAAGGAGAGAAGAAAATGGTCAGTAACTGTGCTGACGCGTAGGTAACGACAGCACTGTACAAAAGTCAAAGGCGCTCACATAGGCCCGTAGTCCTCAAAAAACACAAAAGGGCTTTGACTGCCTTGTGAGCCGACGAAAGGCGAGGACGGTGCTCCAGCAGCATCTGCCCACCACAACGATCGCACAAATGCCTGCTTGCTTCACTAACGCCCTGCTCTGTCCAGTATCGCCGCCCTCGCTGCGACTGCACAACGTTGATGCTGGTCACCGTCGTCTGCGGGAGCCCTTCGCGCATGTCTCGCACGTCGTCCAGCGCTTTTTCCGATGCCATGGCGAATTATTCCGCCTTCTCGACAGTTAGCTTCTTGCGCGTGAGAAGACAACGACGGGCATCGTCGTCCCGAATGCCGCATACGATGCGGTCTCGCAGCATCCGATTCAGGGAGTCACCGAAGTTACAATTCTTCGCCAATCTTCGGAGGTCGGCGATGTATCCCCGTACGCTCTCACCATCCTGTTGCTTGCGCATGAAGAACGAAAAACTTGCTGCTGTCTCATTAACTTGGGGGTTGTACTGTTCCTCCAGGTATTGGACAATTTGCTCGTAGGTTCGGCTGTTGACCGACACGCTTGAAAGGCGACCTTGCAATAGGCGGACGACATTATCACTCAACGAATACACCAGAAGAGCTCGGCGTTTTGCAATGTCGGTGATCTCATTTCCCTCAAAATAAGCTTCCAGACGTATCCTGTACGTGCTCCAACTGCTCACTGTCTCGTCGAAAACCGGGGGGCGTGACGCCATCCTCCGATGCGGGCCCGCTGCCGATCACACTGGCGTGGTCCCACCCTCGTCGCCACTGTAGTATCGTGCCATGGCAGTAACACACTCGGTAAGCGCCACGCAAAGAATCGTTTATTGTAGATAGAGTAGTTGTTTTTATGCTATGTGCCCTTGAACGCGCATGCGCATACGTTGGTGCAGTGCATGCACTTTCGATGACGCGACACGGCACTTTCTACTGACGCTATCTCGTCCTCGCCAGTGTAGCTTACGCTACAAAAACACCGCTACACGGACAAGCGAGAACACGGGAACGGGCACCAACAGCGCCCGTTCTTCTGTGTTTTTCGTCTGATTGTAAGGTAGCGCTGTTTTTGTTTATGTATATTTACCATCAAGCTCACTTCCAAACACTTTTAAGTGGTTTGAACGTTAATGAGTGGGTTCACAACTTGGCCTTTAATGCCAAACTGGCCTTCGTCATGTCCCTCACTGTGTCGCGCGCTAAACATCTTCGTAAGTCATCCACCTTCACGGTGTGTAAAAACTAACAATTATTTTGTTATTTATCGCCTGCATGCGTTAATTAAATAAATCAACTCCGAAGACAAACGCCGGGCGAATAAACATAAGGGATGAGAAAAAACATCTTGCATGGTGTGCATCGCGTTGAATGCATGAAAGCACATGACATCTGCTAGCAGAGATAGCGCGCGAGGGCTGAACCCTAATCTGTTCAGAGCATTACAAAGTATAAAGCTTTTAAAGAAAAACTTCCACGGACACTAAATTGTTATAAAACAAACGCAAAGCTTTTGAGAATTTGCATCCACTCAGGCTTCTCCAAATTTCGTTGGCCGATGCGAAAGCGTATTTCCGATTACCTCATGGTTCATGAGATGCGAAGTCTAGCGAACATCGAAGAAAAAAAAAGTGAGGTAAGCGAGAAGGCCGAGGAAGGAGTGCAAGAGGAAAAAGGGAGGCGAGGACGCGCGGATATTTGCTTGCGCACCAAGGCTAAACGACCCAAGAAGATGCAAGTGGCCGCAGCTGAGGCGCGAAAATCTTTCGCCAGCGTGACGGTGGGGCCTAATGAGGCGTTTGCTATCCGAGATGTGGCAAGCGAGCGCTTACACTGAGATTCCATTAGCTGCCATTACTCGCGTGACTGCAGAAGCGCGTTCGCTTCAGGATATTTGCTTCTTGCTCTCTGAACTCACTAGCTTTCTTTCATTCATTCTTTTTTCCTTTTCCTGAAGTTGCAGAGTAGTGACTAAGCTATCCTGTTTTTGATGGAGCCTCAAGTTTTGTTTTCATTTTGTCTCTTACCATGTTCATGTAAAAGAGAATGGAAAGGTCTGCAATTTCAGGATTTTCGGGTCGAATATCATGATCGATTTGTTGTTTGATGAGAGCTTTTCATTTCTCAGGAACAGTAGGGAGGCGCTACAATTATATTTATAAACACGGGTTACTTTTTGAATTGCCACTGTATTATATAATTTCGTAGGAAGACGTGGCGAGCATATAGTGCCCACTAAAATCAACATTGAATTCGTACAAACGACTTCATTCCCGTTAACTGAAAAATCAAGAAGTTCGTAAAGATGAACGAGGATTTATCACTTTAATATTTAAAAATAAGCAAGAATACAAAGTAAAAGTTATCTGCAACCGCTGAATATATCTGGCACCATGTAGTGGTGTCGTCTTGCACGTGCTAAGCGAATGACGACTGTTGCAAATGGGTTCCCAGTACCCATCTCGGTCATTATTATTGTGACAGCAATTATACGGACACTCTCGGCTGATTTTTGCCGTCACCGTCATGCCCCAGATATGTATATGTATGTATATATATAAAAAAGGCACAAAGAAAAATAAATCAGAAGGAAAAAATTCCAAGGCACCCGATCGCAGATTCGAACCAGCGACCCATGGCTCGGCAGCGCGCTGCATCAGACCACTCAGCCACGCACCATGCACGCGCAGGCATAATAACGGCAAGCTATTTATAGGCACCACTTACCGCTGGCGGTATGCAGATCTTGGAGGAGATTGATCGTATTTTCTATCACGGAACGCTCCGATATTTTCCTTTCAATTTGAAAACTACCCTTGAGACGCGCACGAAAGAGGGGCCCCTTTCTGTACCCACTCGTGATGTGGAACGATAGAAAAAAAATAGAAAAAGAAACAAGAACGCCGGGAACACCTTGAGTCATAGGCCACCGCGTGGCAGAAGACGCAGGTGAGTAACTCCACGCGCCGCAGTTTAAAAGAAAAAAAATATCTGATAACATCGGGTTCTGCATTGTCGGGACTTGCAGTGCGTTGCTCAAACACAAAGACGTAACAACTGCGACACTTGTTAGTTCACGTTTGTCCTGTGTATACCGGCGCGTCCTTTTCGAGCGTGCTTTTGTGCTTCAGCGGGAAGCTGCAAGTATGGAGCTGCTCGTCGACCTTCTTGTGACATTCCAATTTCTTGCTATCTCATTCATTGCTTCGCCCTTGCGGCGAAACTGTGACTTTTATTAAATATTTGTCATTCTGAGTACCGCCAGACTAATGGAACACAACAGGATTCAGAGAGGGCGCTTGGCAAACCAGTGTAGTAAAAAGTATTACGTAATTATTGTCATAAGGATTTGGGATTAATAATATTTAAAAAAGAACTGTATGGACAATGGAATATATGGTGCAGTTGCACTCCTTTATAGTGGCTTGAACAACTTCTGTTATACAGAGAATTTCTTAACTGAAATTTTATTGCCCTTGTACTTCAACCCACTGCGCTGAATTCCCTAATAGTGTATATGTGCGTACATGTTGTATTGCCTCACACGAGTGTGCCAACATTAGGTACCGATATATCAACACTGTTCATGAGAATGACCACCATGCACGTTACAGTACTTGTGCGTTCCGAAAGCATCGCGGACGGTTAAGTTCTTGGAAAAAATAATGTCGTACAGCACATGGCATTAAGCTTTTGTGCAGTGATCTGGCGCACGTTTCCAACGAATCCTTCATATACATGTAAGCCGAGTATTTGAGCCGGCCATAAACAACGGGTGTTGATTAATGACAGCAGTCTAGACCTCCATTTTTGCAAGCTGTTTTGTCTGCTGAAGCAATGAGGCAAACGAAGTCGTTTGTTATCGTGATTAGCAAAGCATGACAGTTGTTGAGCATTTAAAAGTGAGGGGCAACAAATGCAGTCTTCACGAAAGAATGCTGGAAAGCAAGCTTAATGCTGTCAACGTGATCAATGATGGTTTCAGGTTTTCAAATACTATAAATCATGGGGGAATTTACTTCTCCTACATTTATAAGTACAGCATGACTGAAAATTGTTTCAAATACACTACAAGACCATTTGCAATAGTGTGGCATTGTGCTTATTATGTGTTGCAAAAAGTTACCCATAGTTTTCAATATGTCTGCTTAAATGCTCAGTTCCACCTAAGAGCACGAAAACTATAAATGTTAAGCGCGGAGCACTTTAGGGGCCCGGGCTGTCGATTGCTGTCGTCGCTTGACGCAAGGCAGACAAAACCGCGTATAGAATAGAAAAAGAGAGGAAGCAAGCAATAAATAGAAAGCGAGAGAGAAAGAGAAAAATAGGAAGAAAAATAGAAACAAAGAGCAAGAGAGGGAATAAAGAGGTGCAGAGAGAGGAGGAAATAAATTGAAATACAGAAAAAAAGACCGAATAAAAAACGGCAAAAGAAAAGGAAAGAAACAGAGGTGGAAAGACAGAGAAAACCGAAGAGAAACAAAGAAGGCTGCCCAGCTGCGCACTTCCTTCAGGCTTGGCACCCCTAGTGCGAAGTTGCCTGAATTGTTGTTGCTAAAGTTGGGCTCACGAGCTGAGTAAATACACCGTGGTGCCGCTCAGTAAAACTGGCTGTCAAACGTTGAACGGTATACGACAAGCTTAACCGGGTGCCAATTAATATTTAAGCAAACCTTGATGTCGGCCCATCGTAATATTTTGTTCCCTTGTCCACGATCCTTAGGTTAAAAAAAATTACATACTTGTCTGTATTAAGAAATATTTTATCGAAGCTCTCCCTGAATATTAGCACCACACTCATAAATAAGATAATGAAGAGTGTAGTTTTTACATCTATTATGGGATGGACACATGCTGCCATGTTTCTAGTCCCGAAATTATTTCGTTTACACCATACTTTGTACGACACGCGCATTGTCGGATTCTACAGCGCGATTGGTCTTCCACTGCGCCAACTGTGGAAGCACCGGAGAATAATATATCAGGCTTAAAATATGAGAAACTCTCTCTTTGCCCACAAAGTTATTCAAATGCTCTTACGAAACTGCAGTTAGCATTGCATAACTTTTTGTCGGGGAGACTTGAAGTAACTGAGTTTCAAAAAATTTTGAAATTGATAGGCATGCTTCTATTCTTTGTACGTGCGTAATATTTGCAACATTGCCATGAATGCAAGCGTTTCTAGATTTTAGCATGAAACACGTTTGTTGAGTAAAACATCTTGTTTCCTTACAGAAGTTATCTTCGACATTGCGGCCGCTGTATGCTTTGCATTATTGATTTTGTAGATTGTGCTGAAGTTACCCAGTGCCATAAGGCAAAGTAACAAGAATTACAAAGTTAGCTTTCGACTGTCGCTGTTAATCACGTTTTCTTCGTCACAAACAGCCCTTTATCACGGCATCAAGCTAAATGTCGTGCGCATGAATTCATAAAAAAAACATAAAACGTGGTGGAATAATGGCTTATAAGAGCCCTCAAAAGCCTCCGTTAGAAAAAAATTTCAGAACAACGCATGTATTGAGAAGGTTGCGATAAGTTGTCTGAACATACATGCACTGGATATTTTTGGTAGATGAGGCAAATTTTGCGCCCAAGGCGATATCAAATTCGTTGCGCTAAAGCCCCCCGAAAGCTCGAGGTTGTTAGCTGCAGCTGTCGGCGCTGAAAGAACCAGGCAGACGCCCACACTTCGCCATACTGTTGCTGAAGAAGCAAGAACGCCGTAAGAGATTGAGGATGGATAGAATAAAAGAGGCGCAACTTACACTGAAAGCAAAAGTAAAAGTTCTCCACCGTATGAAACACAACAAGTAAGAGTACGAATGACCTAGCAGGGAAACACAAACCACTGCTTTCTGCTCACACTATAGACGCCCAGGAGAGAAAGAAAAGAAGCTTTTTTTGACGAGATAAGGATGGCGAAATTCACTGCTGTTTCTGCAGAATATACGCGAAACTTGCTCAAGAAGCAAAGCACAACTCGAAAGGAAAACAAGCATCGCTAAGGGCGAATAGCGATTGCCTGACATACGCAGAGCGGATGCGATAGGGCAGCACTGGACTAGTTGCGACATTCACGTCACCGCGCCTTCAGAATATGTCAAATATAAGGCCAGAATGGTGCTTGAAGACTTACGCAAGAACAATCCCATTCACTTTCGGTGCAAGCAGACTGGTAGATGTTGCTAGGGCCCTTCTTGTACTGTTATGGCGATGGGCTTAATCTCATATATCTCCAGCAGCGGCAAGTCGATGTAGAAACCAGACCAGTGTGCCACGAGTGTAACGTTTTATATAATGAGTATATGGACTGACAAGAGTGACGAGTCACTGGGACAGATGCACGACTGCTGCAGAAGTTACGTTGCAGCTAAAGTAAAATCATTCATATATGCTACTCGTAATGCCAAGGACTTAATGAAAATCGATTAGTAGGCTTACATAAGAAACGCCCATTAAGTAATCTGTCAGATATGTAACGGCATGTACGGTGAGATTGCAAGGGTTCCTCGAAAGTAAATAGCCGATAAATGCTTTTATATGAAAACTCATGGAGGCATTACGCAGTCATGAAGGAACCATGTTATGAGATTAAATTTGCAATATATACAGAGGGGAGTCGCATAGAGTGTAGTAAAATACAGAGAACCAACTGAATACTCGCATTTCTTTAATCAGTAACGCCTGGTTATTGAATGATTGCTATTGTACAGGAGTTATTACAAGCCTCTGGTTAATTAAATTCGTGAGGCGTTTGTGTATAAGTTGTAGCGAACATTTTACGCACAATAATATTGCTATTTTTTACCCGATAGATTGTTACTTTATCAGGTAGAACCATGCTTTCGCTAAGACCCTTTGACCACCGTTCTATTACCATAACATTTCTTATTTCCAACCATTTTTGTCGTCGTTATGCAATTCTGCGTACTTTAGAGAAGGGTATAAAAATTTCTAAAGGGCATGCGTTAATTATTACCGAAATTACGGTTTCCGTCGTATGGCTCATCTATGATTTTGTGCATCGTGTCCTTGCCCATACGGAGTCTTCACGTTGCCAGTTGTACGCTCCCCCCCATTTTGGTTGCTTTTCGCAACCACTTCAGTGCCATAATTGAAATGGTGGGATTAATAAATGCGCAGCGTTCGTATTTCGCAGCTACTATGCCTGCTTTGTATGTCTGCGTCAAGTAATGTGTGCAACTTTGGTCGGTAAGACCAAAGGTGACATCACCGAAAGTCAGCAAGAAACACATCGGTTGGCAGAAAACGTGGAGATCACTCAGCAAAACGTGTTTCTCAAGCATTATTTTTTTCCTTGCACATTTGCCTGTAAGTGTTTTGATTGCAAGTATAATAAGCGTATGGGCACATTGACTTTGGTGCAAATACTGTATTTCTTGCATCGTTAACACTCTCAATGATTTCGGATGTATACGATCATTTGTATTTTTCTCAGTTTTATCCTTTGAGTTCATTATATTTCAATGCTTTGTTACACTTGTAGAAACTGTCGCTGAGATTGTTTGCTCAGTTTGTACTTTTTATTGTAATAACAATGTTGCCTATGCCGGCCATTTGTAAGGGGTCGTGGTCCCAGTCAAGCCCATTGGAGGCTTTTTGACCACGGCCCTCAGCATCCCGAATGTTGAAATAAATAAACTTTGAAACTTTGAAACTTTGACTTACTCCAGAAACACATTTTTCGCTTATGGACTCACTCGGACTCAGACTCGACAATGTTTTCCTGAACCTGACTCACTCGGACACAGACTCATCAAAATATTACTAACCCTGGATTAACCCAAGGCGCAGACCCACGGCTCAATGTGAGTCTGAGTGAGTCATCTCAAGACTACGTTAGCCTATAATAGCGTTCTCGCCCTAGGTGTCAAAGATCATTAACACCGATATTTCTCACAACCAATGCTCTACTTGACGCCTTTTGATTTCGTACACGCCAAACAGGAGTTATGACTGGTAGCAATCCAGTAAGGAAAAATTTTATTAAAGACGCGACTCACGACTCACGCAAGATATCTTTATCAAGAAATCTAGGTGCAACAGTAGGTGGGGAGGTCAAGGCACACCCGTCTTCGTAACTCATACCTCTGATCAATGAAGTATTGAGGTGGCGTATGGGCCCGAAGAGTTGAAATATGTGTGATACGTGAGCTGACATAAAGCTAATTGTAATGCCGAAGGCGGGTACACAGGACCATAGCTCGGCAAAAAAACGGGGCTCACTCACACTCACTCAAGAAACACATTTTTCGCTAAGCGATCACTAGGACTCAGATCACCAAAGCTTTCCTCATCGGGTTCATCCTGACTCAGTCACCTAATTATTACTCACCCCAACTCCCTCAAACTCAATCTAATGGCTCGATCAGAGAGAGTACTCTCAAGAATGAGTTTCTGGAGCTACGCACACACGCGCGCGCGCGCGCACGCACGCACGCACCAGAATGTGTCAGTTTTCGTTGTGAGAATGTACTACCCCGCGCGTCTTCGAGCACTGCTGAAAGCATGGCGAATTTAGGCTTGGTTTGGTTTATTTGGTTTATTCGAGACAAAAAGTGTTACAAATTGCCTTCGGGTAAACGACTAAAGGCTGGCCTACCTTGGTCGTGCGAGCCTGGCAGCAAAGCAGAAGAATTACTCCAGCAAGCATTATTAGCAAAGAACGCAGTAGAACATATTGTTGTACATGGGTTCCAAGATTGGAGAGAATTATGAGTAGATTGCACAAAACTATAAGCCCAGCAGTCATTATAGTGGTGGCAATACAACAAACGCGTCCTTACAATCAAATTCATCCAAAATAAAAAAAAAGCATCTCAAGTCTAGTGCGAGCAGAGTGCACAAAAATATAAGCACAGCACTCATTAGAGTGGTGGCGATACTAAAAAATGCGTCCTAATAACCGAGTTAATGAAAAAAAAGAAAATGTCTTGACTACGTCACGCGCTTACGCCCTACAGGTGAAATCTGAAGGGTTCTTGAATGAAATTGCAAAAGAAAGAGGTATTATCTACTGAATAAAATATGTAGTGAACAGTAATGTAATAAACAATCACAATGTCATCATGATCACAATGTCATCATGAATGAGGCGTAAAAAAATACAAGACGTCTATGATTTCAAGATTTTAAAGATCAAGAAAATCATCGTATTCTTCAGTTAGGAGTTATTTCGTTATTTTGTAGCAGGACGATTTCAATGACGGAAGCTGAGCACACAGGAGTTCGATGTGGTAGTTGCTCTCAACAGAGCCGATTTTCTCGATCAGGCATATTGAAATATGAGTAATGCTCGTAGTCCACACTTGTGTTTACTTTTAATAGCTAGGTAGCTTGTTATTACTAATGGTGAGGTCACCTTGAACTTCCGTAAGTATAACTTCAAAAATGCTTAACCAGCAGCGTAGTAGCTTTCTTGTAACAGATGGGTGACGAGGATAAAGAAATGTGTTTTAGAAGTGTACGGAGAAATACATATAAATACATGACCTCCGGTTATATTGGCCAAAGCGGTTGAGGTCTGATTTCGACCGTAAAAAAGGAAACAGCGCAGATGCTCTCCTGCGTGGAAGACTGCGATTCCCAAAGAAACCTGAATAAGGCTGGTTCGACAATACGTGTTGGTTTTACTTTTCTGGTGCTTCGTCAACGCTATGATTACGTGGCGAATCTCAGTTTCGCTTGCCACCGCTCTCTGCTTTCTTTTTTATATGTGCGCTTGTGTTCGGACTCACCCGCGCAGACCACCGTTCTAGCGCTCAATTTTTGTCGTTTTAGTTTTTGACTAGAGGTTTATTGCCGGCCATAAACTGGCTTTACGGGCAATCAGAAACTTTCTTCCACCGTGACCGCTTGAAGAGTCAAAGGTGGTTTATGTCATGCCTTCCTTCCCTCCTTCGTTTGAACTTCACCTCGTCGAGTTACACATGCTGCATTCTATACTAAAAAAAAAAAGACAAAAAAAACATCTGAGAGCATTGGACGGTAGCGCAGACAAATCTTATTGTGCAGCTTTTCAGACAGCCTCATTGAGCCCCGATGCAGCCGTAAAAGAACCCACTTTACCGCCCGTTGCAGGTTTCCACAAGTTTTATGTGATTTTCCGCTTGGTTCGAGCTTGGTGACCGGACTTTGGAAGTGGGCGAAAGAGAAAGACAAAAAGGAGTTGTCGTAAAAGGAAATCGATAGGTAGAGTGATGGAATAAAGATATAAAGAACAACAGCTTAGCCAATATGCTACAAAACAAATAAATAAGAAAAGCGTTCACATGCGTTTGAGTGGTGCTTCTCGCAGTCTACGAGAGATCAAGCGAGATTGCTTTACACAAATGCTGAAGCGAGGCGCTTGGTGTTTGCGCCGTTCAATTCATCTGTACTCCGAAAGAACCACGATAAAAGAAAATTGGGATTACAAAGAGGAGTGCCTTTCTAATATATGCGGAAATTACCTCGCATGTTCGCTGCAGTGAGCCAAACTGAAATGCTTATTGTATCGCGTCTCCTTGATTCACCGAAAATAGACAACAGGAAGCTCAGGCAATGATATAGGATGGTTAAAAAGCAAGCTTACCGATGTCCTGTGCCCTTATAAACGAAAAAGAAAGGAGATTAAAACGTAGTGTTATTTTCTCTGAAAAGGTTGTACGTTTTTGGCGCTTGCTCAAGGCTTGCTTTTCATGCTACTTCATTACTAGGGACTAGACGCATTCAATGCGCTCTGAATGTTTACTGCCTCCCCCATTAATGGCGAAGTATTTTTTTTGACATTCAGGAAAACAATGACAAATTAAATCGCACAGACAGTCAGTGGCTGCTGACTCGTCGGCAAGCGTAACTACAATGTGGTATTTTCGAAAACCCCAATTCAGCGAAAGGGAGGTAACATTCCGGACTTACGACACGGCGAGAAACCCTACAGAAACTTAACAGTGTACTATTTTCCCGGGAAGCACTGTATTTGCCCGACGAACGATCCCGAAAATGTATACCGTTGGCGACAGTTGAGGAGCGTTGATGCATGAAATACCGGTAGCCTTAAGACCCTTTGTAAGCTCTTTGGGGCTGACATCGGGTCAGCTTAAACTTGTAAGCTTAATCTTTAGCTGATGGTGCAGTTTCTCGTGTAGCAGCTCTTTAACGATAGAGTACTCACATGACGTACGCCCATGGTGGGAAGTTTCTTGATTATTATAAATTTAGCCATGAGTTAAAATGAGTGTTAGCTTGAATGACCCGTTGACTTAGGAGCAGACACCTGTGCCACAGCAGGTCGATCCAATGAACGAGAGAGAAAAAAGTCACAGTTTCACCGCAAGGGTGAAGCAATGAATGCGATAGCAACAAATTGTAATGTTATACGAAGTGAGGCTGGCAGCTAACTCTTTTGGATCCGATCTCACGCAACTCTAGAAAACGCTGGTTTAAGAGAATACGGCCGCTTCCAGGGACACTCTGCACATCCACATTCTCTTCGCGTTCAGAGCGCAGCACGTAGAAGGGTGCACCAGGCCGCCCGCTGTCGGCTGCCGAGATGGGGAGATAACGTGCGCGCCCGCGACGACCGCGGTCGTACAATCGAAAGTCGCTCGGGGGACCCCCCCCCCCCCCTCGCGTCTTTTCACGCTCGCGAACGACGGGCGGGGGCGGTTGAACAGTTGGGGGGGGATCGTTATCGTACGCGCCTCGGAGCGACGGAGATGGGCCGGCTCGTTTGATCGCCTGCTTCAGCCGCGTTCATCCGCTCCCGCTCGCCCTGCTATTACCCGGTGGTAGAACGCACGATGGGCAGGGGGTTCTTATCAATTTGGACTTCATACGTGACATGACGGCGACGGCAACGGCAACGACAAAAACCCGTTGGGACTGTCCATATAATTGCTATCGCAAGTAAAAGCACTTGCAATAAACCGCCTTTGTGTTGCATGGCGACACCATATGTGCTCGCGCTTGAGTGGGCCACTGCACGCGAAGGTGCCACTACACGAGTATTCCATGATAAGTAAAGAACGTACGTTTTACCATTATTGGGAGGAATATAATTAGAATGGACATGTAATTCACGTCAGCAATATTCGAAATGCAAATGAATGGGCATTTCAGCTTCGCAGTAAAATAGTTGTAACGCTTTTATGAGAAGTGCACCAACCTGTTTTTTTTATTACGCCCGAATGTGAAGTGTTTGTAGCATTCAGGTCAGGCAAACAGGAAATCTTCGACGCCTATCGAAGCCGACAACTGTCATGTTTGATGTAAAAAAAAAAAGACTGTGAGCTTTTGGCGTTTCGTATTGTGTTTCATAAAAATAAACATAAAATACCGGTCAACACCCTTAGTAGCGAGCGGTATGAAGGGTCACTCCACGCTTTTGGGCTTCTTCACCCAAAGAAATCCGGTTCTCCTTTCTGGCTTTCATTTTGATATTGCAGCCGTTTCTCGGCAGCTACAGCAAGGTCCACAACATGAAGGATTTACTTTTAAAAATGTGCGAAGGTCGCACTAAGCCGCGCAAAAGCTTGAAACAGAGAAACTGGACGATTCTGAAGAGTAATCCTGGTTGCTTCTAGGTTGCTTCTAGGCCTAAGCTAGGTGATGCAGGTTGTAGGTTGTTTATAGGTTGTTGCTAGGCTTTAGCTAGGTGATGCTAGGTTGTTTCTACGTCGCTTCTCAGCGCGGAGAGGTTCGAGTTAAACCACAGATAGGTCACAGACATCACACGGATGTCCAAACTGAAGAGACAGATACTCGCGCTGAAACCAAGCGTTCGCACCTCTCAAAGATCTACGGTCACGTCGTCGTTGGCGTAGGCTTCCAGTACAAAGTCTGTGGTTTAAATGAGGCCGCATTTATTCTTCAACTGAAAGGTGGCTTAGCTTTCTTACTTTCAGGAAGTACTGATAGTGAAGCAGCTGAATTTTTCAAGCTCGACATTAGGTCTTAGAGCCCACACTCACCGACGTGCTGCGGGGACCACACGACCTGCCCTTCTAAATCTCCGAGGCCGCATACATTTTTGGGCTCATCCCCTAATAAGCAATATATGTAAAAGCGCACCCAAATAATTGAATAAGAGCGCAACCCAGATGCTCCCGTTTCCACCGGCTCCTTTACTCCACGAAATAACCTCAGGCCATCAAATAAAGTGCGCTCTGAACATGAATGCCGCTGCGCCGCAACCTCCGAAACTACGGGCCTCGCCTCGCGTCTTTTGCACGCCTTCGTTAGTGAAAACTCTCGCGCGAGTTCTCGCTACGACTAAGGCGCATTTCCAAGTAACAGTCTTAGCTTTAGCGTCTTTCTTGCTTTCTAGAATCTTTGAGGCGCCGCCGGATTGCTTTGGGACTTGGAGATTTACCGTCGTGACTGAATGACACATGCATACAACTATCTAATGATTTCGCCGAGGAGACAGCAAATTTTATCCCGGCTGTTAGTGAATAAAAAAAAAAGCATGTTGGAACTCTTTGTGTTCTTCAGGGACAAGATAAAGAACTTAAAAAAAAAGGTAGTGTGGGAGAACCTACAAAGGGGAGAGGAGGGCTTAAGTAAAAGAGTGTTATTTGTTCATCTTGAAGTGTAGCCTCCTTTTCTGGAGCTTGAAAGAAGCTGGTGTAGAAGAACTGGTCGATGCCTTGTCAAGGATTGCCTCGAGCACCGCGAAAAGGGAGCCGATTTTTTCAGCTAACGACGCTTTGTAAGGTTCAATTAGCAAAATAAGCAGACGTGCAAACCTGCCGTTTGGCCGCAATTAATTAGCGAAGGGCGGTAGGTAAACTTAGTTGCGGGACTTCTGCTGCGTTGCGGCACGTCCGTGCATAGCTGCTTGTGGGCCATTGCTTTGTGAAGGCCCCTTTTTTAACTTAAGCTTCTTTCAAAGGTGGCAGTGACGACAAACTTCGCATTATACATCGCACGGGTCACGCTGGGAGAAGCTTTGGACGCGTGTCTTCAATACCGAACCGATTCTGCATTATGCAGCGTTAGCGAGCGTCATGGCTGTGAAATACTCTATGCCTTAAGTATTCCTGTTCAGCTGGTTGAAAAAGGCCACCGACAATTCTCAGCGTGTTTAGCATTCTGTGAAAAGTATCTGCTTCTCCTCGTAAACGTCTAACCGTTTGTGGGTGCTTATGTCAAAGATGGCGACAGTGGCGAATATCACAGGCTAGCGCTTTACTGCCTTGTTCTGTATCATTGCAGATCTACCACTTCGTGGTGGCATCAAGCCGCTCTACAACAGTTAAGCGTAAATATATAGGGGCACGCAATTACAAGGGAATAGTATGGTTTAACGTCGCTGGGGTAGCCTTTACCTTTTCATTGCATGCAGATGCACCGCGGACTTACTAGCTGTAAGGGGCGCTGCCTTTTCGTTTTTTTGTAGTAGCCTTTTGTCGACCGGTCAGCAGCACTCGATAAGAGAGCATTTGCTATGACATTGTTGCTCCTAGTTGAAGCATTCAAATGACCGCTTGTTGCGATGAAATTTCAATGTACCGGTATCTCACTAATTAAGTGATTAAAACATAGCTGACCTTGAGCAAATAAAAATCCACGCATCTCCACGAAGTGAATCATGACGAGTGGGCGACACTCTGGGTACCGTATGGGTGAGTAACCGTACGTTGCCCGAGCGTTACCTCATATAATGTAAATTGAGTGACATAAAGTGACATAAAGGGTCGACGACAAAGCTAGGTCCTAAGGTCCATAATGTCTACGTTGAAGTCACCGACTAGTGTAAAGGGTTTGTGCTTGTAGGTGTTTTATATTAATTTGTCACAATTATGATTGATGTTCGTCTATTGTAAACCTTTTTTTATTCACATACACCGATATGTTTCGAATATAGCGACGGTTTTCTATATTACCATGACAGCGGTCAGTGACAGTCGACGACAAAACCAGGTCATAAGGTCCATATTGTGTACGTTGAAGTCACCGATTAGTATAAAGGCTTTGTGCTTGTAGGTGTTCTATAGTGTTCTGTCACAATTATGATTGATGTTAGTCTATTGTTAAACCTTTTTTTGTGTCTCACATATGTTTTGAGTAGCTGTGGCAACGGACACAGCGGGCGGACAAGCCTCGTCCTTAAGGTGCTTCGCCTCTAAAAGTTTTCGAAAGGAGCGGGCTGAGAAGTACACAATAACATTATGCTTTCATCCGGAACCAACACGAGGAACTCCCAGAGAGTTTATGCAGGATCTCAGAAAATTTCCGACGTAGGTTCGTCTCAGCAATTTATTAAAAGTCATAGGGATGCAGGTCTTAGTCTTTAGGAGTCCTGGAAATTTATCATGCAGTTTAGTTCTGTCCTTTGAATGTTCATGCCCCCCCATCGCACATGAGTCTACGCAAAAAAGGCTATTACAGACATCCCATTTGAACAATGACTAGGCTATGCTTTGACACAAAAGTTAATGTTATACCCAGTAAGGTCTCCGTGAATTAATATTTGGCATATTATTCCTATCCAAAGGTAGCCGCACTAGTAAAGTTGTATTGCTGCTAAGTCATCACAGTAAGGGGTGTAGGCTCCGGAC
>JALIZH010003706.1:0-12543 GCA_030522465.1 Rhipicephalus appendiculatus
AAAACATAGATGGAGCAATACAATGACCATGGCGTAAAATGAAGTGGCTGTTTCGAAATCGGAAAGACGGCTAATGTGGCCACAAATATTGTTGATGTGTTTTACATCATAATAGGCATACATTGTTTTCGTCCGACGCCTCCCCGCAGATGATCTAAGCATTTTTTTTTATTATCATTCTTTCAAGCCTTACGCTTCCGGACCATTATATTTCGTTCAAAGAAAGCTTACGACTATTCTTCCTGTGGGTTTTTTATCCGCCGACTCATTCGGGGAAAACCCCTTCCACCCCGCACTCTTCTTCAAACTGCGTGTTATGTTTTTGCACTTGGCGTGGCACGCCACAATTGCACTTTAGTGCAGTTCATCAGTTCAGTTGTATATTTCAACAGAAGAAACTTATGAGTTAAAGGTTTCGGTGGCGATGGCGGCGGCATCGTACGCGAAAAACCCGGCACCGGCGAGTGCAAACGAATGCAGGTTTACAGAAATGCGGCGCTGGAAGGCGCGCCGGTCACTTGCGTGTTGGTATGCGCCGTTTTCCAATGATTGTTGCTCTCTTGATCGTGGCATTGTCGACGACCCCCGTTCCTGATTCGGAGATTCGATCTTTTATCGTGGTCACTTGTAGTTTCACGTTGCCACGCTTAATTGCTGCCTTTCATTGTTGCATTTCATTGTTTCATGCAGGGCCGTCCTTGTTGCATGTACCAATAGAAGTGTTGCCCTGCTAGCACGTGGGTGAAGGCCCGATTACCGGCATGGAGGAAGCAAAAAGTTAGGAGAGTGCATTGCTCAATGCGAAAGAAAGAAAGAAAAAGAAAGAAGGGAAGAAAGAAAGAAAAAAGAAAGAAAGGAAGTAAGAAAGAGAAAAGAAAGAAAGGAAGAAAGAAAAAAAGAAAGAAAGAAAGAAAGAAAAAGAAAGAAAGAAAGAGAAAGGAAAGAAAGAAAGAAAAAAAGAAAGAAAGAAAGAAAGAAAAAAAGAAAGAAAGAAAGAAAGAAAGAAAAAAAGACAGAAAGAAAGAAAAAAAGAAAGAAAGGAAGAGAAAAGAAAGAAAGAAAGAAAGAAAGAAAAAAAGAAAGAAAGAAAGAAAGAAAAAAAGAAAGAAAGAAAGAAAAAAAAAACGAAAGAAAAAAGAAAGAAAGAAAGAAAAAAGAAAGAAAGAAAGAAAAAAGAACGAAAGAAAAAAAGAAAGAAAGAAAGAAAAAAAGAAAGAAAGAAAGAAAAAAAGAAAGAAAGAAAAAAAGAAAGAAAGAAAGAAAGAAAGAAAGAAAGAAAAAAAGAAAGAAAGAAGGAAAGAAAGAAGGAAAGAAAGAAAAAAAAGAAAGAAAGAAAGAAAGAAAGAAAGAAAGAAAGAAAGAAAGAAAGAAAGAAAGAAAGAAAGAAAGAAAGAAAGGAAGAAAGAAAGAAAGAGTTATAGATCAGGCATCCACACGCTACTTCGCTTTCCCCCATTTTTTCGATAAGAGAAGGGCTCACAATTTTTTTGGCTGGCGAATTCCTTTTGAAATCGCACAATATACGTGGAACGTGATTAAATGCTGAGTACAAAAAAAAAAGTAAGGCAAGAATTTTAGTCTAAATAAAAAAAATTGGACACCCAGGCTCGAGTTAGGTAACGCAAACAACTCACAAGCAAATAAGATGCGAGGAAGTGCGAGCTTTTTGCATGTGCTTATTGTTGGCTTCTGTTGATAAAATTAATGTAGTATAGGTCTGAGGCTGGAAGCTCGCTATGTTATGTAAAAATAAAGCGAAGAACGTGGTGACAAATCTGGAATAGGCACAACATGTGAACCCGGTGCCAAGTTTCAGGATAAAAATACGCCCACTGCTACGCTAACTTGTTAGCACTACGCTAGCACCACTACGCTAGAACTTCCTCACTATGTGTGGGAACTGGAAAACTACCATATGCCTCTTAATATGTTGAGTCAACAGGCGAGAAAATCACGTATATAATTGAGGTTTCCATGAAACACGGCCATAAGACTTACTACCGAGCTTTCGGGTTTTCTTGCTCAGCAAAAAGGAAGGAAAAAAGAAGTAGAAATAACTGTCAATGCGGCAAGCAAGGTGTTGATTTCTACCCGAATGCCTCATCGCTTTCTCTATTCCGCGGCTCTCCATTCGTTCAGTGTGTACAGAATGGGCAATTGCTTGACATTACAAGTTTAAAACAAATATGCTGGTTCAAACGACATTCATGAAGAAGAAATGGAAAGGAACAGACACGAAATCGAAGCCGCGTACAAACTCTCCCTGCAAAATACATAAAGAAACAAAGGGCGATAAGGACACTAGGCGGCCTTCAATACGGCGTGCCTCATAGTCATGTCGTGCGTTTGGTCGGCAAAACTCCATAATTCATTTAAACTAACAAACAAGCGGCCTCTTGCAGGAGACAACCGTTTAACATGGATCTCTCCATAATGTTTTTCCATATTCTGGTTCGCGAGCTGCAACATATCAGTCTAAAAGAAGAAGAGCGTCCTAATTGCATTAGACCTCTACCATAGCCTAAAAGAAATACACTAAGTGCCAAAATTTAGTGTACGAAACGCGCTAGACGAATAAGGTTTCCATGAACATCTAAAACCTACACTAATGCTCTTTCTATACTAATCAGAGAGACAATTATGAAGGCGACCATGTACTTTCCACATAATTAAAGCTTCAAGCTGCTGTTATATGCGCATAATGCAATCCTTAAACGCGCACATTACACGCCTAATTAGGTAGCAGGGGCGTGTAGGCCTGCCAAGAGCACATAGGGCCTTCCTAAGCTGCTCTCGCGAGCTTCTTAAAGGGACCCTGAAACGGTTATTTGAAGCTTTGTCAGCGTTTAGACTAGAGCATCATCGAACCATTGGCACCACAAATTTAGCGGCACGCCGTGTACCAAGGCGGCTACGGACAATTATATCATACCCTCCTTCTCACCCCTGCCTTGCCTCCTCAACTCATGAGACACGCTGGCATCGCTGGCGATCGCAGAGCTCACGTGAGCACACTCGACGATTTGAGCTTCGCCCAGTGATCACCTCCGAGATTGCACGCCGACAGGTTGCGTGCATCTCGGAGACCGTAGCCGAGTGCGCCCGGCAGCACGCACGCCGTCTGGCAACAGAGGCATCGCGGAGTGGTTGATATCTGCTCCTACAGGTGCCGCCACCCTGCCAGCCAATTTTTCGTGCGCGCACACCGCAGCCCCAGTGACGTCGCCAGCAGCCCCAATGACGTCGTGCCCACACTGCATGTCGTACTCGCAAGGGGCGGTTGAAAACGCGTTGGGCTGAGCCGCAGTGATCTGCAGCGATTCGCAGCTTTATAGCGTTGTAATAAATTACACACTGTAAGCGGAGAGCTTAAATTAGTCTGTAAATGAGCCTTAGGACTTGGTCTACTGGCCCAATGTGTTTGTACAAAATCGTCAAAACCGTTTCAGGGTCCCTTTAAGAAGTAGGGCAATTTAAGAAAGATATACGCAGCAGGAAACACCACCTTACTTGAGCAACAAAAGGGATAAGCAATTACCCGACATCACTGCAGACAATAGTAAGCATGCTTATGTTTACGATAAAAGCGTTTTGTTGTTCAAGTACCACCTTTTGTGTCACCTCTACTGACGTGGTACAAATATATTGCATCAGAGTGCGCAGCTTGTTATCTCTGTTGACATCCGACACTGTTTGTTTGGTGTCTGTGTTTTTTTTCCACAATCCGGCCTTGTGGTTTCCGGATGTTGGAGTTTCCGGACCCCGGACGTTGACTCGGATACACGACAACATCGAGTTCGCAAGTGTGTGTGTGGCGGGGTTCTTCCCAGAAATGTTTTAGGGGTGGACATTTTGAGAGTGGTTGAAGGCGGGAGGGGAGATATTAAGTTCAATAATTTCAAGTTTTCACACTTCCCAGTTGCTACACACGTCCACATTTAATTTCTGGGTGGCAGCAAGGGCGCTTGTGTTCATGCACCGGCAATGGAGTTGGCGATCTTTCAAACCACAAGTAATATCTTGACTTAATAGAGTTGATACGTTCTCGGACGAATGCAGCGTGACTTGGACGAAGACAGGAGACGCATAAAACACAGACGAGCGCCGTCTGAGTGAACTATATGTGTCTCCTGTATTCGTCCAAGTCGAGCTGCATTCGTCCGAGTCAAACCATAAGGCCGCCTGTTGTTTCTTTCATAACACGGTGGTAGGAGGCGCGTACCACTCGCTAGTGATGCGCGCGCACTGTTGCAATTTATTGGTTCCTCAGGCGCGCAGTTGAAAAGGGTGAATCGGAGCGGTGGGCGGTTAAACAGAGTAGTGGGCGGGAAAGCGTAGCGGTAGGTGGCGTTTCCACCACCGCCCACCGTGGTGAGAACCCTGGTCTATGTTATATAAAACTGCTCGTCATTCGACGATACTCACTCTGTCTCAGTTCTTCCAGTTCCGGTGGCACTGGCTTTGACGGGTTCCTCTTCATGTGCGAGTGCGCGTCTGTGTCCGGCTTGCCCGCAGGCCGGCTCGTTGTGGCTCGGTTAGTGTTGGTACCGTCCTGTGGCCTGTTGCTGGGACGGTTGCTCGGCCGGTTGCCTGAAGAGTCGCTCGGCCTGTTGCTCGGGTAGCCGCTCGGCTTGTTGCCCGCCGAGTTGTTCGGCCTGTCGCTCGGGTAGCCGCTAGGTCTGTTGCCCGCAGAGTCACTCGGTGTGTTGTTCGGGTAGCCACCAGGCCTGTTGCCCGAAGAATCACTCGGCCTGCTGCCCGGATACCCACTGGGCTTGGTGCCGGGGTAGTCACTCGGCCGGCTAGCGGGGTAGTCGCTGGGCTTGCTGTCCGGGTACTCACCAGGCTTTGAACTGGGATAGCCGCTCGGCTTGGTACCAGGATTGCTGCTGGGCCTGCCCCCCGTTGTCGCGTGTAGGTGGCACGTGCCTCTTTCGCCGCAAGAAAATTGTTTGATGCAGCTGTATTTTAACGTCGGAAGAACAAGAGATTTTGTGTGCGCGCGCAGCGAACAACATAAGCGCACACGTATGTTCGCAAGCGCATTCTGCTGCTCGAATACACTGAATTGTTCT
Organism: Rhipicephalus appendiculatus; assembly: GCA_030522465.1. NCBI lineage: Eukaryota > Metazoa > Arthropoda > Arachnida > Ixodida > Ixodidae > Rhipicephalus > Rhipicephalus appendiculatus. The sequence continues at coordinate 5,076 of JALIZH010003706.1, forward strand.
GCTCGGGCTGTTCCAATATTTTGACACATTGTCATAGTTATATATTTAGCATTTTCTTAATTTCCTTATTAATTCATAAAGATGTTGCCCAACAGCAAGCATACTGGGTTAGCCTCTGGTGGCAGATCAATTCACGGAATGCACTTGCGGACAGTCTTACATGACTGGCATCTCTTGTTTTTCTTTTATTCACGTAATAAAGGAAACATTGGACCACTGAAAAGTTAGTTCAAGCTCTCGGAAACAGAAGGAACATACAAAACTATAAGGCAGCAAAAGACATACTTATGTTTGGGCCAACAAATGAAGTCTCTATCAAGTATTGCGGCGGCATTGTTATGAAGCTTCATGAAATGGTCATAACATGGGCAGTAACCAACAATAAGACTTTAGAACAACGACCGCACAGAATGATATTTTAGAACAGCACTGTTTTGTTCTCAAGCGATCATGTAGAGAAACAATAGCCCCTTTATAGCTGTAATACCTGTCTTCGCCCTGCAAGAACTATATCGCTGTCTTTCACAACCTAAAGGCTATGAGAGTCTCGTTTCTCCCTGTTGGAACAATTCGCTGTTGGAACAATTTGCTTAGATGCCGCATTGACGATTTCACGTATAAAACACACGGAGTGGTGATACCTAATAGAAAACAGCAAGTCAACCAGTTTTTTCTCTTCAGTTATGCCTGTATATTCTATTCAACGAGTTTGGTTATGTCAAAAAAAAGAAAAGAGAGAGAGAGAAAAACAAAAACATTAGTTGTTTTTAAAGTAATCAATAAGAATATTCAATTCCTGTGGTGGATGTATGGTGCAGTATTTTCAGTGGCCAAAGAAGGCTTCCAAATACTACACTCTCATGGAGTGTTTATTGCGTGGTGGCATCTATTTCTGTGTTTGTAAAGTTTCTGTAAGCGTCATAAACTGCTGCTCGATGAGCATCCTTTGAATTTACTTCCTTTTACTCCTTAGAAAGCCAGCAAGCAAGCATGCACATAGATTTCATATTTAAGTGTTTTGTTTTGGAGCAGGTAGGTGTTCTGTTCATACGCTTTCAAGAACAGCTCCGAAAAGGGGAAAGTCCATATATCATCTTTGTGTGTAATTGCCCCTGTTCGTCAATAAAGCTGATTTTGTTTATATAACATAATGTGAGATACTCTCGCCAAATTACATGTAGTCCGTCGTTCAGAAGCAACTTGGCGTTCTCGATACGCTGAGTCGCCATTTTAGATGTCTGCATCATTTTTGCGAGAACTCTATATAGCGATCATTTGGCCTCAGCAATAAACAAAACGACGTATGTTTAATTGATAAGTGAGGTTCAGAAATCAAGAGAAAGAGAGAGAGATGCAAGGAAAGGTAGGGAGGTTAAGCAAACGCACGACCGGTTTGCTACCCTGCACTGGGGAAGAGGGATAAAGGGGGGTGAAAGAGAGACAGAAGAAAAGAGAGCGGGAGCTCAATAGGTGTAGAATTCTTCCGGGCTAGTGTTTTGCAAAAGGCATTGACGAACCGCAACACTGAAGGAAGAAAACAAAATCAATGGAAAATGACAATGCTGTGCTACAATGACTTTAAGTGACTTGTCACAAAACTCACATGGTCGCCATCGCCGTGACCTGAATCGACGGGATACCGCGGTTCGTCGCGCACCACAGGAGGCACAGGCCGCGAACCAGGCGTCGGGGTGACGCGAACTGTCGTGTTCTTCGTCGGTCGCGGAGGACTGGGACTGAGGACGGTGGCGATGACGAAGGTGCCGTCGGGTCGCCGAGGTATGTTCGTGTTCGGAACGAACTCCGTGGGACAGCACACTCCGATGTGGTCATTGTCAATGGCACACGTGTACTTTAGAAACACGTCCAGACTGTCTAGGAACACGGGCAACACGCATAGTCTGACGGGCGTGCAACAGCCCTTGCTTCCGTTGGGCATCAGGCAGGCGTGGTAGTCGGCGCGGCTTGTGAACTGCGTTGAACGCTCTAGAGATCGCTGTAGCTTGTCGACAAACCTGGCGACGATGTGGCTTTCTGTGATTGGGGCCTGCCGGCGGCTGTCGACAGTGGTGTGGCGGCTTGGAGGACGCTTGTAACTTGCTGGCTCCGGCTGGTCCAGAGATGTCGAACCCCGATCTGTGCGAAGAAGGAGAAGTTTAAGTCTAAACTTATGTTTTAATGAATAAAATTCCTGAACTCTTAGATGTGAGTAGCCGACGAAGTCCGAAGGAGCAGAACCTAGAGTTTAAATAGACATGTGACTTTATTTTCTATAGTTAACATTTTATGACATGCTCATTGCTGTCTGGCAACTTCATACCTTGCCAGCTGGTCATAAAATTTAAGAATCACCTTTAGCTTCATGAATCCTTTGCGTTTTTAGTTGGCTTGGCTTAGCATATGCTATCCTGCATAAGCATCGACAAAATGCAGCTCATTTCGGAAGCACTGACTGAATATAGCGAGTACGGAGAAAAGAACGAAAGCATAACTGAATAGCTCTTATTTACTATACTGCATGACATTCACGTACTGGTACTTTAACACAGACCAGATATAATTTTCAAAGAACCGTCAACAGCCCCGCTAGAGGTACAGTTGCGCGAAATTTCCTTGCACGCTTTGCGGGTGTGTTGCAGGTAATTGTGTTCACGTTCATAAGCGCCTACAAGCTTCATTCGTGATGAGGGCCCTAAGTATCCTGATGACGTTACTAGTAGTACTGCACTATGGCGTTGTGCTCCAGAGCTATGGGTGGCGGGTTCGGTACCGAGTTCGACGGCCGCATTTCAATGGACAGAAAACGCAAAAGTACTCCTGCAGATAATTTAGCTGCAACTTAGGTAATCCCTGGCCTCCAACGTTTATTATAAAATTAAAGCATCAGCATTTAGCTGCAGCAGGGACAAGACTTGGCTACATAGGCCGACAAGGATGTGGGCAAAATTAGCGGTCGCATCTTGTTTAGGAAGGCACTAAGCTGCTAGCGTGCTTTAAATGCTTTACGTCGCTCTGTGATTTGACGCGTAGGAGAGTGTGAGGAGGCGATGGTGTAAGGAGGTGTGTACGAACACTATCCGAAGTTTTGTTCGATGCAGTAGGCACAGCACTGTGCAGTTTAGATTGCCGTCCACTGAGCAGATTTTCTTTCTTTTTTGTCTTTGACAAATGTAGGGCCACCCGACCATTAGACCGGCGCCCCAAAGTCTCCAGGTCACTCAACCTTATCTGCTGTCATTAGTCGCGTCCAGCTTTCTGGTCGATGTGGCCGCGGCCCACAGTCCGCAGTGCGTCAACAAAAGAAGCGTTGAGCCGACGTTTGCCGCGCCTGAACCAAACGGGCAAGACCTTTCAGGAATGCAGTTGTTACAACTTTGTCTTGTGAGGGGGCGACCACTTACCGTCCGTGACGGGGGGCTGTCGCTTGTCGCGCCTACCCGTCAAAGACATCGTGGAGTGTACGTCAAACTATCTATATCTAGGTCACATGTCGAAGCCTAAATAAAGACATAGCTGCGTAATTCGACACGCACCTTCCGAAGGTTCTTTTGGCCAGCTGGAAACAATCTCGACGCGGTGCTCCAAATGCTCCGGGTCATCTTGGGTTCTGCCTTCTCGCCCAAAGTGTTCTTGGAGGAGTCGAGAGAAGGGGTTGGAATGCGTGAAGAAATAAGACGCGACAGATCAGAACACAAACCCGTCATTCGTCCAACAGGGAGGGCAGATGCTCCGTTCGACCTTAAGATTGACTCCACTTTGTAGGTTCGGTGCGCGGTTGTTGCGTGCCCTTCGCAACAGCGGCAATATCGAAGCCAAGGACACTGCCATTTGCCTTACCCTACATTTGGCTCGAAACCTGTTGGCTTACGTCGCTATGCTGACACCATTTTGTGAAATGTGTGTTTTTAGGTCCTTGGCAGATGTTATTGATAACAGGAACTCTGACGTATACCATATTGGACATTATGACTGCAATCTGCAGTCATATAAAATACCCATATGCCTGTATTTCATACTAAAGTCAGGGAAAATAGACGCTGACTTCTTGCCTGCACGAGAGGCAGCGAGACTGCAATAGCCAATTACGTTGCATTTTATTGCGATGTGCACAGAAATGGTGGAAAATAATATGGCTGTAGTATCACGCATCGTACAGTCGCGCTCAATATGAGTTGCAACACTCTGTCTGTACTCAAAATGGCGCCAATAATGCAAAGTGGCACCTACATAGGGAAAAAAAGATGAATTAAACTCTCTCAATTACGGGTAATTTCTGAACCAATTTAACGTTTGTTGGTGTGTTATTGTTCAGGCTTGAGGTCACTTTAACCACAGTCAGCGCGTTGCAACTCATATTGAGCCCGACTGTACATCAATACAAAATTATATCAATACATCTAGTCGTACATTTGCTGTGTGTTATAACAGGACATGTCGCCCTCGTTTTGTTTAATTATCTCAGATAACTCACTGGTAAGTGCAGAACTGCGAGTGCGTATAATTATCCACTTCAAACCAGAACGTTACGAGGTTGAGCTGCCTAATTCTTGCATGCTTGTTAGCAAAGTGCATGACATTCTTATCACCACTTTAATTTGTCTTAAAATGATGATGAATTCGCGGAACGCGGAATAAACTGTCACTATTCGGGCTAAGCAAACCGCGCGCAATAATATAATTTGATTTTGCACCCGTCACAACGAGTAGAAACATTTTAAAAACACCACTACACTGCATGAAGGAATGGTCCACAATATGAGAAGGCCATCAGTATTTACAGGTTATCTAAATCCTCCTTACATGGGGTCACTGTCATTTACGATGCCTAGTTCGGGCCTCGACCTCAACCACTCATTGAATATATACATAAATAAAGGGCCGGGAAACAAAGAAAGAAAAGAAAAAAAAATATGTTCTTGCGTAATGTAAACATAGAGGGGATGAAATAAATGAGAGAATAGTAAAACAACGTATCGAAAGGAAAAATAGCAGATCATCATCATCATCATCATCAATGTGACTTACCATGCGTGTACGTCGGCTCGTTCTCTGATTGGTTCCACACGTATCCCGCCGCACAATGTCCACACGCAACGAGTCCCCACAACGCGAACACGGCCAGGAAGGCAGCACGGGTCATGTCGAACGCTTTCTTTCGTCCACGTCAAAATCCACTTGTCGCAGGGCGACCTTTAGTTTATCCGCAATACAGACTACCGTCGTCACCTCGTTGCGTCGGGCGTGTATCCGGCCGAGCGGTCCACATCCAAACTTCGCGGCATCTTCTTAGGCGGCGCGCGCGAGCAGTCCTGGTTTCGGCGTCGTGCGCGACCTGTAGCCTCTGGCATGGGCCGCTGCTGCCCGCTCTCCGGATGGATGGTACGCGCGACCGACCGGTCAAGTGCGGCGAGCACCTCGCGCTCGGTAGGGTGCCTTTCTGCCAAGGTCGCCGGAGGATATCCCTCCCCGTGGCGCTCTCGCCTGTCTGTACGTTGTATATGTACGCTCCCGGAGCACGGTTTCCTCTGTCGCAGACCTCTTCCTGCGTGGCTGCCTGCCGCTACTTGCTGCTGGTGTGCCTTCCCCACGTGGCTGGAGGCGCCTCTTTTATCGTTACGGGCTTGTTTGTGTCTCGGTGATTCTCTCTCCCTCTCTCAGCTTGTACGGATAGACTCGTGGTGCTGGGGAAATTGCCCCGTGCACGCGCTCACCGCACGAGAACGAGATGTTTTTCTCATTTTTGTCGCAACCAGCATGAGCCGCTTCGTGCGAGCTTGGCGGGAGTATAACGCAAGTTTCAGCGGAAGTACGTCACGGGCTTACGTCCTCGTAGCGAGGAAAGAGGAGGATTTGGACGTGCCTTAGGGTAGCGATAGGGGCTCGTGGGTTTAATGAGCACCGTTTCCGTGTCGAGTGGCGTGCCCCCCGAACGGAACTTGGAGATTGTGCGAAGGGCCGGAAATATTTCGTGCCGTAGCGGAAATCAGAGATGCATTGCACAGTGTCGGAACGTGCGTTCGTACAGGGGCTGGGAGCAGTCTGCTGAGATCTGACAGCAGGAGTCACAGGGGAAGCGTTCCTTCGTTTTGCACGCCCCTTGCAACATTTGCCTCTGTAAGAGGCGGCACGGAGCGCGCGTGTGGGATTTTTCTGGCGGCATTGCACCTTAACTGACCACGACATAAAAGGTTTGCTTGAAGCCTCGTGCCAAGCGGGTCTCCCAAGCTATGGCCAACTTAGTGACAGTCAGTGAACTTGGTGTGCCATCAACCATCTGAATGACCTTACATATTGCAGGACTTCAGATACTGGGCCTGCTGAGGAATAAAATATTTTATTTATATGGTGATTAGAAGATGTTAGCGCTCTTGTACAAATTACTCCTTTTCACAAATAATAAGATACGAGAAAATTAATTGCGCACTCAAGATTTCAGGCAAGGCGATCGTATCCCGGCTGCGGCGACCGCATGGCGTAATGCTAGAGGTCCGTGTCCTTCGCTTAAAGTGCATGCTAAAGAACGCCAGATGGTCAAAATTTGCGCAGCCCTCCACTACGGCGTCCGTCATCATCTTCATATTGTGGTTTTGGGAAGTAAAACCTCATCAGTTATTTTCAGGATTTCAGGTGTGCCTCAGTACCGCGCCCTGAGGCACGCCCGAAGTGATAGGGTTAAAGGAAGATAGATTGGAGGCGTAAACCCACTTCTGGCGCCTAGTTGAAAAGTCACAAAACCAATCAAAAACGAAGTGGTCAACATTAAGAAATGAAAGTTTTTAAAACAGGCGTTTACAAGAGACTTTGCTAAAGGCTTTCTCGTAGTCTAGAAAAAGTACGTTGAACTCTTTAGCATCGACCGCTAAATCTAAATAATGACGGAGCTAATTTCATTAAGAAACAGAGCTACTAAAATGTTGTGGGAAACACATTTCTGGATGGAGACCACATTGGTTTTTATCATTTAAGTAGCGCTGCAACCCTTTTTGGACATGGTCAGAAATTGCTGCCGATTGGTAGGTGATGCTCCTTTGAGCATGGGAGCCAAACATTACAGCGCAGCACGTGGCAGGGAATTTACAACTAAAGTTCAAAGTCAGCTAGAAATCGCTCGCTCAATCCTTCGACAAGTGATGCATATACCCAAATAAACTGCGTCACATACCCAAAAGACATTGCCATTGGCTGATTTGAACATCCTGAGCTGCATAGTTACCGCGGCCGCCGCACTGTGCCGCACATCGCGGCACACCGCTAAGCGACGATTACTCATAGGCTGCGCGTGCGTTCGAAGAAAACAAGAAGGTGCTTAGAGCACGCGAGAAATCTCTTTAACTCCACTCCTACTTGATGGATCATAAAAAATTCTTGCGGCGGTCAACTCTTGAGGAAATAGACTCCGAGAGAGAGGTTATTTCATGATTCTTAGAGGCCGGATTTTTAGGCATTAAAAAAGCACGTTTTAAGCGCC